>OW026519.1:56691910-57104410 GCA_932274085.1 Protocalliphora azurea
TCTTTGGCGTCCCTGACTAATATTGTAGCTATAACAAAGCCAATAACAAACCTTCTTTGGTAAAGGTAATAAAAACGCTATAAGAGCAACAAAAAACTTTTTAAATTTTAGTCTTACTAAGCTAAACCTAACCCTGTATATTATATTTTATGTATGTGTGAGGTGTGTATTTTTTTAGTTTAGCTTATTTATATTTTTTGTTACTTCTTCATAATTTTCGTTATTTTTCGCAATTGTGGTATAATGGGAATTATGAAAGCTTACGATGGTGTCTTGATGCTAAGATATGTTACAATTTATTTCAAATAATTTATAATAACATGCCACAAAACCTAAAAATTAAATAAAAAATGGCAACAAAAAAATATAATGAAACACCTTGTTAAACATGATTTCTTTTTGATATTTAATATTATTTAAACGTTAAAATACTTTGTAAATTTAAATTAAAAGCTTAAAATATTATAAAAAAAAACTTTATAACACAATTTCATTTTATGCATGTATGTATATAATAAAATGCACAATATTATCATCATGTTCGCCAGCACGTTTAGGTAAAAAAAGTTAGTCATTTCTTTTTTTTTTTTTCTTTGTAGATAGTGATGGCAATAAATTCGGGGTTTTTGTTAGTTTTTAGTACAATAAATATTTAGGAAACCTGATATTTCTATAAATTCTTATGATTTTTAAATGAGAATTTATTATTACAAATATTTTCAAGTGTTTTGTTTCTATTGATAAAAAAGTATTTTAAATTGGTTCAATTCTTTATCAAATTCTAGTTTTATTTTAATAATAAAGTTTAGAAGTGGGTAAAATATATAAAATAAAAAATATTTGTGTTTGAGAAAAGAATATTTAAATATTTTTATATAAAAAAGTTTGAATATGTATTACAAAATCGCAATTTAACCACAGCCATAAGCAATATTTTAAATTTGGCCCATTCAAAAGTTTTTAACTTGTTAATTTTTTGCTGCTGTTTTTAATAAAATTTATTTATAAAGAAAACAACGTTTCGTTTATTAAGTCTTATACTTTTTTGAATATCAAGTTATTAGAGTTTATTTTTTTCCTGAAAACTGTTGCTGACTCAAAGGTCATTGCTTTCATTACTGAATAATTTAACAGATAAAAAAAGTATAAACAATATTTTATGTGTAAGTTAAAATCTTATTAAAGCTAAATGTATATAAATATAAAATATATTATGAAAACAAATACATGTTTGTAAAGAAAAAAATATATAATTAACGTTTACTAAATATTATAGTATATATTTAGTAAACGTATGTATATATTATATCACATACTTGTATATGTTTAAGTAATAAACTATTTTTAAAAATTAATTACTTTTTTTAATAGAAAATAAAGCTTCTCTTAATCTTTTTAGACAAGAGATAAAATTGTAATAAAAAAAAAAACATTTTAACATAAAAGTTAAAAACAGTTTTAACTCGAGTCTCAGAACATGTTTAGGAAATTAATTATTTGAAAGTATATATATATATATATATAGAACTGTCCCTAATTAGTTCATATTAAATTTTGTAAATTAAAAATTCTGAGTTTTGACACTTTTTCGACAATGCAACCGTTTTTACCGTTACTTTTCTTTTGTGGTGTTATTTTACATCGACTTTTGTTGAAAAAGGTCGAAAGTAAAAATCGACTTTTTGATTAGAAAATTGTCGAGAAATCGACTTTTTTGTTGCCAGACATTATTCGAAAAGCAGTAAATTGTCGAAAAAAGTTGAAAAGTCGGAAAAATTCGAATATACATACATACATACATATATATATATATATATATATATATATATATATATATATAAAATTTGTTAGTACTTTGGCGTTACGACCAATGATTTTTGTCCGAAACTGTTACCCCCAGAACTAGTTCTGTGGAAGTATTACCTAGCCAGTACCAATTCTATGGAACGGTTCTAGAACTAGTTCTTTAATCAATGATTTTTGTTGGAAATAGTTTTATTCAGAACTAGTTCTATAGAAGCGTTGAGTAACGGTTCAAGAACAAGATATTATTATTTTTCATTCTAAATCCTACTTTTTTTAGTCAATTAAATTTTGCTACTCAAAAACATTCTTTAAACTCAATTCAGAATTATAGTACGATTCTACTCAATGAGTACCACAATTGGTTGCGACACCACTAGTTGTAAAAATATAACAAAAGAATTTGAAGTTGTTCCGATTACACCAGTTCTAGAACAAGTTCTAAAATTTTCCTGGGTAGAAACGTTTAATGATCGTCTAATCAAATACTGAACTTCATTTTTTATTTATTCTTCATTTACATAAACGATTAGCCCCTTAAATCAAAGCTACTAAATAAATTACAAACATCAATGAAAAGTTAAATTATAATAAAAATAAAAAATAAAGCAATGAAGACGAACAAAACTTGGATCGATTTTTTCGTGTCGACTATTTTGTTTACGATTTTTCTTTATTCTAGACTTTTTCTGCTCTGGCGATTTTGGTGTTCTTTTAGCGATTTTTTCCTCTTTTTGGATAATTTGTATTCCGTTTTGGCGAGATTTTTTTTTTTTTAATTTAGACGATTTTTTTCATTTTGTCTATTTTTTATGATGCCTAATTTTTTTTCGTTTCTTTTTGGCATTTTTTTCATTTCTGGCGTTTTTTCCGTTTTGGCGTTTTTTATTTTGTTTGGGATTTTTTTCCTTTCCGGCGTTTTTTTTTTTTTGACAATTTTTGACATTTTTTCCTTTCTAGATTTTTTTTTTAATTTTATTTTGACGTTTTTTTTGGTGAATTTTTTTGTGATTTTTTGTTGTTACAATACAATTACTAAAAATCAGAAAATAACTTTACTATTTCTTAAAAAAATAAAAACAGAAATATAAATCAAAAGTATTACTTTTATTTCAGTTCGAAAATTTAAAAAATATTTGTTATTTTTGCTCAAAAAAAAAAAAATATATATATATATATATATATATATACAATTGCTTCTTCAAATGTGTTGTTTTTTCAATCGTTGTTTTTAGCAAATTCACAATTTTTTTTATTGCGTTATTAATATAAGTTCATTTTATTATTCTTTTATTTATGATCAGTCAGGGACCGTAACTGTTATGACATTTGTCAAAAAAGTCAGAGGATTTTTTTTAATATATATATATATATATATATATATATATATATATATATATATATATATATATATATATATATATATATATATATTTATATATATATATTTATATATTAAATTAAAAAAAATCCTCTGACTTCTTTGACAAATGTCATAACAGTTACGGTCCCTGACTGATCATAAATAAAAGAATAATAAAATGAACTTATATAAATAACGCAATAAAAAAATGTGAATTTGCTAAAAACAACGATTGAAAAAACAAAACACATTTGAAGAAGCAATTGTTTACTATTATACTATTATACTTATGCTTTGCCTCTTATTATGCACAAGCATAAAATAAAAAAAATATACAAACAATTTAAAGTATTCAAATCTTTTATATTTTCTTTATCACTATTCAGCTCTTACAACTCATTAAATTAAAAGTGGAAATGCTGTTACTCAGTGTTGATATATCATTACATTTCGTTTTTGTAAATAAATTACAATAATGACACTGATTAGAATTGAGAGAGTTGTATGATAGGCATGAGAAAGTTTAATAATTTGAGTAGCTCTTTCGTTTGGGGCTTATACACATGTATGTATGTGTGTTTTATATATGTGTTAGTAGCAGCTTTTAACGTTATAACTTATAAAATATTTAAAAAATTTTAATAAAATTTATATTCTTCACATATATGAGGAAATAACTTTCTAATGGTGTATATTTATTTTATTTTTTTTTTTTTAACAAAAACGTTTAAAAAGATTTCCTAGGGATTAATATTTTGAACTAAATCAAAAATCGTTTATACTCTCCCCCAAAAGTTGATTTTTTATAATAAAAATTAAACAAATAAAAATGGGGAAAAACTTACTTGGTAATAATGAAATAAAATCTCTCTGTAACATTGGCTTAAGAAACGCATCTATATGACCATGCTGATAATGGCACATACGTGACAATAGTTGTTCAACAAAATCCACTTGATCTGCTTCGTTCCATTGTGAAAAATATGTTAAACAGGTTTCACGTTCAACTTGAAATGTGGGGGAGGATTCTTTCTTACGAACTGGATCATACAGCATTGTTGAAGTAAACTGAAACAAAATAAATATAATATATAAGAAAATAAATTACTATTTAAATAAAAAAGTGAAAAAATGTTAAAACAAAATACTAACTTTTAAAATAAAATATGTTTAAATACCAGTGAGTTTAAAATCTTAACACTAAGCAATGCCAACAATTTAAACATGCGGGGCTTATAATCGAAGGTAATCTTAAATAAATATTTAGCTGGACACAAATAATTGAAAATAATAAAAAATGCAAATAAAGAAATATTTTTAAATTAAATATAAAAAATAAATTAGCAATTTTAAACAAAAATTCAATGAAAGCATTATGTGGGTTAGATTAATGAAAACGTTAGGTTTGTTGTTGATTGATGTATTATCTAAAAAATAATATATATATATATATATATATATATATATATATATATATAAAACAAATTAAACTTCAATTTTAAACCTTGACACTCACAATGTTTTTGCTATATTTGTATGTAACAAGTTGTTGTTTTTTTAATACTTTAACATAATTGTAAATTATATAGGAATGTATAAATTGTATGTATGCACATTTTAAACATTAGTTGCTATATATTTATACATACAGAAATACATACATATATACATACATGGTGCACATTACTTGTATATTTTTCGAAAATTTTATTATTTTGTAGTTGAAGCTACAAGGGACTAATATTATTTATTAATTAAATAACGGGAATGATTTTATTACTTTTTTATCTAGAGCTTTTGAGAGAAAAATATTTTTTTTTTCAGAAATTTGAGCTATGCTATTCCATTATAGACCCTTTGAACTAACCATTCATTCAACTCTTAAAATTTCCATTAATCATCTCCAAAAATAAAAAAAAACATAATTTTGTTTTCATCAAGCTTTCTTGAAATCCAAAAATTTTTTCATATATTCCACTATAAAGGTTCTAAAGTAGACTCCCTAGGCCATCATTTTTATATAGTGGGATATGCGAGACATACACACACCCACTAATATCCATTATAGGCATTTCAACATTTACTGAAATTCCGAAATTATTTAATAAATTTAACTGATACTGTCATACTAAAAACTAACTTTTCTATATAGTTCAATATGGGATTAACTGGGACAAACTTTTCTATATAGTTCAATATGGGAACTGTTCATTCAGCTCTAAAAATGTCCATTAATCAATCCTCTTCAGAAATTAAAAAAAAAAACAACAAACATTTTTGATCAAGATTTTCTGAAATCATAAAATTATTTTATATATTCTAAGATAGACTTTCTAGGCCACCATTTCTATATAGTGGTATATTTGAATCATTAACCCAATTATACTAATGTCCATTGGAATAAATCTCCATTAAACTTGTTTTTACAAAAAATAATTACTTTACAATTTAATTTAAGTTCCGAAATTTTATAGAAAAAGTTCAACAAAAAACTATAAACTAATAAGTTCTGAAATTTTTTTCAGAAATTTTATCTATACTATTGACTAAAATCTCTATATAGTCGCATATGCGAAAAATTCACTCAACTCCAGAAATTACCAATTAAAGAAAATTATCAAGCTTTTCTGAATCTCAAAATTATTTATTTCAGATATTCCAAGTAGACTCTCTATGCCACCATTGCTATATAGTGGAATATGCGAACAATAAACTCAATTAGAGAAATGCCCATTATACGCATTTTTACAGAAAAAAATAAAAATAAAATAAATTTTATTATTTCAGAAAATTTCTTATGCTATTCTATACTTTTTCTATATAGTGGCATATACAAACCATTCACTTAACACTAAAAATGACCGTTAATCCTCTCCGGAAATTAAAAAAAAATTGATAAAGATTTTCTGAAATCCCAAAACAATTTCAAATATTCCACTATAAGAGTGCGAAAGAGTACAGTCTAGGAAAACATTTTTATATAGTTATTTCAGATGTGTAAATATTTCAGTTCCTTAAAGGAAACCTTGGAGCACTATTCCTATGTGGTCTTTTACGTGGTTATGGTTCCAATTCCTTTTAATATATCATTATAAATTATTACGAGTGTTAAATGCTTAAGTTCGAATTTATCTTCACACACATCTAAAAATCTATTAGATATTGCCCCTCATAGAAATCTATAACTTTAGTAGCTGATAAATTATCAGCTGATTGCAGCAGCTCACACTGTTAATGCAATCTGGCTTTACTGCTTATCAATTAAAAACAAATTTCAAATGTGATATAATTGTTCACACAAGTAGTAGAATTTATAAGTTGTTGAAATAAGAAAAAATAAGGTAAGAATGTAAACGCAAGCAATATGTCAATTCATTCAATACATTCATATGTTTTTATAATAAAAAACGTATAAACATTCTATACATAATAAATAAAAAAAGTGTAAACATAACCTTGTGACAAGTGTGTTTAAATGTTTGTATGAATTTTGCATGGCCTGTATTATATATCTGTTTATAAATTAAAAAAAATAACAAGACAGTATGTATACAAAATTGATTTAGCCCCGAAATTGTTATTAGTAAGTTAGTAACTAGTTAATAAAATTTATATAAATAAATTTTATTTTTATGTGATAATTGTTTAATATTTCTGTTAACAAAAAAAAAAAAAAAAAAAAAAAAATATATATATATATATATATATATATATATTTATTATATATATATATATATATATATATATTTATTACATATATATATATATATATATATTTTATTTATTTATTACATATATATATATATATATATATATATATATATATATATATATATATATATATATATATATATATATATATATATATATATATATATATATATATGTATATATTATGAATACTTCTTAAAAAATATATCGGTATTTATTTCATTTGAAAAATTCTGTAAAATAAACAACAAAAATAAACTTCTAATTGTAAATTTTATTTATAGTTAAAAGCATTATACAGTAAATTATACTAATAATTACAAAATTTAAATAATAAAATAAACAAATTTTTTTATTTTACAGCGTATACTCTCGTATCTCTTATTATTATGTATTTCCCATTAGTAGAAATCTTAAAACTGACCTTTATTAAATGTCTTGCTTGTCATTTCCAGTTTAAAATTGTGTATAAAATATTTCTTTCTTTTTACTAACGACTACATAATAAATGTGTAAAGGGGCCCATATCACGGTAAACATTTTCTATTGCGGAAGTCACTAAGAAAAGTCTTCTAGAACTTGAAATTCATCGCCAAAAATATTGCCAAAGGATCTTTAAAATCATTTTCCGTCGGGAAGAACTGTTCCTCGTGGAATAGTCTTCTAGAAGTCTCGAAGGGGTCACTTTTAGAAGTGTCGAAAAAGAGTATTTAGGTCGACAGCTGGACTATGTTTACAGAAGTGTCGTCTTAGTCTCTACTAAAAGATGATTTTGCACTACTACTATAAAATGTATAATAATAGTTGCTTACTTTTTTAAAATATCCATTGTTGATTATAAAACACTTCATTATTAGAGAAATTGTTCTTCTTATGTTTAACGTTACAGGCAAACTGCACTTAAGTTAAATTATTACCGAAATACATGATTTTGCCTGCTTCTCTACTGTATTGTTTTCTTAAAAAATGACAATCTTCCTAACTCACGCTAAGAAGATTATTGCGCAATAGTAACGTATTTTGTTTGGTACCATAGACACAGCCGAGTGGGCGGAATAATGGTATGGGGTGCCATTTCGTATTATGATACCAAAGAATTGGTTTTTGTGTCCAACAAAATGACTGCAACGACTTACAAAAACATTCTGGAGGAAGCATTTCCAAAATTTAATGATTTCTTTGGACCCATACCTTGGACGTAACAACACGACAACGCTCCGATTTATACCGCCAGAGCAGTAAAACAATGGATTAATCAACAAGGTGTTCAACTTTTGGATTGGCGCCCCCATATTCACCAGACCTGAATCCAATGGAAAATGTCTGGGGTTGGCTTGCAAGAAAAGTTTATGAAGGAGGAAAACAATTTGAGACGATAGAATCCTTAAAGGATGCAATAACGGAAACTTGGAGTTCAATTTCTCTAAATTATTTAGAGTCGTTATACAAGTCGATGCCAAATCGCATTTTTGAGGTTTCTAAAAATGGTGGCATTATTAATTACTAATTGAATGCTAGAAGATAATAACTTTCATTTTTATAACCTAAAATTTAAAAATAAATTACAGTTTGCTTAGTTTTAAAATATTTCTTATTCAAGTGACACACGAAAAACTGCCACAGAAATACGTCTTTAAATAAATGTATAATTTTAGTATAACAAAATATGTATATATGTATGATCATCAATAGGGTCCTTATATGAGAAAAGTCATTTTTTTCAAAATTTTTAAAATTCTATTACTCAAAACCTATATTCAATCTGAATATTATATTTTCTGTTTTGGAATCCTTAAGACAATGGCTTTTGAGCCAAATGAGCACCTTTTTAATTTTGACCCATTTTTTGATCATGATGAGAAAATGAATTTTTTCAAAATTTTCAAAATTCTATTACTCAATTCTTATGATCAATCTTAATATTATCTTTTCTGCTCTGAAATCCTTAAGATAATAGCTTTCGAGCCTATTAGGTCTAAATAGAACACCTTTTTAATTTTGACCCATTTCTTGATCATAAATAGGGCCCTCATATCAGAAAATGAATTTTTTCAAAATTTTCAAAATTCTATTTCTCAACACCTATGATCAGTTTTTGATTTTTTGAGAAAAAAAAATTTTAAAAGTATTTATTTTAAACACATATTTCTGAAACATAAGGTAGATTAAAAATTATAGTTTTTATTTATAATTTTTTTTTATTCAAACATTTAAATTATAATAATTTTAATGAAAAAATATTACAAAAATGCTATTAACATTTTTAAAAATGTAAAGAAAAGTACAGCTAAATCTATTTTGTTAAATAAAAGTCATTAACATTTTTAAAAATGTTATTAAAATTGAAAATAATCAAATTCTGCTAACATAACAGACTTTGAGTGAGAGAACTGTTAGGTAACATAAAATTAAAAAACGTAGCTATCTTTACACCCTTTAATTTTAATGAAAAAAATATTACAAAAATGCTATTAAAAATTTTAATAATGTTAATAAAAGTACAGATAAATATATTCTATTAAATAAAATTCTATTGAAAAATTGAAAATAATTAAATTCTGTTAACTTAAGTCTTTAAGCGAGGGAATTGTTAGTTAACTTTTAATATTTAAAAAATGTCCTTTTTTGGACCTTATTTAAAATTTTGTACTAATTTTGAAAAATAGTACAGATTTTAGAAATTTTGTGATTTTTTGATAAAATTTTGATTTTTTTTATTTATTTTTGAAAATTATGGGGAACTTTTTTTAATTTGTTACTGGTCCTTTTTTAAAATTGTTCATTTTTTAATAATTAGTACTTTTTTAAATTGTTACTACCTTTGGATTTTTTTGATTTTTTTTTTAAATTAGGTATTTTTAGATATTTTTTAAAAATCGTACATATTTTGAAAAGTAGCAATATTTTAAAAATAATACCATTTTCAAAATTTTGATATTTTTAGAAAATTGGCAAATTTTATTTATTTATTATTTTTTAAATTGTACTTTTTTCAATGGTTTTAGTGGTTGTTAAAATTCTGAAATTTATGGTACAGTTTCTATATTTTTCATTAGCCAAATTATAAGCAACTAATTGATATAAAAAATATGTCCCACAACACCGGCAACCTTCGGAAAGTTGATGTCAAGAAATAAAAAAAGCCAAAAAAAGAATTAATATTTTCTGTAAGAAAAAGGAAATTTAAAATCTAAATTTTCCATGTACGTTTTCTCCACCTTTTAACATAAAGTTGAAAATAGTAGAGTATAGATTCGCACTGATTTTGATGATTGTCTTGATAAAAATTTGTCTAATATAGACACTATGTAATTTTTCATAAATTTCTTATTCCAGCAAAAAGAAAAAAAACTATCAAGTGCTTCCAAAAAAGAATATTTTCACCACTTCAAAAGTAGAACTAAGTGCATATTTTTTTAGACGTTATTAGTAATTACTTCCAAAAAAGTTAAAATAAATGTATTTTTGGCAGGAAAAAAGTTTAACAATTTTTAAGAAAAATAAATTTCACAAACTTTAAAGCATTTTTATTATCTTTTAATAATGCGAAAACTTAATTTCTATTAAAAAATGTTATAAACATAGTTTTAAGGAAGTACTTTAAAAGCAATGAACAAGAAGAATAAAAGAACATTCTTCAATGACAAGGTTCAAGTTTCCATTGTTTTGCCAAAATAACTAATTTTTAATCCAAACCGCTAAAAACATAGTAAACATATGTAAAATTCCTTCTCAATAAGTTATAATAAATTTTGGAAAACAGATTCTATATTACAGATACCCAATTTTCCTTCTTTAATGTGTAAGACTCAAACGGAAATTTAATCCTTTTTCTTAGAATGTCGTATATTTAATGAAAATTTTTAATTTTTTACTGTTATAAACCAATAATTGTTTAAAATGTTCTTTGGCGTAAATTACATTATTTTATTAACCATCTGAATTTTATGCACCTCATGCCCACTGTGCAGTTGTCATAGTAAAATTGTCTTTGTCTTCATCTCAGCACATACGTTTATTTTATGTACGTTTTTTATTTCATTTCTTTTTTTTAATGAACTATATATAATAAATTGATTTTTTTAATAAAAAAAATTTAAATAAAATTTCCTAAAACATAATTCGTTACAAAAATAAAATATAAAAAAATTAAAAACCTCACTAAAGGTGAAACTAAAGTTAAATAACATAAAACCTTGGAATAACAAATGAAATGAATATTTAATTAAATAAATAAACAACAAATTAGCCAGCAAGTGCAACAACAAAATTTAATTTTAAGATCAAATATTGAAATCACCAAAAAATAATAATAAACTTACAGGTTGTGAATTGGAATTGGTTTCATCCATAATTTTATCAGTCTCCATTTTCATCATATTTTTATATTTGTAATAAACTTTAACTAAATTTCTATTTAATAATTATATTAAGTTTTCTTTAAACACAATGAGTTAGTATAAACAATTCACTAAAGTGTGTATAATTAAGATTTTTGTAATAATTTTGTTTTGGAACACAGCAAAAAATATTGTTTATGACAAATTGTAAGAAAAAGAAAATAAAAATCACAGTGAAATTCGAAAAAATTAAATAAAAGGTTGCAATCTTCTCATATAAAAACACACTCGCGTTTTTTTTTTTTTCTACAATAACAACACGTACACTTCCAAATTATGATTTAAGAGAGATAAAGAGCGATTGAGGGTTTCACTAATAGCTCTAGTTATTTCTTTCCCTCTTTATGAAAAAATTACTTTTAAAGGTTTTGCTTTATATAGATCACCCTCTTACTCTTATTTTGTTTGCCATGGCGCAAAATAATTCATTATCTGTTTCGTTCTGTCACACAATGAAATGCGTTCGTATTTTTTTCAAGACGATGGACAAGCGCAAGTCATTCACCAAGAATTTTTCTTTTAATTTTTAATAAAATTTCTTTTGCATTTGAATTTTATACTTGTAATTACAGTTTTTAATATACAGATAAATAAGGATTCACAGCACAAGAAAATGCATAAAACATGCAATCGTTAGTTGTTTGTAAATACTTCATTCGCAAATTTTAAGTTAAAATAAATTAATGCTTCTATCCAAATTTCAGATGAAAAAAATAATAAACGCAACCAAACTCGGCGCGACCAGAAATAAAACTGAAATGAGTGAGACAAAAAACTTGTTTAATTATCAGCCATGTTGTCAACTATTAAAATTTCTTTAAAAAAGCGTCGAAATTATGAAAAGAAAAACGTCTAAAAAATAATTTTATTTTATAGTAATACAATATTATTTCTAAAATAAAATAAAATTTATGTATGTATATTAAATTCCTTTAAATATTTTTTTTGCTTTGGTTATAAAAAAATTGTAAATTTCTTAATCTTTACATAGTGTCCACATTAGAGAATTTTTTATCAAGACAAATGTTAAACTTAACGCGAATTTGTGGAAGGTGGCAACAGTAGCACAAAAACCATATTTTGGCGTATTCATTATTGTTTTTTATATATGCAGGTTGGCAACTGTAACAGCCAAAATAATAATCAGCTGTTTAACTAACGTTACCTTGTATAGATTCGCACTGATTTTGACGTTTGTTTTGATATAATTTTTTTAGTCACAAAGTTGAAAATACTAGTGAAAAATTAAAATCATATAATTTCAATTTGAAAATTCTTTCGCCCTATAACCTAGTGTCTACATTAGGCAAACTTTTATCCAAACAAACGTCAAAATCAGTGCGAATATATAAAAGGTAACCATAGTTAAAAAGCTGATTATTATTTTGGTTATTATAGTTGCCAAACTGCATATATAAAAAACAATAATGAATACGCCATATTGTTATTTTCGTGCAACTGTTCCCGCCTTCCACAAACACGCGTTAAGTTTGACGTTTGTCTTGATAAAAAATTGTGTCATCTAGACACTATGTTATTTTTTGGCTTTATTTTAATTTTTTTTTTTTGACTTAACAAGAATTCAATTTGACGACTCTCTCTAGTGATTCTAAAATAAAAACAAAAAATAAAATTTAAAATTTATTTATTCTTTGAATTGAAATTGTCGAAGCGCATTTATAATGTACTACGCTCGGTCCTCACTAATGTTGTTTTGTTCGCAGATGAACAACGCACACATTTTTTTTTTCATTTTGTTTTAGTTGGAGTAGCTCATGCTTGAACAAATCAAAATTTTATGTTTTTCGCCAGTGTTGTTTCGAAATTTTTTGCGTGCAGTCCTTTTCTTTACCTGTGTCTACATTAGGCAAACTTTTATCAAAACAAACGTCAAAATCAGTGCGAATGTATACAAGGTAACCATCGTTAAAAAGCTGATTATTATTTTGGTTGTTATAGTTGCCAAACTGCATATATAAAAAAAAAATAATGAATACGCCATATTGTTGTTTTTGTGCAACTATTCCCACCTTCCACAAATACGCGTTAAGTTTGACGTTTGTCTTGATAAAAAATTGTGTCATCTAGACACTATCCAAGTTCACAGTAGTAGATATGTCGCAGCAACATTGTTAATATGAACAAAGATGTACGAACAAGAACCAAACATGAACAAGTTTGATCCACATTATACAGATTCACAAAATTTTGTTCAATCTAGCGTATACAGAATTTATTAGAATTATTGTAGCAACGCCGATTTGGTTGTTGTTGGTACCTTTCACAAGGTTTATTATGACATATGTATGTACGTCTTCCCCTATAATTGTTAAAGATAAAAAATTGTAATTCAAACAAAAATTTTACGTCCGTCTTGATGAAAAATATTTTTTTTCTGTACATAGCGTTAATAATTTGCAATAACCAGTAAAACCGACCCATTCGTCTTTAACCTTTTTCAATTTCTGCTAACAATAAAAGCGAAAACCCTATCGCGCACGTTTGTATAATAAACCCCAGCTGTTTTTAACAGTTCTTATCAAAATTAAATTTATGTTAATAATGATAATGATTATTAAATAATACTAAAGAAAAGCTATTTTTTATACAACCGTATCAAACAAAACACAATTAAGAAGCTATTTTTTTCTGTGAGCCAAGTCAAAAGTTATCATTTATATTTAGCTTATCGTCAGCAAAAGAGAAGTTTTCCAGCAATAAAAAGTAAGTTAAAGAGAAAAAAGTGAGTGTATTACGAAAATATTTGCCTCCAAATCAAATAAGTTTTTAAAGGGGCACATTTCACTTTGAAACGACCCTGACAACTGAAGGCAGGCAAAAGCTACATACTCATATTAGTAAATAACAATTTGTTAAAATAAAGCAAATTCAAATACATATATTTGCTACTTAATTTTAGTGGTTGTAACGCGTTTGCTAAATAACATCACAAAAAGAACAATGGCATCGGCCAGCAATAGTGAATTGGAATCTTTTGCTAAAAATTGCAAAAAGATTGTAGGAGCAGCTTTGAATTATATGTACGTTATTGTAATTTTAACACATTTTCTTAACAAGTACTTATTGAGATTTTACTAATTTTGTTTACAGGGATATTGTTCAGGAAAGAAATGTTCCAGTGCCTGAAGTACCTCTGTTATTTTTAAAACCTACCACATCTTTAATACAAGAAGGCCAAGATATTGTTGTAAGTATGAGCATAACGGTGTGATTTTTTTTTCGATTTAATATATTCATTTATTTTTTTGTTTGTTTGTTTTTATTTATAGATACCAAAAGTGTTTACAAAAGTAGCCTATGAAGTAGAATTGGGTGTTATCATAGGCAAACGTTGTAAAAGTGTTTCAAAAGCTAATGCTTTAGATTATGTAGGTGGTTATTGTTTGGCTTTGGATATGACCGCTCAATGCCAATTGGGCGCTGCACGTGCTAAAGGGGAACCATGGTCTTTAGGTAAAGGTTTTGATACTTCCACTCCTGTATCACGTTTTATTAAGTTGCAAGATATCAAAGATCCTCACAATGTTGATTTATGGCTTAAACTTAATGGTGAATACAAGCAAAAGGGCAATACAAAGGATTTGATTTTCAAGGTAGATGATCTTATTGCCTATACTTCCCAATACATGACTTTGGAACCAAATGATATTATTTTAACTGGAACTCCGAATGGTTCACTGCAAATTAAAAACGGCGATGTCATTGAATGCGGTATGGGTGACTTAGTTAAAATGACTTTCAATTGTAAAGATGAATAATTTGTTTTGCTTATTACGGGGAATGTGCATTATTATAAAAAAGATGATAATAAATTTTTTTTTTTTTTTTGTTAAAAATTTATATAGACTTAATATTTTTGTTTTAAAGCTTTTAAATATTCTATGCTACGCATTATGCTTAACATTTCAGTTTGTATATTAGCACTATCCACAACCAAATCCACGGATTTTTTGAACTGTTCCGCAGCATTCCGCAAAGACATGGAGGGCAACATGGTAAACCAATGCATAGGTTCTAAATAACCCTCTGCTTTATCCACTTCATGACGTATTAATTTTTTATTACAGCCGACAATCGTGTCCTCATTGGTTACTTCAACCACTTGACATATAGCATTAAAGTTTTCACTATTTTCCGTGGGAATTTGAGCCACACTTATTGTTTGAGAGCCTTGATTATAACGTGTTTTGGCCAATAATAGTTGTCCGGCATTCGCTGATGTTTAAAACAATTCTGTTTTAATAAAAAATAATTTTCAGTGAATTGGGGTTCTTACTTGTGCGTTCTATATTGATCCTGCAAGCTGCTTGTTGTTCTATTAAATTAAGCAGCTCCAAGTAAAGACTATCGAGTAAATTGTTAATATCGCTTAGATTAGTAGGCATAGTTACTTTGCTTTTATTTAATATTAAATGTGATTTTTTTGATTATTTATTTTATAACTTTTTCACAATAGATCAGTTGATAAACACAGCCGGTTGTTAATCATATGACAGTAGGAAGTGTTTGGAAAAAAAAATTATTAATATTAACACTAAACATTATTTTTGTATAATTTTTAATTGTTTCTTTTTTAAAACTTTAAAAATATAAACAAATTAATTACTTTTAATATGTTTATTAATATTTTTGAAAACCAGTTATTATTTTATTATAAAACTTGATTGATTTTTATAACCTGTTTTTCTTTACCTTTTTTGTTATCTTTTTCTTCTTCTTGGTTATTTTATCACTTTACAACACTAAAAAGGTTAAAATTAAAGTGACATTTATCTTGACGTATTTTTTATGTGTGTTTACATATTATTTCAATATTTGTTTAATGATTTATTATAAAACTATTTTAAATAATGGATAAATGTATCACAATTATATAAGATTGTTTGGTAAAAATCATATATAGTATAATTACTTATTATCTAGAATATTATAAAGTAAGTATATAAAGGAGCTCCAGCTAAAATAGCAAAAAACAATAATAACAAGCTAAACAAATCAATGTGAAATTTTTTTGGGCACCAGAGTAGATTACAAATAATTAGCAAAAAAAAAAAAAATGCACCATAATTTTGTGTAGAGAGTATTTGATAGTAATAGAAGAAACAAAGTGAAAGCTAATAAAAAATTGTCAAATTAAAAAGAATATTAATGTTTTTATAAAATAAAAACAAGATTATATACACGTGATGGTTTAATAAGAATTAGGGGTTTGATTTATTTCAATTTAAGAATGAAATCTGACTCAACTACAGTTACTACAATAGCAACAACATCAGCACCAATAGCAACAATAACTATGAATTCTTCATTGCTGAGACAACGTCATAATAATACGGTTAGTTAAATAATACAAGTTAATTTATGTACATATATATGTATGTATGCATGTATGTATGTATGTATTTTGTATATATATATATATATACATATATGTAAATATGTATGTATGTATGTACATATGTATGTATGTATGTATATATTTATGTATGTATGATATATATATGTAAATATGTATGTATGTATTTATGAATGTGTGTGTATGTATGTACATGCTGTTTTACATTATTTGTTGGCCTTGCCTGAAATCACAGATTTCATCAAAATCTTAAGAAATGTTGAACCATTATTTAAAACTTCACAACATTAACTATCACTGATGTCATAATAACAGATATTTTTCTAGTTATCATTTAATGTTTAACGTAATAATTATAATCTAATAACTGTTTTTTTAACGATCTACTAAAGTGCATTATGATTTTTATTCTATATGACTGCGTCATTGATTTGTTTGTGGTTGATGTTATTTATGTGTGTTATTTTTATAAATTTTTATTAATCGTTGTTAAAAGTTTTATAAAAAATATGTAACAATATTATTATTACTATTATTATTATTATTATTATTATTATTATTATTATTATTATTATCATCATCATCATCATTATTATTATTATTATCATCATCATCATCATCATCATCATCATCATCATTATTATTATTATTATTATTATTATTATTATTATTATTATTATTATTATTATTTTTTTTTTTTGATGCGTGAGGTAGGGTTAAAAATGATTTCTCACTTACAGTGACCGTCGTCAACTGCGTCGAGTGGTGTTTCCACTAAAACAATCTCCTCGTTTTCTGGGTTAGTGCCTTCCCGGAACTGCTATTCGTATTACTTCGGAAAGGCCCAGAAACTTCGTCCTTAGACTACTCTATTTACCCACGTCTGGGTCCATCATGTTCATAGCTAGTGTGAACCTGCTACTCATCTTCCGTTCGTTGGGATTCGCGTTGCCCCAAAGTATCAAGCTCTCTTTTCTTCGTGCGTAAAACATTTCCAACGTAGTGTCCCACTGCATTCCATTTGTCTCCGCATTCTAGCATTTTTTCAACTATATTATCAGGATTAAACTCGCCGATTTGCTCCCTCAGTGCGTTTCCTTCAGCGTACCATCTGGTACAGTTGAAGAACGTGTGCTCCGCGAGGTCACCTGTCTTGCCCATGCGGTACAAATACTTTTGAAAGTGTCCATGACTTGAAAGAAACTGGGTTAGATAGTAGTTAACCTTCCCGAATTCCCTCTGCGTCCACCTTTCTATATTGGGAATGAGCCGTGCCGTCCATTTGCCGGTCGTTTCTGTACTCCATCTTTTTTGCCATCGCTATATGGTTTGAGATCTCCGCTCTACAGCACTTATACCAGGAACCTCTCCCCTAGTTTGCCATTCCTCGTTTCGCTCACGCGCCAAGAGATCAACCGGTATTTCCCCACTTATAACAAATACCGCAGTGACCGAAACCGTACGATAGGCTGAAGCGACTCTAAGTGCCGCCGTGCGCTGTACTGCCCCCAGCACTTTACGTTTAGTCTTCGCCCTCATCGCTTCTCCCCAGATTTAACTACCATATAGTAGTATCGAATTGGTGGTTGCCATAATCAGTTTCCTCTTGCTCTGTGTTGGTCCGCCGATATTTGCCATTAGCCGGCTTAGCATGCCTGTAACCATTGCCGCTTTGGTGACCGCGTGTTGAATTTGAGCCCAGTAAGTGAGTCTGCAGTCAAGTTTGGTGCCCAAATATTTTACCACCTTTTTCGTGACCAAGGGAGTATCATCAATATGCATGCTAATTTCAAGTGGCATGTGTCCTCGTGTCATCATTATGATCTCGGTCTTATTTTTAGCAAGCTCCAGCCCATGGTTCTCTAGCCATATTTGAGTCCTTATCATGACTTGGTTCAGCTTTCTTCTGGCGTCATCTGTATCTCGTGCTGAGATTGCCGCCGCTATATCATCTGCATACCCTACCAGGTGTGTGTCTTGTGCCATCTCTATCGAGAGTATCTCGTCGTAATTCAGGTTCCAAAGATCGGGTCCCAATATTGATCCCTGAGCTGCACAGGATGTGATCGCTTTATACCTTTGGCCCTCTGGCGAATCATAGAGCAACTTGCGATCTCTCAAATAACTCTGAAGGATTTTTAGTAGATATCCGGGGATACTGAATCTCTCCCGTAGTGCCTTCATAATATCAACCCATCGTAGGCTGTTGAAAGCATTGCATACATCAAGTGTAGCTAAAACAAGTATACGCTTTGGGTAGTATCGTCTGCACTGTGCACTTTCGAAGCTTTTTACTACATCCTCAATGGCACCAAGAGTAGATTTACCTGGTCGAAAGTCATGCTGTTTCTGCGATAATCCTCCAGATCTCGACGGAGTCTGCTAATCTGCGTTGAAATAATTTCTCCAGTAGCTTGCCGGCTCTATGTAGCATACAAAGAGGGCGATATGCTGACGATTGGGTTGGGTCACATCTGCCTTTGCTAATCAGCATAAGTATTTGTATCTTCCACTGTTTGGGAAAGATTCCTTGGGCTATACAAGCATTGTACACTTCGAGTATCGCGTCTGGCCGCTCTTCGGCCAGAGTACCTCTGCTGGTATTCCATCAGGGCCAGGAGTTTTGCCCTTTTTAAGAGCAGCAGTTTTTAGCTCTTCCTCAGTGAAGGGCGCTGGCATCTCATCAATTTGGTAATCTTGTTCAGGGTGTGTGGAAAATAATTCTCTTACCATACTGTTGATATCCACATTCTCAAGGTGTGGGAGGGCAGAATTGGCACTTAGCTTCTTCGTGACGATCTTATAGCTTAGTCCCCAAGGGTTACTGTTGAGATCCGCACGGAGTTCTTCCCATTTCGCTTTTTTACTATTAGTTATCGCATGTTTCATCGCTTTCCGGGAACGCCTGAATTCTTCAGCCTCCATCAAAGCTTCGCCGGTTCGTCTAGCTCTGGTGTATCTCCTTCTGTCGCGGTGACATATCCGTCTGAGTTCAACTATTTCTGGTGTCCACCAATACACGGGTTGTCTTCTTGGGTGCTGCGTTATGCGTGGCATTGCAGCTTCGAACTATGCGTAGCATCATCGCGTTCGCCAAGGAAGCAGCGTCACTATTGGCCGTAGTTATAGCCCCATCAAAGTTTTCCAGAAATACTCCAAGGTCCAGGTGTCTTACGTTCCACTTGCGAGTGCCTCTCTCTCTTGATGTCGGAGTGGCGTTTGTTGGCGCTGTGATCTGGAAGGTAATATATTGGTGATCACTTCCAGTGTAGCCTTCCAGTACTTTCCATCTTTCAACCATTGCAGTCCGGCTCTCAGTAACTAAAGTGATGTCCGGCGTGGTGTATTCACATCCCGGTCTTCTGAAAGTAGTGGCGGAACCAGTATTTGCCACAACCAGTAATAATCTGGCGGTCATGTCTAAAATGTACCTTCGTTGTAGGACTTCCCCATTCGACATCCTTGGTATTGAAGTCCCCAGCTACTATAAAGGCACCACCTATTTCTCGAATCTTATCTTCAATTAGATCCAGCTTTATCCTAAATTGCTCCATAATATCACTTGGGGTGAGGTAACAGCTCATTAGCGTAAATTGTTCTGTTCGTACGTATGTGTAGCACCAAACGGCTTTATCTCCGCCACGGAGACTGTATCCCGGATAGTGTTCCTCAGCTGCTGAAGAAACTCCGGCTTAACCTGCTGCCCTCTACCGATCTCTAGAAGGATGGCTCTACTCTGCGTTTTCCGTGCAGACTTTATCCTGACTGAGTCATCAGTCGTTATCTTACTACGTAGGTCCTTTAGTACTTTTGCGTAGCTGTGAACACCTGCGGGTTTGATTATCACCGCTTCTGGTTTTGCACGTTGAAGTCGTGGCTTGTTTCCCTTGTTGGGCTCGGCTGAGTTATTCTTCGGCTTCCTCTTTCTGTCTTTCCTGGTGACAGTCTTCCAGTTTTCATCTGCCTTTTCAGAGATCCCCATTCTGTCTTCAGTGGGCTCCTTTGCCCTAGCCCTTTTGCTGCTTGCTGACACAGCAGGGCTGGTAGCCAATCGTTTCTGGTTTGTCGTCACAGGAGTTGCAACGACTGGTATCTGCTGGTTTGCAGCCTCCTTGTAGTGTTTCGGAAGCACTTTCTCCTTTTCTGCTGTCTGCCAAGTATGTCTGTAGTTTAGCGTGACGTACAATAACTCGGATATTTTTGCAACTCCAGTCTTGACCTCACTGCTGATATTTTTTTGGCGTTTAAACGCTTGATGCATGTCGCGTATTACCGATATACATTGAGATATCGCGTCCTCCTCCAATTTCCTCGTCTTCTGGATTAGTTCCAGTCGAGGCTCTCTTGTCACGTTCTCTAGTTGAGAAGCCAATACTGCGCAGGCTGTATTGTCACTTGTTGGAATGACAACGCCAGGCGATACTCGCGCTGCGCTGGTGCCAGTTGGGGTTTTCTCCGATTTCTCTACCGCGCTATTATTTGTCCTAAGGGCATCCTTCTTATTAGTATTGTTTCCCGTCTGAGTGCATACATTTGTTGAAGTATGAGATAAGACTCCGACATCCATAATCTCCGTATGCGCTATATTACTTCGGGCCATGTCCGAGGGTGACGCTCACCTTGTAGGTGGTGATCTTAGCATCATACTGCTCCTCTTAAAGGCCACTCTCGGATCCATATTGCACTCATTGCGCTTCTCTATACTTCCTTTTCCCTTGTTCCTCTCTGTAATTTGTTCTGGGTTTTTATTCATTCTATTGAGTCCCCGCTCCAAACCGCTATCCTTCCACGTTTGTACAGTCGTCTCAAACAATCCCCGTGGGTCCCTTTGCAAGCAGTGAAGTCCACGCGAGGGTTGACGCAGGACTTTATGAGAGCCAGGATCTCGGCGTAAAAACAGGAGTCATTCTCAACTGTACCTGTACAGCCACCTCAGTGGCGACGTGTGTGGAACGTATTCAGAGACCAGCCACAGTTTTAACGGGACGGTGACAGCTGCAGCATTAACCCACCAGCCGTTTCAGCTGGTCACTCCTGCCTATTAAGGTGATGGAATACTGCAAGCCGTCAGCTCGAAGCAATCATAATCATATCCGTTCATCCATTCTAATCGTAATCCGTTTTCATTCCTTGTCCATTTGATCTCGTTGCTCACATTTGCTGGTATTGTAACGGATGTTGCAATACCATTTCCGGTGTCCACCTGCCCCGAAGGGTCGGAGGTTGTGAGTCTTCTTGGTTGGTTACAAAGAACGAGGATTGGATCTGGACTTTGCCATGTTAAAATCATTCAGGTCCGTTGCCTCGCATGCCCAACTCTGAACACCATTATTATTATTATTATTATTATTATTATTATTATTATTATTATTGTTATTGTTATTGTTATTGTTATTGTTATTGTTATTATTATTATTATTATTATTATTATTATTATTATTATTATTATTATTGCTATTGTTATTATTATTATTATTTTCAATTTTTGACTAACAATTGTTATTAATAACTAAACAACCTGTTGTGTGCCACATGTTTAAGTTTAATTTTAATTTAATTTTATTAAATATTTTTTTTTAATTTTAATTTTATTAAATATTTGTTTAAATTGGTTACTGATTAGAAAGCATCATTATTTAAATAATCGCTAAATGTATTGCAAACAGTGGTGGGTGTTACATAGTCTTACCCCCAACCCTCCCCCTAAAATATAACATACTAAATCACTTATCTGGTACGATATTCGTCCGTCTGGCTACTTGTTCATATAAATAAAGTATAGGTAGCAACTTTAAAGGTATATAAAAGAAATTTAGACACAAATAAAGTATAAATTTTAACTTGAAACAAACAAAAAATTTTTAAGTTTTTGTTAAATTAAAAAAAATTTAATTTGCTTTTAGATCTTAATGGAGAATGTTTAAGGTTTACATGAATATTCGTATGTTATGTTTAAGGGCATAAAAAATTATATTTAAAAAATATAAACAATTTTAAAAAATCGTTTAACGAAATTTTTAAAATGATCCTTTCATTTTTATTTTTACTTTTAAACGTGACCACTTATTGAAAAACCCCTTGTCATATAACACACAAACGAATGTGTAGCTAAATATATTTATTATTTGCAAAAACTATACCATTAGCCTTTTCTATCTTATCGCTAACCATGATATACAATTAATAATACTATTTGATTTTCTTTTCTTTATGGCAATATCATATCAACAGAACCTGGAGCAGCAACGCTCTCAACATCAAAACGATCAGACTGCTGCTGAACTTGGAGCAGACAGCATGTTTATTAATTCCAAAGACGAAGAACAAGACGAAGTTAACTATAGAAAACAACAAAACACTCTACTACATAATCGTCTTACTCACTTTCAACAACAGAAATACCACACCAACAACAGCAGCAATTTTGATACCTATCCCCCCAAAAGAAATTATCCAAAGAAACAATTGCAAAATAATTCTTTATCTACAAGTAATATTTTACAAACAACGACGACTCTGAAACGAGCAATGTCATCATCGCGTAACTCACCATTAAGAAATTCAAATAATGCTACAAGATTTTATACAAAACGTTCAGTGAAAAGAAGTTTTAGTGAGAGTTCTGCAGAGAAATTGCATCGCTATACGACCAGCGATAGTACATCAAGTCAGGAAGAGGATGAATTTATGATCAGTACATCGGATAAACGAAAAATGACTCGCAGAAGTTTAAGTAGTGGCCTGCAACAACATCATAAATATCAACAAATGCAGCAGAGATGTCAGCGAACATCTCAAAGTTTTGAAGGTGGTATTGATGAT
Organism: Protocalliphora azurea; assembly: GCA_932274085.1. Lineage (NCBI taxonomy): Eukaryota > Metazoa > Arthropoda > Insecta > Diptera > Calliphoridae > Protocalliphora > Protocalliphora azurea. The sequence goes on from OW026519.1 coordinate 56,715,387, forward strand.
GATGATGATGATGTAAGTGTTGTTGGCTGTTCGATAATATTTGGCAAGCATTCACAGTATATTAGTGATATGATCGATATTGGTATTAGAGTAATATTAGTAGTGGTTTTTAGGTGAGTAATATGTAATTTTTAAAATTATTTATATATAGAAAATAATATAAGCTAAATGTGGTTTACACATTGAAGTTTTGTAATTTGTATGGTTTTTCCTAAGATGTTTGTATACTTGGTTTGGATGTACTTTTGCTTTCAATAAATTTTTATTTATTTATGTTCTTGATCTAGCTCTATATACTTATGATATATTTTATTAAAAAATTTTAAACATAAACAAGTTGCATCTGCCTCGAAGGACCAAAATTTATAAAATAAGTAAAAAAAAAATATATATACTTTATGGGCTTTCTGATAAATGTAATATAATACCTGGGTTGCTACGATATCCCTATCATATTGAAATTAAAAAAGTTTAGTGTAAATAAAACCTATTTTTGTTATAAAATTGCCCAGTTCACAACCTTTGTTGTATGGTTGTATCGATGTATGTCGTAAATATTTTTCAAACTAAATTTCAAATTTCAAACTAATTATTTATATATATATATATATACAAATAAATATAAAAAATAATAAATTCATTTTAACAAGTTAATAATGTTATAGTCCTGGATTTTCTGCACAAAGTCTTGAAAAATAAAAAAAAACAAAAATAACAGTTAATTACATACAAAAGCAAAACATTAATGAGTTTAAACCAAAGGCCAAAAATTGGTCTGCAAATATTTTTGCAGTTATTTAACACCATTTACCATTTATAAATTGATGTTTTGAGTTAAATTACTGAAAGTATGATTTATATTAGAAATTTTTAGATAAATGGTTGAGCGAATTTGATAAAAATCAAAATGAGTTATTTTTAAAAACATGTTCATGATAAAAGTATGCCTTTAACTTTTATTTGTATGATTTAAAAAATAAATGGCTCTAGCATTTAATGGAATTGTACCTCTTATATTAAAATTAAATAAGTTGGGCATCGTATATACGTTAATTGACATTTATTTAACCGGAATGTGTATCTGATAGGGAACTTAGTGAAGTAGTTGGTGACATAGTCTCGATGGATAAGGTAGCATGGGCGGTAAACACCTTTGAACCTTACAAGTCACCAGGTCCAGACGGTGTTTTTCCAGCCATGCTGCAGAACATCAGTGACACGGCACTAAAACTTCTCACTGAGCTTTTTAGGGTGTGTCTTATTAGAAGATATATTCCAAGGAGGTGGAGAGAGGTTAGGGTAATTTTCATACCTAAGGCGGGAAAGGCTGGCCACTCGAAACCTAAGGATTTTAGACCGATCAGCCTATCGTCTTTTCTTTTGAAGACATTGGAGAGATTGATCGATCTTTATCTGAGGACGACAATGGACAACCATATCATCAGTGGGGCTCAACACGCTTATCTAAGGGGTAAATCTGTTGAGAGTGCGCTACATGATGTGGTGAGTTACATTGAACGCGGCCTGCAGTATAGGGAGTATACATTGGCAGCGTTCCTTGATATAGAAGGAGCTTTCAATAACATTAAGATTGAGGCTATTAGGGAATCACTAGAATCATTAGGCATTCAAAGCTTCCTAATCGAATGGATTATTTTGATGCTGAATAGCCGAATAATTAATTCGAACTTGGGAGATGCATGCGTAAGGAAGATAGTGACTAGAGGAACTCCGCAAGGAGGAGTTATCTCGCCCTTACTATGGCTCTTAGCCGTCAATGTCATTCTACGACAATTTGACGCAAGAGGGCGGAAAATCGTTGCCTATGCTGATGACGTGGTTATACTGATCACGGGTAAATTTCTTTCCACGATCAGCGACGTCATGCAGTATGAACTTAACGAACTGTCCTCATGGGCCACTAGTAAGTGTTTAGGGGTCAACCCGGGGAAGACGGAGCTAGTTCTTTTCACCAGAAGGTACAGGATTGAGCAATTTAGGCTACCGGTACTAGGGGGGACTGAACTAGGATAGAAGAAGGAGGCAAAATATCTTGGTGTGTTCCTTGATAGTAAATTATCTTGGAAGAGGAACACTCAGGAGAGGCTTAAGAGAGGTCTCAACGCCTATTACACATGCAGGAACTCCATAGGAAAGAGTTGGGGACTCAAACCGATGGTAGTAAATTGGATTTACACCTCGGTGGTGAGGCCAATTCTGACGTATGAATGTCTTGTCTGGTGGGAGGCAATGAGAATAGGAAGTCGTAGGAATCTTTTGTCTAAAGCCCAGAGATGTGCTCCGATTGGCATAACGGGTGCCGTAAGAAGCACACCTCAGGCGGCACTTGACGTCATTCTGCATCTCCTACCCATTGAGGAGTTTGTGATGGGAATGGCTGCAAGGAGCCTGCTTAGACTTAGTGAACTAGGACTTACAGGATCAATCAGAATAGGACATTCCAAACTTTTAAACGAGGTCAATCTCGGTGGACATACCCTGGTTCCTTCTGGATTCACGGACTATATGTGCACGGAGGTCGATTTCGGGGAAAATCCTATACTGATTATTCGGAGTAGGAACCAGTTAGGGAGTAACTATTCAGTGGAGTATCGGTGTTCACTGATGGATCCAAAATGGATACAGGCACTGGTGCAGGTGTGTATCTAGTTGAGGGAAACATCAGGAGGACGTATAGACTTCCGGATAGTTGTAGTGTGTTCCAGGCGGAAATTCTAGGTATTCTTAGGGCCACAGAATTGATTGCAGGGAACATTGAAGTGAATACAGAGGTAACTCTGTATGTGGATATCCAGGCGGCGCTGAAGGCCTTGAAAGGACATTTTGTCTAGTCTAGGCTAGTTAGCGACTGTAAGAGGGCTCTTAGGAGATTGATGAGGAATTATCATATCAGACTCTGCTGGGTACCGGGTCATTGCGAGATAAATGGCAATGAGGTAGCTGACGAATTGGCTAGGAACGGCTCAGCTTTGGATAGGACTGCAAGTGAAAGCGGTGTGAGACCACCTCTGGGCTTTTACTTCAGGTTAGTTGGGGAGTGGATTCGGGATAGAACCAATCATGCATGGAATTGTAGAACGGACTGCAGATTATCAAGGGTCCTATGGCCCAATCTTGATAAAGCAGATACGAATCTACTTTTAAGCATGAAAAGGGGAAACCTGAAGACTATGATAGGTGTTCTGACAGGTCATTGTCCCATAGGGGGAATGATAGGGAATTGGGATAGGGGCTCCTCCGGTCTTTGCAGAATGTGCGAAGATAATGAGGAGCTGGAGACGGTGGAACATATTATATGTCACTGTCCATGTCTACAACTAAGTAGGCAGAAATGGTTAGGCAGTCGATTCCTTGACGAATTGAACAGTATATCGAGATTAGATCTCGATAGACTGATAGGATTTGTCATGGGAATAGGCTGGCTAAGAGGGGGTCGCTGGCCTAGAGCGAGCGACACGGGGAGGTAGTACTTCTTCTTTTCAAATTCTTTCTATTCTTTTCTATTCTTCTCTTGGTCTCGGCTCTTTCTCCACTATTTTCCTTCTTGCTCCTTTCTATATCCTATCTCTAGTTTATTTCTATTTTCTTCACGAAGGGACTCACAATGGACCTCATGGTCTCCGAGTGGATGCACAAGAACTCTTATGAGTGCTGTGCAACCCTTCTTTACCTACCTACCTACCTAACCAAAAAAAAAACACACATTTCATTTGTAAAAAATTAACAAAATATATAAGAATATAACCAGAGAAATACTAACAGTTATTAAAGATGAGCACAACTAAAAATTATTGTCTCTTTACCATAAAAAAAAAACAAAAAGTAGTAAATGTTATACTTAATCATGTAAATAATTATCTCTTTAAAGCAGTTATTTAGTGCGAGTGGCAATTTATGTTATTTTGATAAGTGCACCAGTTATCTTTGGTCTGGTTTAAACAGTTCAACGTTTTTTTTTTATTCTAAAGGTCTCATTACTCCACCGTAACATAAATGTAATAATGTAATGTACTTAAATGTAACGTACTAACCTAATCAAATTAGGTTGCTCTACGTTTTTACGTATTTACATTTACGATGGAGTAACGGAGCTTAAAAATTCTTTAAAACTCTGAGTAACTATAACGTTTGGCCATTTTTTCAAGTTGTCTATTTTTACATTTTGACGATTTTTTACTTATTTTGGTGATTTTTTATAATTCTTTTGTTATAGTTTTTTCCGTTTCCGTTTTTTTCGTTCTAATTTTTTTATTTTCCGTTGATGTAGCTTTTTTGGAGTTTTTTTATTTTGGTGATTTTTTTATTCTGGTGATTTTTGTTTATTTGGGTGTTTTTTTTTTATTTAAGCGATTATTTTGTTATAGTTTTTTTCTTTTGGCGATTTTTTCAGTTTTGGTTCATTTGGACATTTTCCCCGTTTTAGTGATTTTTATTTTGGCGTTTTTTCATTTGGTGATTTTTATGGGTTTTTTATTTGTGCTGATTTTTTATTTCTGCGTTTTTTGTCGTTTTTGCGACTTTTTTCATTTTGACAATTTTTTTATTTTGGCGATTTTCTTCCGTTTTGGCTGTTTTATTTGTGTTTTACAATACTATCAATAAAAATCACGAAATATATATTTTTTCTGCTCGAAAGAATAAAAATAATAAAATAACTGTTATTTTTGCTCAAAAATATAAAAATTTAAAAATAATCCTCTGACTGTTATAATAAAAGTCATGACAGTTACGGTGCTTCATTTTAAATATCCAAAATAAAAGAACAATAAAATGAGTTTCTCTTAATAACGCTAGCAAAATAATTAGTTTTACATAAAAATATAACAAAACACCCTTCAAAAAGCAACTAAAATTATTTAAATTTTCTACTTTGTTTCTCATTATGCAAGTTAACCTTTTCCTTATACACTTTCACATAAAAATAATTTTATAGTGTACTACAACCGTCCACTTTTAAATGAAACACTTGAAATTTAAAATTCGTTATAATTTTATCCGCTTACGTCGATTCCTGTACACTTGATCGTATTAATTTGCATATGAGTCAAACAAAAAGTAAACAAAACAATTCAAAGTATTGAACCATAGATTAATCTGTATTCATTGAATTCTTTTATTTTTGTTTATTATTTCTGCCTTACAAATTTGCCAATTAAAAGCGGAAAACTCAAACCCATTTATATGTTATATCAACTTTATTAGTTTGTTTTTTGTAAAGAAATTCTTTGAAATGATAGTTGTAGGATAGGCATGATAAATAAAATATAAAAAGATTTAACAGTTTGAGTCTCTCTTTTGGCATATACACTAAATATATGAAAGTTTTGTATATGTATTAGTGCTAACTTTTACCGCTTATAACTTCTAAAATATTGAACGGATTTTAATAAAATTTATATTATGCAGATCTACGGAAAGATACCTTTAAATGGTGTATTTGTATTAAAATCAAATGTATACTGTGAGCATTTTAAATATGACGTGTTTGAAGATAAATTTTAATTTTTTTAGCAAAGACACAAACTTGTTAGGTTAACAGTGCTACTATTTTGTTATCATATAGACGTATCTGATGATGATCTCCAATATTTAAAAAATTGTTTTATGGTTGTTTTATCAATAAAATATCCTTTTTAATTGTTTATATTAATTTTGCAGACATTTACATTACTTCTGTTAAGTGCTTAACATAGCACTTTTAACCTAACAGGTTTGTGTCTTGGCTAAAAAAAATTTAAAATTTATCTTCATACACATTTAAATATGTACATAGAACAAAATAACTTTTCTTAAGCCCTATAAATTATTTTTTTCAAACGACAATAATTTTTAAATCATTCTTTTATTTATTTAATTTTTCCGCATTTGCCTTTCAGCGGAAAGTGTTTAAAATAATAGTTTATGCCTAACAAATTTTAAATTACATATTTATTTTCAATTACACATTTAAATTAACATTAATTTTTATTCCTTTCTCTTTTGCAGTAAATTAGAAACACAAACAGCTTTTAAACGCATAATTCATTCGGAGGAAATGTGGATGTATAAGAATCCACGCACCAAAGATTATGTTTCACCATTAGATCTACTACTGGCTGTTATTTTTGGGCCATTCTTTGTGACCTTAATACATTTAGCTTTAACAAAGGATCGCAGAGATTTTCGAGCCGCCAGTTGGGCTTGGACATTGATATTAGGTTTAAATGGTCTAGCCACAAGTTTATTGAAAATAAGTGTGGGTAGACCCAGACCAGATTTTTATTATCGTTGCTTTCCCGATGGTGTAATGCAATTATCACACAATGGTACTGGGCTAGATAATATTTTTGATTTGTTTAATTGTACTGGTAATCTAAGAGATATAAATGAAGGACGCAAAAGTTTTCCCAGCGGTCATTCGTCTTGTAAGTTTATATATCATGCTTCTAATAAAAAACCGATATTTATTTAATTTATATTTTTTAGTTGCTTTTGCTGGTTTTGGTTTTATTACCTACTATGTAGGTGCCAAACTGCATGCTTTTAATCATCGTGGTCGTGGTGAAACTTGGCGATTTTGTTTGTCTATTACCCCTTTAGTTTTGGCTGCTTTAGTTGCTGTTAGCCGTACTTGTGATTATCATCATCATTGGGAGGATGTTACTATTGGTAGCCTTATTGGTTTGTCAGTATCCTATTACGTCTATAGACAATATTATCCCTCTATCTTTTCTCCTCACTGTCATCGTGCTTATGTAAGGGGTGTCCAGCATTCAACTATTAAGGCCCTGTCTGAGCATACTATACAGCAACGTAGTCGCAGACGTTTGCACTCTTATAAGCGAGTTCCCAGTGAAGAATGTGGTGAAGCTAGTCTTTTGTGTGAAGGCCAATCTGAGGGTTATCCAGCTGATACCGATAAAAGGCCATTATTAAGTGAACAAAAGACCGAGAATAAATGGTTCTGAAATGTATACATATAAACTATACCCACAAATATTAGTTAAACAATATTTTGTTAATTATTTATTAACTCTAATCTTAATTAGTTAACTGCATATTCAGCTGGCTGTTTTCTATATATTTCTACGTATTATTTTACTTTTATTTTAATAGTCTTAAGTAGCTTATAATATTTTTAAGCACTTTTGTAGCAAAAAATACTACTTTTTCTCTATACTTTCATTGAGTTAAGGATCCAATTAGTACACCAAAAGCTATAACACCGCTGTGACATTAACATGTCTATAATGTAAATTTATAGTCAGTTAGGTTACAAATTAGATATAAAATGAATAAATATATCATAATTTTATTATTTATACAATAAAAATCATAAATACAACAAATCAATAAAAAAATCTTTCTTCTCAAATAAAAATTAACCCAAACAGTCAATAGTAATTGCCATTTCTTAAACCATAGAGTATACACATAGAGACAGACCATTAAGTTGACAATTAAAAAAAAACCTTTTTTTTAGAACACAAATGTACTTTTATTTCTTTAGCAATAACAAAATATATTTCATTACATGCGTTAGATTTTTAACAATCGATTTAGAGTTTTGACAATTAGTTTCGTCTCTTTTTACTTTCTGTTTTTAACTCCATTGTTTATATTCAAAAATTAGCTTAAATCCACAATATATAGTGTTTTCATTTAAAAGTTGATTTAAAACAAACATCCTTAACATATGTAATACATTTTTTAGATGTATTTACAAAAAAAAAATCGGACCTAAAAATATGTTTCAAAATTAATCAGTGATAAATGATCATTCACATTTTTCATATTTCAGAAGTGAAGGGGATTAGAACCTTATATTTTCCGCTAAAAGTCAATTTTTCTATAAAAAAAAAAATCAGAAATCGTTTATAAATCGTAAACGAAGGGGTTTAGATCCAAAATCATGTTATAAAACCCAAGTACACCAAAAAACCGTAAAAAAAAATAATAATAAATCCGTGTATTATTTTTTTGTTCTATTCTTACAAAATGCATTCCCTATCCATATTCTTAAGATATAGTTTTGTGAGTTTACCACCTCACCTTTCTAAGGGATTAAAATTTTTTATATACAATATTTATTCTATGATTTTGATATTGATATCAAATATATATTTGTTTGTAAGTAACTAACCAGGTACCTAAGTACACATGTATGAATGTATGTAGACTTATAAATATTTATTGATGAAAACGTAATATAAAAAAATAAGTAATATTTAAAATGATAGAGTTAGAAATTGATTGGTTGATTCGTTTGTTTCGTTTGATAACGATAAGACAATATTTATCGAATCTAGGCATATATATAAACTACTTTAATTTTTTAGATTTTTTATATACATATGTATATATATATTTTTTAAAGTACTTACACATTTTCCCATGTGTATTTTTCACAAGACAGTCTTATCAGTGAACAAATAAAAAAGCGATCGTAATCGGAAAAACCATGTGCACTGGATTTGTAAAGTAGGAACTACCTGTCGACCAAAAAACAACAAATATTAAATAGAACAAGTGGGCATAATATATTCGGCTTGGACGAATCTATATACCAACCATCAGCAACTTTTTAAAATGATACAACCATTTTTAGTTTTCGAGTTCACATTGGTCCTTGAACTATTTGTGCAAAAGTTCGTTGATGTTCCTGCTTTTTTGTAAAATATATCAGCGGAAAAGTATAAACCGAAAAGTATAAACTGGAGTTACGCCGGACACTCCACAACTTTTGTGTTTATGAACCGATTTTACTCATTTTCAGTAGCAAAAAAAAAAAAAAAGAAAAAACTTTATATAAGACAAATATTTGAGTCAAATTTCGTCTCCTTAGGGTGTCCACCCCGAGCCCTATCCTGCTTTCAACACATCTTGGAATTGCAATTCCGGATTAGAAATAAAGGATTTATGATAAGTATTCAACATTTTAAATTTTAATTAAACAGGCATTGATCTTACTATATATTTATTAAATTTTTGTTTTTTCTAGATTTATTTATACATCCCAACCGATATAAGCTGGGCAGTTTCAGAGTCCTTAACTAAAGGAAACATGGAGTCATGTAATTATTTTCGTTTTAAAATATCCCTAACCTGTAAATAGTAAGAAGTGTTCAATTATTATTATTTTTTTTTTTTTTTTTTTTTTTGTTATTTTAATAATGATTGTTTCCTCTTTTTTCGGTCGATTTGTTTATTTAACGTTGAAGAAGTAACAATGTATTATCAATGTTTTGTTGTTTTTTTATTATATAGATGTATATATTTAAACACAATATTACTAAAGAATCATTTTGACTAAGTGCACGAAACAACAATACACTTCAACTATATACACTACGTATTACCCTATAATTATTCTTATTTCACACCAACATCTCTTTCCTTTTCATGAATTTTACACCAAATTTACACAAAATATATATTACAACATAAAATTAGTCTTTAATCTGTAATATTCGATTATATTTGACACTTTATTTGTTAAAAATGAAATATTTAATAAATTTTATAAAATTTTGTAATATTAGTCAAAATAATTTTTACTAAAAACATTTTATTGATTCAAGAATAAATATTATTTGAATATCTATTAAAAACTAAAACTTATTTTAATTGTTTTCTTTAAAAAATTATTGAATCTTATGAAGATTTTCAAATATTTAAATTTATAAATAGTAAAAATATTTTAATAATAAAAAAGAATATATATATATTTTTTTTTAATTTGAATTTGAGTATTTGATTTTACTAATTCAGTGTTAGGTCCGATTTCAGTAAAAAATATAATTGAGTTTAAGAATTTAGTAATAGAATACAAAATTTAATTTTTTTTTGTGTACTATTCTTTCACTTTTTTCCAAGGTTGGAAACCGATACCGTTATAAATACCGATACCGATTAATTACCGTTTAAAATAAGTTACCGTAACCGATACCGTTACCGAAATTATTATTTTCTAAAAATACCGGTATTCAAATACCGTTTCCCTCAATACCGGTATATACTGGTATACCTCAATACCGGTATATAGTGGGATACCTTATCTATCATCTCCAAAAAGTTTTGTACGCCCACGTTGCCTTGTTTCCCTGGAATCTGGATTCATCCCACTCAGAATCCCAAATTTTATATTTTTGAAAAATTTGTATAACTCCTTCCTACTCACACTGTTAAAGAATCTGAAAAGTGGAAGACATAGTGGGATACCTTATCTACAAAAAGTTTTGTCTGCCCACGTTGCCTTGTTTCCCTGCAATCTGGATTCATCCCACTCAGAATCCCAAATTTTGAATGATCGTCAAATTCATGTTTTAAAGCCAATTCTGATAAAGTTGCTGAATTTAAGATATGTGAGTATATTTCCTAATGGTAACGGTTTTCTGGACCCATTTCGTCCAAAAATGTGTTCCTAATTCCATTTTTATTGAATATATCAGTTTTTCCATGCTTAATAGAGCTATGTTAACGAGTTAACGGACCTCTGTTAACTAACATGGTTTGTGTCTGGGGTTATAAATTTTAAAATTTATCTTCACACACATATTTAAAGTAATATTTTTTGAATCTTGTTTTTAAAGTCTTTTTATTATTTATATCTTTGTTTCAATAGAATTCCTAAAACGATCCGTACAGGAAGAATATTAAAAAAGTATATCTTCAGTTCTTTACTTTATTTCGTCTAAAATATGTTAAGGTTTTTTTTTTGTATATAGATTTCTAAAAATTCTTAACACAAGTCAATAAAGTGGTAGAGTGGCAAAAGTGGCAAATAATTTTACGTAATTCATATCCTTTGTGCTAGATATGGTAGGTAAGTTCGACGAACTTGCCTTAGTTACCTAAAGCTATCCAAACGCGCTCAAAACAGAAAGACCTCATTCTGGAATGTTTTTGGGTCTCAATTTATTTATTTATTCATTTTTTTGCGTTCCCCAGCTTTTGAGAACTTTCTACGATTTGGGAGCGTAAATAAATACTCTCGAGTATATAGAGAAATAAAAATTTTCCATGACGTTTCCGTTTTTTGACACAACGACCCTTAATTTTGATCTATTTTTAACAACTTTTACGCATAAATTTTAACTACTTATATTAGGCTTAAAAACTATTACGTTATTCTGGCTTCTTTTCCTATATCGTTTAGATTTGGTTCTTTTCTTAGAATTCTCTAAGAGAATGAAACGTTTTGTTCGGAAAGTTACAGCCAGGATAATGCATTTGAATATCCTTTAAATGTGAGCGGTAATTTTCTGTAATTTTCCCTGGACGCGTGGGGTCTCTAAAATGTTAACAAAAAATTCTGCCCACTCTTATACCTCTTTTATAAATTTAAATTTATTTATATTTTAATCTACTAATCTAATCTACACGTTCTTTTATAGTGTAATTCTTATACGTTCATAATATGAGTCGTAAAGTCGCTCTGGGTTGGGGAACAAGTCAATTATGTCTTAAATACAGCTGCGTTACAGTTTGTCGAGGCTTTTACATTTGACACATGCAATCGATTTTAATATTACTCGGGGAACTTAATTCGGAAACTTTATATGTTAGCAGATAGCTACGCCATTTAAACTATTAGGCGAAAATTATAAAATTTTATTGAGTTTATTTGAATTGAAACTAGGTCCGAAGATATATGGTGTTAAATTTCATGTATTTAAAAAATCAGAAACCGCCACAAAAATCAAACTGCAAAGAATATTCATGTCTTAAAGTGATCTATAATATAAAAATATTCAATTCAAAGTTTAATTTAATGAAATTTAATTGAAAATAAATAGAAGATTTAACTCTTTAATGTTTTTGCTCTGTCTTTAATAATAACGGTATATACCGGTATTTTAGTTTCGGTACCGGTATACCGATACCGATATAATTTAAAATACCGTTACCGATACCGTTACCGAAATAAAAATAAATTGAATACCGATACCGTTATCGATACCGTTATTCGTTTCGGTTTCCAACCTTGCTTTTTTCTCAAAGTTTTTTAATAAAAATTTTTTTCTTTACATATTTCCAAAGAAAAGGCTTCATAAATGGTTAATAAAGAAATTTTAAATTGACTTAGGTTTCCAACCTACATTCAGCATTCGTCAAAAAAGGTGCATTTTAGAAAAAAGTTTTTTTTTATCGATTTTTTAATTCTTTTGATGAATTTATTCTTAAAATATATTTAGATGATTTGACACTAAATTGCTTTCTGCCCGTTCAAAAACGATTGCGGGAGTGCAGATTTTATCAAAAAAAAAAAAAAGAATTTTTTTTTAAATTGCATAAAAAAAATATTACCATAATGTTTCGCTATTACTTCTTATCTAACGTATAAAATAGAAATTAATCTTTCATTCCTTTTATCACTTAAAAAACTTGTCGTGTGCACCCTGTGGTGATATAATAAACAGAAGTGGCAACGCGAGATAGTGAAAGAGACAAAAGTATAGATATTTCAAGAAAAGATTTTTAACGAATGTAGCAAGAAGAAGAAGTAGCAAAAGTAAACAAATAAATTGCTGAAAACTTTAGGCAGGAAAATGGCACAGGCAGACATATTTTCGGAAAAGAGGTTTCGTGGGAGAAAATTTTCGAAAAGTCTTTCCTTTTTCTTTTGATTGCCGAAAAGGAATAGGAAATATAGTATAGCCATACCGGTAATTTAACTAAATGTCCCTTGGCAAAGAAGGTTAAGGTAGGAACTAAAGCGAGCTCCTTTTAGGTCCTTAGTCATAGTTTTGGTTGGGTAGATAAGCAAGCCCATGGTGAAGCGCTGGCTATAATTCCTATATAAAAAAAAAGGAAAAAATATATAAATAATAAAAAAAAGAATTATATATGTGTTTTTTTGAAAAATGTTAAATAAATTTACACGTACCCCTAAAACCGATTGCGAATAAGATGGCCGCTAGCAATCGTGAAGTATCCAAATCAGATGCCGTTTTTTTTTTAAAGTTACCTATATTCTTTTTTTAGTATACAAGATTGTTGAATTATTTTGTTAAATAATTTAGAGTAAATATTTTATTATTTCCAATTATTCCAACTATTTGTACTTACTTATCATTTTGAGAGCTTTCTTTTCCGATATGTAAATTATTTTTTTATTTTTATTATTATTTTTTTTTTATTCATTTCTTATAAATAAAAGATTTGTTTTTATAACGTTTATTGAAAATGAAATGTGATTTTTTTTTTAAATGTGGTAAAATAAATTTTTAAGGTAAGTGATTGGAAGGAGTAGTGGGGCCAAATTAGGAGCCAGCTACCATGGATAGGGCAGTTTGATACCCTTGTGGGAGGGACAATTTACCCCGGCATAACAGCTGCCGGCTAGAAGTGAAGAGAATACTGTAACTTTCAAGTGATTTATTAAAACTAGGCAAGGATGTGACCGTAGCTCACTTCGGGTCCCCATAAGAAATTTTACTTGTTATTAATTTTTTTGATCATTTTAGCTGGTATATTTTTTTTGTGTGTATACCCGGCCATTGGCCATCAGGCGAGCAAGAACTCCACCCCATCCGGCGAGTTATAGCCCGACATCCGCCAGATACCAGCCCCGCTCAATCTGGTAGCCCAAACAGATGTTCAAATGTTTGACAAATCCGCTTGGTACACTACAAACTTTACAAATCAATTTTTGTCAATTTTCAAAAATAACAAAATATTTAATAAATTTAATCGATTATTACGAATATTATCTCGTTACACAAACAACAACACGCCAGTACAATTGTGTATTACGTATACGCACCTATGGAATGCACAGTAAAATATTACTCGTAAACTAGAGAATTTAGAGAGAGTTGACTTGAGTCGTTTGTTTTGAGGCCATTATGTTATGTTTTTAAAACGACATATATATACATCTTTGAATTGGTAAATAAGTCTATTTTTATATAATTTTTTGAAAAGTTTTGTTTTGAATAAATGCTCCTTTTTTTGTTTTCTATTTTTAAATTGTTTATTTTTGAAAAATTGCCAAAAATTGTTAGTTGGAGCTATTTGAACAATTTGTTTTGAGGAATGAAAGACTGATATTTATTTTTTAGATTACATAAGAAATAATAATGAAAATATTATGCTAATATGCTTTTTTTGTGCTATTAAAAACAATCGTTTAAAAAATTAATATTTTCAAAAAATCTGCACTCCTGCATTCGTTTTTGGTTGGGCGGTAAGCAATTTAGTGTGAAATCTATCTAAATAAATAAATAGGAATAAATATTGTCAAAAAAAATTAAAAAAGGAAACTCGCGTGACATTTTTTTTTATTAATCGATAAAAAAGAATTTTTTTTCAAAAATTCTTCTCTTTCGACCAATGTTGGATGTAGGGTGCAAATTTAAAATTTCTTTATTAACCATTTATGAAGCCTTGTCTTTTGAAATATGTAAAGGAAAAACTTTTTATAAAAAAAAAAAACTATAAAAAAAGAGTAAAAGATTAGTACCCGGTCAAAAACGACAATTTTTTTAAATTGCATAAAAAAATATTACCATAATGTTTCGCTATTATTTCTTATCTAATGTGTAAAATAGATATTAATCTTTCATTCCTGCAAAAATCACTTAAAAAACTTTACAAACCAATTTTTGGCAATTTTTGTAAAAAATAGTAATTTTTCATGCTAATTTCACAGTGCTAACTTTGAACGTTTTTTACGTCTAGATGAATTGAGAAAAGATTATTTCAGCATATTATCTCGGAATATATAAATTACATAATATTAAAAAAAAAAAAAATTCCCTCATATACCTCAGGACTTATTCCCGAAAAACAAGATAAAAAGTCCAGTAAAAAAAATCAAAATTCAAGCGCAAATATCTTTTTAACTATAAGAAATAACTTAAGTGAGTAAACCTATTTTTTCTTTATCTTGCCAAGCACTTTATAGAAATATAAAAATCTTTGAAATCGCACATGATCTGCAGATGTTAAGATTTTTTGAAACTTGTACATACATACGCGAGGTAGTCAAAGTTGACAGCTTGTAGCTTATCTCGAGTTATCATAAGATGATTACAAAATTATTTTTCTGAAAGCTTAGTTCCTCCTCTACAACCGACCAGTCGATCCGTTTAGTAGTTTAGGAGATACAGATTTATTACCAAAAATTTTGCGTTGGGCCCACTGTGTGTGGCACGTTGCAGTCATGAAATATGCTGGCTAATATATCTTAACGAATCCAAACTGGTGACGGTAGTGACAAATCACCCCCATAGTCATCCTCGCGACTGGTGACCGGGAATGATATCGATTTATTGGATTGTCTTTCACTCAAGTCCTTACAGAGTTTTTGATTATATGGTTGACTCCATTCATTGTCTAAATCAGCTTGGTAATTCCTTTCCTTTGTTGGTGTGAACCGGGAAAATATGAAACTGGCAAACTTCTATCTATGCTCAATAAATAGTCGAAAAAAGTACGCGATTACTCTCAGGACAACTAAAGCTATGTACGGATATAACCCATTCTCAATTTGGGTCTGACTCCAAGAGTAACTATAACGCAGATTGGAATATATATATATATATATATATATATATATATATATATATATATATATATATACAATAGCCTTTTTTTGCACTTCGCTCAACTTATAGTCAACATAATCGGCCTACTGAGCGTACTATTCGCAACACTATCACCCATTTTGAGACCCAGCATTCATTATTGGATAATATTCGACCGAATAGACCACGACCAGCACGCTGTGAAGAAAATATAGCGGCCGTAGCTGAGAGTGTACACGAAGATCGTGGAGAGTCGATTCGGCGCCGTTCGCAACAACTCGTACTGACGTATGGAACGACTTGGCGTCATATCATCGAGATCTTAAATTGAAAGCGTACAAAATACAGCAGAAACATTTTTGCCGTTCTCACTTTTTAAGAAAAAAAATCTTAAATGCTGCAAGAAAAAATTTTTTCGGACACTATTTTCCAAATAACTCTGAAAATATTGAATATATAAAAAAATTATGTTAGAGAGACTTAAAAACATTTTTAGTCTGCATCTTTTGGTGCATCATTTATATAAATCGTACACACACAGAGAAAAAATATAGTTGTAGTGGCCATAATCTAAAAGCAACATATTATGATTGGACACTATTTTCTAATAACTCCGAAAATATTGAACATATAAAAAAAATTATGTTAAAGAGGCTTAAAAACATTTTTAGTCTGCATCTTTTGGTGCATCATTTATATAAATCGTACACACAGAGAAAAAATATAGTTGTAGTCTAAGAGCAACATATTATGATTGGAACATATGATCACAGCGAAAAGTAGAAATGATTATAAGTAATAATTATGAGGATTCCATTTTATCATATTGTGTCAGATTTTATGGTTTATTTTTTCATGTGATGATTATAGTTTTACATATAACTGAACGATCTTACTACATTGTTATCCCATTCTATCGGATTATAATTTAATTTTATTATAATATTCTATCTTATTATATTATCATTTTATTTCATAATATTTTTTTTATTATTATTATTATTATTGACTTTATTAAAACCTATATAAAGTAATTACATTGTTATGAGAATTTACTTAAAAGTATTACAACAATTAAAATCTAAATAATTAAATAAAGAAACTACTAATATCACAGTGTTAAGGAAAAGTTGTCAAAAAAAAACCTTGTACATACTTAAACGTTATAAGAAATTTTAAAAACTTTTAAGACGTTCTGCATTTTTCATTAAATGACAGAGTCAGTTCCCTTGCAAATGAATTAAACATTTTATGGTTAAAGTTTCTATGCAGTAGATCAGTAGAATATCTGGGGTGTAGGTTATGAATCATTTTCAGATTTTTATTTTGTATTATCTGTAATTTTCTTGTGTAAGTTTTAGCAGCTTTATTAAACCAGACTTGGCATCCGTAGGTCATAATTGGTCGAATATACATTTTGTAAATAAGGATCTTGTTTTTTTTTTTAATTAAGTTTAGATCTTCTGTTAAGTAAGGGGTAAAGTGCACGCCCACATTTAATTGCTTTATCACAAATATACTGTATGTGTTGTTTAAATGATAGTTTTTTATCTAAAATAATACCTAGATATTTGATACTATCCTGCAGAGGAATAAAAACTCCCCTAGAATATAAATGTTTTGTAGGAATACGTTACTGTGATCTATTATATGGAAATATAATAGCTTGTGTTTTACTAACATTAACTTTTATCTTCCATTTATCAAAGTATTTATTGGTAGATTTTAAACTATCTTCCATTTTTTTGATTATTGCGTTTGACACCTTACCGCACTGTCATCTTAAAGCACTGTCGTCAGCGTAAAAAGCTACTTCTTGATTCTTGCGAATAGTAAAATCGGAAATATATATTGAATAAAGAGTAGGTGATAATACCGATCCTTGCGGCAGATCCGTAGGGATTTGTCTATCACTAGATAGCGTGTTATCTATAGATACAGCAAATGAGCGCTGATCTAAAAAACTCTTTATTATCTTTTGCAAATACGTTGGATAGTTGAAGGAATTTAGTTTAAAAACCAGGCCTTCATGCCATATTGAATCGAAGGCTTATATTTCATAATATTAATATGTCATAATTATATTATTATTATGTCATTATCATATAGTTATACAATATTATCTTTATAATGCAAATATATATATATAAATTTACATATATATATATATATATATATATATATATATATATATATATATATACATATATATATATATATATATATATATATATATATACATATATATATATATATATACATATATATATATATATATATATATATATACATATATATATATATATATATATATATACATATATATATATATATACATATATATATATATATATACATATATATATATATATATATATATACATATATATATATATATATATATACATATATATATATATATATATATACATATATATATATATATACATATATATATATATATATATACATATATATATATATATACATATATATATATATATATATATATACATATATATATATATATATATATATATACATATATATATATATATATATATATATATATATATACATATATATATATATATATATATACATATATATATATATATATATATATATATATTGACATATTTGTGTTTAGTACATTAAAGTCCTTATAGTCCAAATTCGTCTTCAAGTGAGGTTTTTTTTTTGCAACCAGTGACTTAATGTCTTAATGCTTTATAGTTCAGGAAATATTAGATATTTAGTTTACATTCTCCGCCAAGATAATACCTTAATAAGGACATTCTTTAAACTTTATTAAAAGTTTTATTGATCGTTTCATCGTTTTTTTATTTTCAAGAGCCTCTATTAGTTACGAATGATTACTACCCAGCAAAAACTTTGCTTTCCTATTAATCTAGCAGGTATAATTGGAAACAAAAATAAACTACTTATTTTTTGCCTGAATAACTAGTTATTTTTGTTCCACTTGTCCACAAATTCATGTAGTTATTTTTTTACTCTAGGGGTACTTAAAAATATGTACCTAAACGAAAACAAAAATAAAAAAAAAAACAAACAAATTTTGCCGTCAGTGAGACTCGAACTTGGACACACACTAACCATTCGTTTTTACTGATTAACGTCGTCTTACACAGTACACCACCTCGCACATAGCATTCTAAGCGATAAAAACTCTATTTAGTTTAAAATATCTTTTTAGACATTTTGTTATAAAAAACTAACAGCTTCAGAATGGGGTTGAACCAACAACCTTCTGGTTGTTAATCTAGCGCTCTAGCCAACTCATCCACGTGATTGCAGTATTACTGCGCTATTATACTATTGAGTACTTATTAATTTTATACAGAGTAGACAAATAATAATGACGCCTCATTACTAAGAAACTACTTTAATAAGTAGTTGTTATTACCGAAAACCAAAAAGTTTTTGCTGGGTAATTATTTATTTATTTTTTTTTATGAATTTTATACAAAAAATTGTCAACATACGTAATATTAATAGTTAAATAAAAGAAAACGACTCTATACGTATTTAAAATTAAAACATTTTTAGAATTTTCTTGATAAAATTTCAAACTCAGCATGCAAGGACTCAACTTTGTCAGAAACCAAGAAGCAAAAAGGAGCTTGATATATATAAATCGGACAATAACAATAGATTTTTTTTTTTCTTAAAAAAAGTCTTGTTTAGGTATTTACAAAAAAAAAGTATCTCAAAGAAATAATGTATTAAAAATCACCTAAACCACATACTGCATTAAATAACCCTTGCACTAGTTTTATCTTCTGTAAATATTACGAAGACAGTTAGATTCTAGTCGTCGTAAATAAAAACCCTTTGACAAAATTCATACAAATAACAACAAAAATCATAGAATTCTTCTTATCTATTAGCCAGCGTATTAAATATTAAAAGAAAAGTACCCGTAAAGTTATGATGTCTTTCACGTTTCGTAAATGAAGAAAAAAAAAAGTGTCAAAAAAAACAATGTCGATTTATATCAATGATAATAAATATGAATAAATAAATAAATAAAAAGTGGAATAAGGAAAGAAATGCAATACGCAACCGTTCGTCGATATAGAAATCCATAAGTAACAGTTTAAAAAAACCTACATATCTTGGTATTTCAACACAAACAAGCAAACAAACATCGGAGAACCGATATAAAACATTGACGATATCAGGGAATATAAAAAAAAACTATAGATAACGGTTAACATATAAAAGCGATATCAGTAAAATGATTTGTCATCATTAGGTAATCGAACTACAAAGAGTGTAGTACAAAATTATTTAGCGTTTGTAACAAATTTCCGATTTCGTAAGAATAAAAAGTGTTTTAAAAAATAAAAATTTTATAAAATTTATTAATTATTTAAAACAAAAATTTATTAGCAGAAAAAAAAGGATTAAAGTTATAAAATTAAAAATTTATTAAATACTCGTAGTTTCAATTAGAAAACTAATAATTTGTGAAAGTGTGAAAAAAAGTATTTCATAAAAAAAATTATAATAATTGAATTGATGTTACAGGGTGAGTAGAGTAGGGGGCTCCTCACATGTCTTTATCAAATAAAAATTTGCTATTTGTGAGATTCTTCTATTCTACTTTCAACATGCATCAACAATCATCATTATATGAGCCTATAAAAGTGTTTAGTGTCAATTGTTTTGAAAATGAATAAATATGTAGTATTTTCTTTATTATTGAGATATTTTGTTTTATCTTAATTTATCATATTGTGTTGTTTTTGTCTCTGTTTGCAAAGAGCAATACAAAAATTATTGTGAGAGTTGCAAACGGGCGTCTATTACATAGTGTCTATATTAGACAATTTTTTAACAAGACAGATGTCAATGTCAACATGAATTTATGTAAGGTAGAAACATGTGCACAAAAACAACAATAATGTTTTTTATATTTGCAGTTTGACAGCTGTAACAACCAAAAATAGTAATCAGTTGTTTAATTGAGATCATTTTATATAGATTCGCACTGATTTTGACGTTAGTCTTGGTAAAAATTTGTCTAGTATAGCAGGCGTGGACCAGTCAAAGCATTTTAATGGCTAAAAATTTGAATTGATGTGGCGATCAAATTTTATAAAAATATTTTTATAAATAACTTTTGAACTATAATTTTTTTTGTGTCACCACAAAATTTGATATTTTACTTCAATATTCTTTTTAAGTTTTTGAAATACAATCACAAATTTTTATGAATCTATGGTTCGTAAATTTCAGGGAATATTGAATAGATTTTAATAATAGTTTATTTAATTGTTATCCTTTGAAACATTTCAAACAAATAAATGCATTTCAATGAAATTAACTAAAATGCATGACCTGTAAAACACGAAAGACTAAGCTTTTAAGACTTTGATACTCAAAATATCAATTTTACTTAAATAAATCTAATTATATTTTTTAATAGTTCCAAATTTTTGCATTATACTGAATCTGTTAAAGGGAACCGTAGCGAAAATCGATATTACTTTTTTACAAAAATAAAATATATACTTTATTATTGGGGTACTATGCGTTTGAGGTGATGTTTGTAACGCATAGAAAAAGTTATCCAACACTTACCTTAAAATATATCAATTGACTCAAAATCACTTTTTAAACCGATCTAACGATGTCCGTCCGTCCGCCTAGCTGACCATGCAAACCTAGTGCACAAAGTTGCAATTTTAAAGATAATTCAATAAAATATTGCCAAGCAGGACTTTTATGTTATAGAGACGTAGCCTACTGAAATTGCTTGTGATCGATCCATTATTTCAACTAGACCCCATACAAATGTTCCCCCGGTATAGAGTTTAAATACTCAAAAATGCCTTAAAAATAAGAATATTTTAATGAAATTCAGTGCAAAGAAGTTCCATACAAGTATCAAACTTTGTACCAACCACATTTTATGAATATCGGTCCACAATTGACCATAGCTTCCATATAAACCCCTCTTCCGAAAATCACTTTAACGTGCACAAATCCCATGCGAATTTTAGTATCAAGTTAATATTCGACACAAATAAGTTTTATGTAAGTAAAAACAACATTGACAAATTTTGTAAGAATCGGTCCATAATTTACCACATCTCAAATATAAACCCATTTCCAGGAATCGCACTAAAAAGCATAAAATCATCTAGATGTTAGTAAAATCCCGCATTTTTATGCTAGTACACAATGGTGTAGAGTATCATATAGTCGGTCATGACCGACTATATCTTTCTCATTTTTTTTCGTTTTTGACTTTGATATTTGTTCTTTTGTAAATAAATGAAAAAGCGTGGCCACAAAAATAAAAAGGAAAAATTATTTTAGGAATATATTTTATTATGTGCAATTTACTTTTTCTCACTACTTATTAAAGTAGTTTCTTGGTAATGAGGCGTCATTATTATTTACCTACTCTGTATTACATTAATAAGTACTCAACAGTATAATAGCGCAGTAATACTGTAATCACGTGGATGAGTTGGCTAGAGCGCCGGATTAACAACCAGAAGATTGTTGGTTCAACCCCATTCTGAAGCTGTTAGTTTTTTATAACAAAATGTCTAAAAAGATATTTTAAACTAAATAGAGTTTTTGTCGCTTAGGATGCTATGTGCGAGGTGGTGTATTGAGTACGACGTTAGTCAGTAAAAACGAATGGTTAGTGTGTGTCCAAGTTCGAGTCTCGTTGACGGCAAAATTTTTTTATTTTTTTATTTTTGTTTTCGTTTAGGTACATATTTTTGAGTACCCCTAGAGTCAAAAAATAACTACATGAATTTGTGGACAAGTCGAACAAAAATAACTAGTTATTCAGGCAAAAAATAAGTAGTTTATTTTTGTTTCCAATTATACCTGCTAGCTTAATAGGAAAGCAAAGTTTGATGTTTTGCAGTATGAAGATACAGCAGAAAATAAAATTTTTAAAGAATTATATAGCTGATTTTGAATGCAAATGCTCTATATGTCTATGTCAGCCGAATATAGTAAAATTTAAATAAAAAATAGACAGCAGGTTTTCAAAATTGATTTGAAAATTTGATTTGATGACTGGAATGCATTCCAAGTTCTCGAAAAGAAAATTTTGAAGGAATAGATATTAATTTTAAACTTAAAAAATAACAATTTATTAGTTCCTTTAATATGAAATTTGTATTTTTTATTTTTTTCTTTTTTTTTTAAATTTATTTTTAATTGCTTCTCACATAAACTTCTAGTCGTATTCTATGATAAAAGCTTTTAAAAGAAATATTCAATTAATACCCAGCAAAGCACTGAAAAAGAGCTAAAAAATTTATAATTTTTAAATTGTCTTGTCATTGAAAAGAAGTACTTAGTACTAAAAAAGAGCTGAGGAAGTTCTAATTTTGGTTGTCATTGTCAGGATGTTTTTTATGATTCCTGTTCATTGCTTTTGGAATTTTTCTTTTAAAACTACGGTTATAAATTTTTAAATAAAAATACTTTTTTAGCTTTGTTAATACTTTTAAATTTATCAAATTTTAAATTTCTTAGAAATTTATTTTCACTTTTTCCAAAAAAAAAAAAAAAAAAAGTGCAAAATATACACTTAGTTCTACTTTTGAAGTGGTTTGGGTACATTTAATACATATAAATATGTATTTGACTATTAAATTGCAATATTAATATTAATATTGATTAATAGACATTTTTATAAATATAAAATATACATACATAATTATAAAATCGGATTGCCTGTAGCATTTAAATATATAAAAACTTACCCTTTAGGTTAATTCCGCCACAAGTTAAAAATTTATCTTTTATATTTATTTACTTTCTCCTACAAAAAGTGTTAAATTATAATAAAATTTCACCTTCAATTATTACACATCTGATTACACACTCATTGTTTTTCTGTATATACAAAATTTTGTTAACACAATTTAAATAAATAATTAAATAAACTATAATTTAAATTATTTTACTACCCTCAAGTTTGCAAATCAACAAACTAATTAAAAAAACTATTTGTTTTGTTGCATTACAAGAACAACTAAAAAGTAAATAGGAGAGGAAGTGCCTGATGTTCTAAAAATAAAGTACCGTTACTTTTTTGAAGAGAAGAATCTGCCAAATGTAACAGTGATGACAACTATAACAAAGGAAAGCGTTTAATGAGAAATAACAATTAATTTTGAACAAAATTAAAATAAAACATGAATTAATTACTAATTCAGTTGTATAAAGTAAAAAATCTTTGTATTTATTAAAAACAATTAAAGAAATAATTGAAAAAGTAAAAAAAAAAATGTTTAATTTACAAATTTTAGAATTGCAGTAATTTTTGTTTTTGAATTTTTTATAAATGCTAATAAAGTATGTTTAATTATAAAAATATGTTGTTTTCTTATATTGCTTTTGGAGTACTTTTGATTTGCCGGTATTTATTTTAATCCTATAATTACCCAAATAAATATATTTGAACTAATATTGATGACCTCATTTATTGAAAAAAAAAAAAAAAAAAAAAAAAAAAATACACAGTTTATGAACTTAGTACTTAAACAGGAACAAATAAAAATTTTATTAATAATCTTATCAAATTTCTTTTTAAATGTTTTAAAAGAAAAATAACCTGATAAATAATTCCTCTAACTTGCCCAAAACTTTTATTACATCACTTTTACATAGAAAATCCACGTAATAGAAATAAAAAAAATGCCTAAGAAATCAAAAAGTAATAAATAATATTTTAGGCTTCTTAATAGCTACATTTATTCATATTTCTAAACTTTATAAAATTATTAGATTATAGTACATAAATATATCTTATCTTTTCATAAAATACTACTATACCTTAAGTATATAGAACATTATATACATTATAGTATATAGAACATATAAAAATGTATTTTAGCATATTGATAATGTATGATATATATATATATATATATATATATATATATAATGTATTATATATATATATATTTTTTATTTTTTTTTTTATTTTTTTGAAATTATCTTTATATACCAGTTATTTTATAAGAGAATTAAATTACCAAGACGTTTGTTATTTTTATCTTTTGGTCAGTAATTGATTAACAACTAAGTATGTGTTAGTTGCAAATAATTTTTTGAAATACTTAAGTATATTATTTTATAGCCTTGATTTTAAAAGTTAACAAGTGCTCTATACAATATGTGACAATGCAATAAATACATTTTATTTATATATTGTTTTATAATTTAAATACTCTTTTATTTTAGTAAAACAAAATGTTACTTTTGGTATAATTGTTTGGTGTATTTTTAGGCTTAATTGTTTTTATGATTTTTAATAGAAACAAAATATATTGATGGAGAAAATGGAGCGGCATATAATTAGAAAATGTTGTAGCAAATTTTAATATTTATATTCATTACATTCTTTTACACGTCTGTATTACATTAACATTCCATTCCTTTACTCGCCTGACGCTACATTTCTTTACACTAATGCATGAACGTATATACCTTAGCTACCAACCATCATATTTGCATTATGATTATAGAGAATTAATAATTCTCATTAAGTTTAAGGAATTTTTCACATAAGTAATCTAAGGTTAGATGATGTAGTGGCGACTCGAGCGATAGAAGAATTTACCAAAAACTAAGACAGCTGATCTTAGAATATAAACTGATGTAATCAAAAGACATCTGATATTGTGAAATCAGCCACTATTCCTCTGGAACAAGGATCGAGTCCGAGCGTCAGACGGGAACCTTGCACAGGGACTTAGGTTGACTGTTTAGGACACAGCGGCATTTTTTCTGACTGTTTTGGCACAGCAATTTCGATTGACTCTTTTTGGCACGGCAAATTCTCCAGTGTACTAAAATATCAAAAAAGTCTCCCTGCATGTAAATTTTGTACGCTTTTGTGTGTTTTATAATTAAACAACTCGAATAGAGATGTTTTTTGGCTTTGAAATATTATGAAAAAAAAAAACAAATCAATTTGTTTGTGTTTTTTGAGAAAACGACTCGTTTTTCAAGAAACCTCTCTATATGCATGCGAACATATTATAAGTTTAGTTTTAAAAGCATTGCATTGAATTCTATTATAAGAAGTTAATATCGTAATATAAAAGAACGTTGTTATTACTGAAAATTATAGCACTCGTTACTAAATCTAAAGTGTTAGTTACAAAACTTCGGTTTTTCCGTCAAAACCGAAGTTTTATCTAATTAAAAATTCTAATTAATACTTACTTGCTTTTTTAACTATCGTGAAGTGAACTACTACTATCTCTGTTAGAAATTTACCAATTTACCCCTGAAAAAGGTGATAGATAATAAACTCTAACTCACTTATCTCTAATTGAAAGAAATACTAATTCACATTTTTTTTCTTTTCTTAAACTATTCCGATTATAATTACTCTGTCTATGAGTAATTATTATTTATTTATTTATAGATAAATTACCCTTAACTCTATCCCTCTACCAAATCTACAAGGAGAACTAGTAATAATACACACATTATTACAAATGTCATTATAATTCATCAAAAGATTAAAGGTAAAATAATACTAGCTGTGTTTTTTTGCTACCGCTGAGTGAACATTAAGTGTTAGCAAAAAAAAAAAAAAAAAAAAAACTGTGAGAAAAAAAATCACTTAAATAATCCTTTGTATTATAAAACTTAATTCGAAATAAATTTTGAATTTCCGAAGGTTTAAAAATCAATCTAAGAGACATATATTTGGCGTTTTTATCACAAAAAAAAAAAAACTAATTTTGAAATTAAGTTCGAATTTTTGAATATTAAAAAAAGTCATTCGAAATATTTATTTTATTAGTGGATTGAATTTATAATAGAAAATAATTGTTTTCCGTACTCTTTTACTATAAAAAACGAATTTCGAAGAAAATTTCAAACATTTTTTTACAAATTGAAAATATAAACGAAAATTTAAACAATATTTTCAGTCTTCTTAACTTTTGATTCATTTTGAAAAAATATAAAATATAATGCTTAATGCTTAAGAAATTTTACTTAAATATTATGAACTGAAATCAATGAAACTAAATTTTTATATTTATGCCTAAACTTTTTTCTGTGCAGTGAAATAAAATAAGCCTAAGACAACCAATTTTATCATAAGAAACTAATTCGAAATTATATTCAAATATTCAACAATGATCAAATCCGTTAAAAATAACTATTTTTCATAGAATATTGAATATAAAAACCTACACCATTGTGTGCGAGCATAAAAATTCGAGAAGGGGACTTATGTTACACCTGTGGCGAATTTTACTAAATGGAAAATAAAATATACAAATACAGAATTATGCGTTGATACTAACATCTAGATGATTTTATGCACTTTAGGGCGATTCCTGGTTTATGTGAGAGCTATGGTAAATTATGGATCGATTCTCATAAAATTTGGCAATGTTGTTTCTACTTACATAATATTAACTTGATACTCGTATGGGATTTATGCACGTTAAAGTGATTTTCGGAAGAGGGTCTTATATGTGACAAAGATTGAAACTTGTACAGAACTTCTTTGCACGGAATTCAATTTTAGTCCCATATAAGTCCCTCTTCCGAAAATCACTTCAACGTGTATTTAAATATGTAGGAGGGCCATCGGTAAATCCTGGGTAATAAATCTCTTCGACAACGGTGATAGAGCCCATACTTATGTACGGAGAGATAGTATGGTGGAAGGCTATGGAGAAATGCACCTATATCGGAATCTTTGATAGGATTCTGCGTAGTTCAGTGCTACTCATAACAGGAGCTCTTAGTACAATTCCATCGAAAGCTTTATTTGTTCTAAGGAACTGGTTACCGGTGGATCTTATGACCAAACAGATCGCCATTATGATGGCGACAAGGCTCAGGACTATAGTTGCATGGAATGACTATAGTTGCATGCGACCATTCTGGGATTCCTTAATAGCATTCCTAGCATTGTAGATTATTGGATCCCCATGTCCTTTCTTGGCAGAGACTTCACAGTATCAATCTCAACTACCCCAGTTTTAGAGCTGGTTCAGTTGAGGTTTGTACTGATGGGTTCAAATCTGCTGAAGGGGTTGGGGGTGTCTATATTACCGTATATAGGAAAAATCTTTCCTTTAAATTGCCAGATCAGATCCTTTAAATTCAGATTGGCGAGACATTCAAACCTGGAGCTGGTCTGGGTTACGCAAAAACCCGTGTAATTTTATTGTGAATACACTAGCCAGAGATGGATCCCTTCTTCGAGGTGAAGATACGGACCAACTGCTTGGAGTACCGCTTTCGGCCTGCAGATCAATAATTCTGCAGAACTTATCGAGGATTGCACAAGATAGATGGACAAATGAATTCACATGTTCAACCTCGAGGCAAATATGGCCCCATTATGATGAATCTTGATCTTGATTATCATAGGAATATCGAGGCATCGGCTAAGAATTCTGGTAGCCGTTGAATAGGGTTCCCTTTTAACGACTTTTGTAGAAGTTGTAGGGATGAGGAAGAGGAGGAAACGGTGGAGCATCTTTTATGCCACTGTCCAACCCTTGCCGAGGTCCGAAGTCCGTTTGTGTATGTATTATCAGATGTCTCTGATATTGACATCAGATGGATAAATTCCTTCATACATGCGTCGGGTCATGTGGTTTAGCAACACATGATCCCTCAGTGCTTCACAACGGGACAAAATATTCTATAATTTTTAAACGAAGTAGCAACGTATGAATAACTTGTTAAATAAAAAAAAAATTAACCCAGTTTACGCAACTAAATTGTAATTTCGTAAAATTTTTATTTGCAAATATGACTCACGTATAAACGCAGCAAATGTTAAATAAAATTCCAGTGATTTTTGTGCACATCAGCGTTGCCGTTTTGGGCTTCTTCTACCAAATTTGGTAGGATTTTTTTTCGTTTAGTAGAATAGTAGGCTGAATCGAATTTTGGTAGATTTAACCAAAGATATGATTTTTTCAATTAAAAATAATAGCTAATAATTACAAAAATGTTAAATTAAAGCAAAAACAGCTAAATGTAAGTTTAATTCTGTACAGGACACATTTATTAAAGATTCTATGTCTACTCGCGTACTTCCAAAAATAACAAATAAACTAGAAGAATTTTCAGTAAAATCTGATGTCTGTCAATAAAAAATTTGATAGCATGAAACCATATTTTTTATTCTCCTTTAATAAAGTAAGTGACAAGCGATACGAAGATCTGAGAAAAAAAACATTTAGCATATCTTAACTATTTAGTTACATTGACGTTTCAAACATTATTAGCTCTGTTCCATTACTAATCAGATTTGCAGGTTTTAGTCAAAAATTACAGAAAAGCGTTTTCGTGCTCAGAATTTCTTTGTATTTCGTTATTTTTCTAGCTAACGCTGACTAAATTTGACAAGCACTGGAAGTGAGCTATTTATTATAAGCCTAAAGCAACAGTGAATAAACTGAATTCGGAAAAAATATGTATGTTTATTAAAACCTCAATACTGAAATATTACATTAAATTTTTTTAATCAAATATAATCTAAATTTGACTTTCAAAATCATAAAAATGAATTTCTACAAAAAATTATTCCACATAAAGTTTAATTTATGGAATATTTGCCAACATTTTCTCTATTTTAACAAACTGATATTTATCTTTCAACCGATTTATTTATATATTTTGGTATATATATGGAAAACGTATTGAACGAGAAATATTATCTAAACAAACTTATTTTCGCTATCACATAATTCTGCTGCTATGCAAAATCTACTAGGGCTATAATTTTCAATTGCTTGTAGGGAACAAACGAAAAATTTCAAACATCTTTCTTCAATATTTTCACCTAATTAATTTTAATTTTGTTTTTCGTAAAAATTTTCCCAAAATTATTAACGATTTTCTACTCAAAGGTTATGTGACAACCATGGTCACTAATATATCTCAAAAATAAGTAAGAAGGATATAGCCGTCAAGCCCGACAATATGATACCCAACACCAATGTGCATGTCCATCAAAATTCGTGGAGGGGACAATTGTGGACCGATACTAATACTAAGTGTAAAATAAAATATACGAATACAGAATATTATGTTAATACTAACATTTATATGAATTTATGCAGTTTAGGGTGATTTCCGAAAATGGGCTTATATGGGAGCTATGGTAAATTATGGAGCGATCCTCATAAAATTTGTCACTGTGATTTCTACTTATATAAAACTTATTTGTGTCGAATATAAACCTGATACTAACATGTGTATGTGACTTATGCGCGTTAAAGTGATTTTCGGAAGAGGGCTTTATATGAGATCTATGGTCAATTATTGACCGATCTCCATGAAATTCAGCACAAAGATTGACACTTATACAAAACTTCCTTACAACGAATTTCATTAAAATATTGCTATATTTAAGGCATTTATGATCGTTAAACCCCTATTCCGGCAGGACATTTGTATGTGGGCTAGGTGAAATAATGGATCGATCATATCCATTTTCAATAGGCTTCGTCCTTGTGTCACGAAAGTCCTACGTGCCAAATTTCATTGAATTATTTCCAAAATTGCGATCTGTACTTTGTGCACAAGGTCTGGACAGCCAGACGGTCGGACGGACGGACATCGTTAGATCGACTCAAAAAGTGATTCTGAGTCGATTGGTATACTTTAAGGTGTATGTTGGATGATTTTTTCTGTGCGTTACAAACATCAGCACAAACGCATAATACCCCAACCACCTATGGTGGTGTGGGGTATAACAAAGAGAGATAAGTGTTGTCAACTATTTGAAAATAACTAAACTGTAAACTGTAAAATTAAAGGAAATAATTATTAAAAAAAATAATGTTTATTTTAAAGTTAAAAAAATAAATAATAAAATATAAATTTAAATTTAAATATAATTTAAAATATAAATTTAGTTAAAATAAATAATTTTTTTTAATTTCTCTAACTAACGTAGAGTTTTTAATAGAAAACGTTATACTAATAAAAAAGTGACTAACAGATTTTCTTTTAAATTAAACGATTTTCAAATTAAAATAGAACTTTGTTAAATTTTTTATTTTTACTTCATTTGATACTCCTATTTAACTAAAGATACTTTAATAACTACTTCATTAAATTAAGACTCATTTAATGTCACAAACAAAAAAAGAACAAAATTCTAAAATTAAAACAAAATTTATTTGTATAGATATGGTATATTGTTTTTATTTAAAATATTTTCGTTTATAATACCTTACAAATTAAATTTATATAGATTTTATATTTTATACAAAATATACAATGATTCTAATTCTCGAGATTCACAGTTTAAGGAACAGATTTTGTAAAAATAAAAACAACAAAAGAAACAATTTCTTTTGCTTCTTGTTTATACATTTTACAAATTATAGACCCCCAAAAATAAATTTTCCTAATTAATTGTTAAAAAATAGCATACTTTAAGGGTTTTAAAAATAAAAATTAAAGCCGCAAAAGTACCCTACTTTAAATTTTAATTAATTAAGTTATTTACTTATAAATGTGAATGCGTTTAATATTTTTTTCTTTCTATATTTTAAATTATAAACAAAATTAACTAAAATATTTTTAATTATTTATAAAATTGTTACATATTTACAAAAAAATACCATTTATTTAATACTTAAATAATAATGGAATTATAGATTACAACATGTACAAGGAAATAAAGTTTCGTTTTTGTTTTATTTAGTTTAAAGTAAATTTACAAAGTATTAAAGTTTGTTTTTTTATTAATTTAATAATGATAATATCACAAAAAAGAGGAATTTAATACATAACAAAAAAATTTTGTTAATGCTGCTTATAATCAGCAACATTATTTTTTAAAGCCAAATATTTAAAACACAAAAAAAAAAATGAAATAAATAAATGGAAAATACATACAATAGATAAATAAATAATTATTAATAAAATTTTCAATTTTTTATATTATAAAGCTGCTGTACTGTTTTTCTTTTTCTTTTTGTTTTCTTGCTAAACAAAATTATTTAAAGAAAATTATCATAACATTGAGTTAAATTTTAATAATATTTTAATAATTAATAAAAAATATATAATTATATAATGACTAAAATGGTTTGCTTGAAATGAGTGAGTGAGTGTTTGTTTAGTTTTGTTTTATTAATTTTATTTATACTCGCAATTAAAACAAGGCACTTTTAAAGGATGCTGGAGTTTTGTAAAGCCTTTAATTATAGTTTGTGGGATTTGTTATTTTAGCTGCATACATATTGGCAACTTTGTAAATAAATTCGTATTGTTCCTTGGTTAGTACCGCACTGGCTCTACCTCTTCTTACGTAGTAGACAATTTGTGGTATATCAACGGTACGCTTAGGTGTCTCCAAACTTCTAATTGCTATGTCACAGGCAATTATTGTGCCTGTACGTCCAGTACCTGGAGAGCAGTGAACAGTTAAGGGACTAAAAATATATAGAAAAACAAATATTTTTTGACATATATAGAAAACATATAACACAATAGAAAGTGAAAGGGCGGGGGGGGGGGGGGGGGGTGACTAAAGATTAAAGTTAAAGAGGGAAAAGTAAGACAAACACTAGGACATTAACAGGAATTTGTAGAATAGAGTTGTTAAACAAGATTTTTAGATTTAAAAATGTATTTTTAAAAGGATTTGATTTTTGCACAAAAAATCTTGAAATTATTAAAAAGTTCCTTAAATTAAAAAAAAAAAAAAAAAAAAAAAATAATAAAGTATAATAAAAGCTAAAGACCACAAAAATCATCAAAGTTTAAGATTATAAAAACTTTATTATTTTTTGTATATTAGCGATTTTGTTATAATTTAGCGATTTTCTAATATTTTGGAGTTTTTATTATTATTATTTTTTAATAATCGAATAATTTTTTGTTGTATTTTTTTATATTTTTTATGTATAGAAATTTGGCATTTTTGGTTTAGAATAAAGTAAACGAGGAAGTGAGAGATTTAAATATATATTCCTTTAGAATTTTTAGCTTTTTGTATATTTTTGACTAAAAATCGAGAGATTGTCAAGAAGTCGCATAAATAAAAAATTAAAAACAAAAATCACTAAAAGTAAAAAAAATCGTCATGTAACAAAAATCGCCAAGTTGGAAAAAATAAAAAACAACGCTAGAATGTACAAAATCTAAACTATGAACTTATTATTATTATGGTAATTGGGTTATTTTTGTATATTAGAGGTTTTTCCAACATGGCGATTTTTTTGTTACATGATGATTTTTTTCATAAATATTTTTTTTTTGTAATTTAGTGATTTTTTTATATTAAGGAAATTTTTGGTAAAAATCGTCATGTAACAAAAATCGCCAAGTTGGAAAAAATGAAAAAAAAAACGCTAGATGTACAAAATCTAAACTTATTATTATTATTATTATGGTAATTGGGTTATTTTTGTATATTAGAGGTTTTTCCAACATGGCGATTTTTTGTTACATGACGATTTTTTTCATGAATGTTTTTTTTTTGTAATTTAATGATTTTTTATATTAAGGAAATTTTTGGTAGTATGTAAATTTTTTTTATATTTATAAATTTTCTTTTATTCATGTGAATTTTTCTATAATTTATATATGATTAATGGATTTTTTGTATTTAAGCAATTTTTAGGAGTTTGGCAATTTTTTTAATATAATTTTTATTTTTGGTTAATTTGGAGATTTTTTTGTTTTTAAGCAATTTTTATAAATTTGCTGAATTTTGTTAATACAACTTTTAGATGATTTTTTGGTAATTTGGAGATTTCTTGTAATTTAGCGATTTTGTAATTATTCGGCGATTGCCAAAATGTAGCATATTTTTTTTTGACAATTTGTTGATTTTTTTATATTTTAGCTAATTTTTTTCGCAGTTTGATTTTTTTGCAATTTGCCGATTTTTTTATGATTTGGTAATTTTTTGTAGTTTAGAATTTTTAAATTATTCGGCATTTTTTTCTTTCTGTTTTGCATTTCAGCAATTTTATTTGAATTTTCTTAGTTAGAGATCCTTTAATTATTAGACAATTTTTATTATTTGGAAAATTTTTATATTTTATGGATATTTTGTTAGTTTGGAATTCTTTGGAATTTGACGTTTTTTTAATTTTTCTTATATTTTCTTGTATTTAGGAGATTTTTTATATATTTTAAACTTTTTATTTTAGTGATTTGTATTTATTTAGCGATTAGTTAGTAATTAGTTGGCGATCTTTTAATTATTAAGCAATTTTTTGTAATTCGTTGTTTTTAGTAATATTTTAAGGAATTTTTGTTAGTTAGAAGTTTTTCTCAATGTAGCGATTTTTTATATATTTTGAACTTTTTATTTTATTAAACTTTTTATTTTAGCGATTTGTATTTATTTAGTGATTAGTTAGTAATTAGTTGGCGATCTTTAATTATTAAGCAATTTTTCGTTGTTTTTAGTAATATTTTAAGGAATTTTTGTTAGTTTGAAATTTTTCTCAATGTAGTGATTTTCCTGTATCCAAAGTGTTTTTTTTAATAATTTTTTGGATTTGGAATTTTTGAGATTTTTCGTAATTTATTATTTTATTTATTGCATTTTAGCGATTTTTTTTTTTTACTTAGTTAATGATATTTTAATTATTAAAACATTTTTTGTAAATTGTTGATTAATTTTTTTTTAATATAATTTTCGTGATTTCAAATTTTAAGATTTTTAGTAAATTAGATTTATTTTTTTTTGCATTTTAGCGATTTTTCTGTATATTTTCTGCTTTTTTATGTTTTTTTTTAATTTTTGAAAATTTAATGTATTTTTTTTAGTTTGACGTTTCTATTTATAATGTAGCAATTTAGTTGCGTTATAGCGATTTGGTGTACAATATGGCATTTGTTTAATCTTCTAGCGAATTGTTCATAATTTGACGATTTTTTTATGTATTTTAGAAGTAGTTTTTTGTTTTTAAGTGATTTTGTTGGAATTTGTTTTATTTTACTTTTTGTGACTTTTTATTATATTTGTAGTTTTTTTAATTCCAATTTAATGTTTTTTTTTTAATTCCACGTTGTTATTTATTTTTACGATTTTTTTATAATTTTTTTATAATGAATGTGGCGTTTTTATTTATAATTTAGCGGTTTTGTATATAATGGGCATTTTACGATTTCTATGATATTTTAAAATATTTTTGCATATATGACATGGGAGATATTTTGAAGCTAAAGATTTAATTATGAGTTAAAAATTCAAATTCTTTCAACTATTAAATATTTTTTGACATTAACTGATATCTTTTGGATTTATTTTAATCAGTTCCAATAAATCTTCCGATATTCCTTGAAAATCTCTTTCTGACTGAAATTTTGTGAATTCTATAGCTATCACTTTATTTTATTTGTAGCGGTACAAACATCGATACAATTTTCTATGAGAACATAGTCAAATGGATCATTTATCCGTTTCGTAATACGAATTTGAAGTCGCTCGGAAAGTCACTACTTTTCATTCCAAAGTTTAGATCTTTTATTCATAAAAATCATAGACTGATTTTTATTTTTTTGCGAGAAAAAGTAAAAATCACAACTTCAGTTTTATTTAAAAAATTATTAATAATTGTTTTTTTGAAATTCATAAAATAAAAATCAGAAATAAATTTCATTTCTGAAAAATAAAATAAAAATCAAATTACACAATAGCGTAAATTTTAAAAGTAATTTCCTTCAATATTGGTTTTTTTTTTTTTTTTTTTTGATCCAAAATTACACAAATAATAATTTTTTTTGTCTCTGATTTTTTCATAATTTTGCGGTTTTAATGTATTTTGAAAATTGATTAGTTTTAATCTAATTTTTTGTACTTTTTTTACTTTTTGAAAATTATTCAAATGTATTTGTAATTCTTTGATAATCTATTGATTTTTTTAAATAAAGACAATTTTCAGTTCCGTGATTTTTTTATTTTTGCGATTTTTTATAATTTTGCGATTTTTCAATGTCTTAGTTTTGTAAAATTATAGTTATTTATTAATGCGAAATAGAAGTTATTTTAAGTTACGCGATAATTTTAGTTTATTAAAGTGGCGATTTTTGCAAATTAAAGTTTATTTTTATTTTAAAACAATTTTGTTATTTTTTAATTAAAGTTAGCGATTTTACCATGAATCTAATGAAATATTTTTTTTCTGTAAAATATTAGATCTTTTTAAATTGGTGTATATTTTCATATTGTTGTAATCTTTATTTCAAGAACTTTTTTTATAAAAGTGATTTTTTTAAGGTATTACCAAATGTAAAATTTTGTGAAACTAGCGTTTTTTTTTTTTTTTAATTAGAGTAAGTAATTTTGATATAGATTTAACTAAAGATTTGTATATAAAAATCGTCAAATTAATTTTCTTACGGTTTTTATCTCATTTTTTTTCTTAAATTTGCGATTTTTGTTCAACAAGTAACTTTTTTATTTCATTTCTTTTGTGAAATCGATTTGTTTTTTGTTAATAATTAATGTTTAATAAAAATTTACAATATTGTATTATTTTAAGAGATTAGAAAAATGTATTTCAATCGGAAAAAAAATTCTTTAACATTTTTTTTGGAAAGAATTAAAGATTAATTTTTAAAAATAAAAAATTAAAATACTTTTTCAAACTTACCCCTGATTTCTGGCAGTCTTTTTAATATGCACCATCGATATGTTACCATTGATTTCACCCGAACTACCATTAGCACTACTATCATTGGAATTATTTGTTGTGGGCGATGTGGCAACATTCATTGTACTAGCCGTACCTTCTTCCGCCGATTTCAATGTGGCCATTGAAGATTTCTCTTTATCCTCATTAGCCTGTTCAATGGCATAACTTATGAGAGAAGATCTAGCTTCTAAAAGCATAGCAATAATGGGAGCTTCCTCTGATGGCACACCAACTTCAGGCCATTTATACCAATAATGAGTAAGTTCTCGGCTAGCATTTTCATTGACATTTTTCAACAAAATCGTTGAAATAGCATATTTATCTTTAACTTCACGATTTTGCAGGGTAATTTGGAAATCACCAAAACTGGAATGATTATCTAGAGTTACTGAAGGCGGTAAATATTCTGCACATTTCTCTACACCATTTTCTATGAGATCGGTGGCTTGAATAATAACTCGTGACTGTTGTTCCCAAATCATGCGCCAGAAATCCTCTACAGTTGATTCGAGTGGAGCTTGACAGGCGATATAATAATTTGGCGGATCTTTGGGACCCTGTAATATATAAAAATATAAAATTTGTTTAAATTCTTAGAATTTTTTTGGTGATGTAGTAATCATTAAGATTATTAAACATTTAAAAACGTCTAAACGTTATGTTAGTGGGTTTCAATTGCCTTAAGATGTTCTTTTAATCTAAATATGGCTAAAGTAATTAATAATATATTTTTATGATGAGTAATAGATACCACAAAAATACCAGTTTTGTTTAAATTTATTATAAATGTCTCATGCGTTTTACAAAGCAAACGTGGTATTATATTAAAATATACATATACGAGGGTTAATCAATAAATAACGAAAATTTTATATTAGAAAAAAATCGAAATTTTTGCAAAATAATTTAAAATAAAAATTATTGCAGCATAAAATTCTCGGTGAATTTTCATTTTAGGGAAAATTTTGATATATATTTTTTTCTTCAAAGAAATTTCGATAAATCTTCTTTTTCATAATTTTTTTTATAAAAAATTCTATTTTTTTTTTATCGAAAATTTTTGATACATTTTTTTTTTATAGAAAATTTCGTTTTGTTGTCGTTAAATTTTCTTTTTATAAAAATTTTTATTAAATATTCGATACATTTTATTTTTATAGAAAATTTTCGATAAATTTTTGTTTTATAAAAATTTTTCGTTAAATTTTTGTTTTATAGAAATTTTTCGACAAATTTTCGATTTATAGAAGTTTTTGAAAAATTTTCGTTTTATAAAAAATTTTCCTCAAATTTTCTTTTCAGAAAATTTTTGTTAAATTTTCTTTTTGTAGAAAATTTTCGTTAAACTTTCTTTACAGAAAATTTTCGTTAAACTTCCTTTTTGTAGAAAATTTTCGTTAAATTTGTTTCTATATAAAATTTTCGTTAAATTTTCTTTTTATAGAACACTTTCGTTAAATTTTCTTTTTATAGAAAATTCTCGTTAAATTTTATGTTTACAAAATTATTGTTAAATTTTCGTTTTATAGAAAATTTTCGTTAAATTTTCTTTTCATAGAAAATTTTTGATAAATTTTCTTTCTATAAAAAACTTTTATTGTTTTCTTTTTACAGAAAATTTTTGATAAATTTTTTATAGAACATTTTCGTTAAATTTTCTTTTCATAGTTTTTGTTAAATTTTATTTTCATAGAATTTTTGTCAAATTTTATTTTTATAGAAAATTTTTGATAAATATTCTTTTATAGAAAGTTTTTTCTTTATAGAAAATTTTCGTTATATTTTCGTTTTATAGAAAATTTTTCATAAATTTTCTTTTTATAGAAAGTTTTTGATAAATTTTCTTTTTATAGAAAATTTTTGATAAATTTTATTCTTTCGAAATTTTTTGATAAAATTTTATTCTTTAGAAAATTTTTGATAAATTTTATTCTTTAGAAAATTTTTGATAAATTTTTTATAGAACATTTTCTTCAAATTTTCTTTTTATAGAACATTTTCGTCAAATTTTCTTTTTATAGAAAATTTTCGTTAAATTTTCTTTTTATGGAAAATTTTTGTTTTATAGAAAATTTTCGTTAAATTTTATTCTTTAGAAAATTTTTGTTAAATTTTCTTTCTATAGAAAATTTTCGTTAAATTTTCTTTCTATTGAAAATTTTCGTTAAATTTTCGTTAAATTTTCTTTCTATTGAAAGTTTTCGTTAAATTTTCTTTTTATTGAAAATTTTCGTTAAATTTTCTTTCTATTGAAAATTTTCGTTAAATTTTCTTATTATAGAAAATTTTCGATCAATTTTGTTTTTATAGAAAATTTTTGATAAATTTTCTTTTTATAGAAAATTTTTGATAAATTTTCTTTTTATAGAAAATTTTTGATAAATTTTCTTTTTATAGAAAATTTTTGATAAATTTTCTTTTTATAGAAAATTTTCGATCAGTTTTCTTTTTATAGAAAATTTTTGATAAATTTTCTTTTTATAGAAAATTTTTGATAAATATTCTTTTTATAGAAAATTTTTGATAAATATTCTTTTTATAGAAAATTTTTGATAAATTTTTATAGAAAATGTTTGATAAGTTTCCTCTTTATAGAAAATTTTTGACAAATTTCTTATAGAACATTTTCTTAAAATTTTCTTTTTATAGAAAATTTTCGTTAAATTTTTTTTTATAGAAAATTTTCGTTAAATTTTCTTTTTATTGAAAATTTTCGTTAAATTTTCTTTCTATTGAAAATTTTCGTTAAATTTTCTTATTATAGAAAATTTTCGATCAATTTTCTTTTTATAGAAAATTTTTGATAAATTTTTATAGAAAATGTTTGATAAGTTTCCTCTTTATAGAAAATTTTTGACAAATTTCTTATAGAACATTTTCTTAAAATTTTCTTTTTATAGAAAATTTTCCTTAAATTTTCTTTTTATAGAAAATTTTCGTTAAATTTTCTTTTTATAGAAAATTTTCGTTAAATTTTCTTTTATAGAAAATTTTTGAAAAATTTTCTTTCTATAGAAAACTTTTGATAAATTTTCTTTTTATAGAAAACTTTTGATATGTTCTTTTTATAGAAAATTTTTGATAAATTTTTTATAGAACATTTTAGTTAAATTTTCTTTTCATAGAATTTTTGTTAAATTTTCTTTTCATAGAATTTTTGTTAAATTTTATTTTCATAGAATTTTTGTCAAATTTTATTTTTATAGAAAATTTTGCTATAAATTTTCACTTTTTATATTTAATTATCGATTTATTTTTACTTGTTTAATTGCAAACAAAAGATTTAATTTTTTACTATTCGGTTGAACAATTAGGCAATTTATTTTCTGCCAACACTGACATTGACAAAAAAAAAAAAAAAAAACGAGAGGAGGAAATGAAAAAGAAAAACAAATTAGGTGATCATTTTGAGAGAAAATTGTCAATTTCGAGCAGTTTTAAAATGCATTCAGGGATGGAAAATGACTTATTTTATTTTGTGCCAATCATACAAAAGAATGTACTTTTTCGAAAATGAGGGTACCAATTTTGTCAATACATATTTATTACAGAAATAGATAGAATTCCTACAATAACTCTCGAGACATCTGGAAAAGCTCAATACGTTCAGTTTTCATCAGCGATACTTTAGATCAGAAATAGTAAGTTTTTGAGTCTTTATTTCTATGCATCGTATAGTGTTATATATTGAATATTTATTATTTGAAAAAAATGGAGCAATTGAACTAGTTTTTCTCAAAATTATATTTTCGGAAGCAACTTTATGAAGCCATTTAAAAATTTAATTTTTAAAATTTATCTTCAATTTTAAAACATTGAAAATGTTTGTACACTTTTTTTTTGGGATTTTTTTTCAAATTCCTGTCAATATTATTTGCTGAAAACTATACCATAAAAAATTTCATCAATAAAACATTATTTTCTGAGATATTTAGTATAATACAACATTCTTGTTCAGAAAAAAAGTTTATCTTAGTAAAAATATATGTATTTATCTATAATCTACTTACGTTCCCAAATGAATGTATTTATAAAATATTAAGGTTAACTAACTTATGAAGATGATTTTTAAGTACTAATGTAGCATATTTTAACTATTCATTTTGAGTTCAGCCTCAAAAACATTGTTTGATAATTCGAAAATATATTACGTTTATACGCACGATTATTGCAAATAAAAATAATTTGCAAATAAATAATTCACTATTTATACGCAAATTGCATAAATATATTTTCCTTTTTGTTGTGCCAGATGGAAAAAATACAACTATTGTCATAGTAAATTCTATGAACGTAAAAGGAAGTGGCAACGCCGTACGAATTATTTGCAATTAGTTTTACTAATCACAATTAGTTTTCGTGAGTTACTAACTTGCAAATAAAATATTAACTCACCGCTTATACAGCAAAATTTTTATATCGCAATATTTTTAATTGTAAGAGGTGTAAGAGTAAGAGGTGCGTATAAACGTAATACGAGTAATAGTTCGTTTATCTTGCTGCTTAAATAAAAAATAAATATGATCATATCATATTGCACCAAGTGAGTTGTGATAGTACCACGGTACCATTTGATATAAA
The DNA here is from genome assembly GCA_932274085.1 of Protocalliphora azurea. Classification (NCBI taxonomy): domain Eukaryota; kingdom Metazoa; phylum Arthropoda; class Insecta; order Diptera; family Calliphoridae; genus Protocalliphora; species Protocalliphora azurea. Next base: position 56,756,182 of record OW026519.1, read on the forward strand.
AATGTACCAAAAAAAGTACAATTGTACCATGTTTGCCATCCGTGAATGCAGTGTGTAACTTAAATTTACTTGAATTTTTTTTTCAATACACTGAATGACAATTTAGATGTTGCATGAATAATTTAAATAAACTTTTTTTTTTAATTAAAAATTATTAAATATTTCTAAAGCTCTTTTAAAAGAAACTCATTCCACCCTTTCATAAACAAGATATTCCTTTATAAAAATATATATAAAAATAATAAACAAAATCATAATATAGTCGAACACGGTTATAACGAACACTTTTCTTTGGTTCTATTGATTTTATCTATATTTTCCATACAAATAACTATGTTTATAACGAACAAGGTTATAGTGAACTTTTTTTTTATAACGAACATATTTTTTATGGTCTCAAGAAGAACATTTCATTCAAAAACCTACTGAAATTATAGGAGGATTAAAAACTAAATATTAGAAAATCGGTATTCTTAAAAGAGTAAAGATCTCAAAACATGCCAATTTCATAACCTCGATAATAAAGAAAACATTGAATTATAAAAAATATGAGTAATCTCAATTTGTCACTTGCCAAATGATAGACAGATGCAAAAATCATTGTTATTTTATATCATTAATATTTAAGAATAATAAATATAGCCCATTTTTAAAGGAATGAATTATGCTTTAATTACAAATATTAATACCTTAATGAAATACGAACATTTCACTAACAAATATTTTTTTCTTTTTTATATATTACGAATGTAACGAACTACGTTTATAACGAAACAAATTTGTCAGTCCCTTCGAGTTCGTTATAGCCGTGTTCGACTGTAACAATAATACAAAAGAAAACAAAAGTTACTAACTGCACCCATAGCCTGAATGTAAAAAATAAAAAAATAAAAAATAATCTTCTCAGAACATGAAAAAATGTTTAATGAGTATTTTCGCTGACAATGAGAGATAAAAACAAAACAAATCTAAATGACAAGTTTAATAAAATGATTCATAATAATAAATTATTTAGCAAACAGAAACAATAAAGAGAATAAAAATAAAACTGCTCGTCTCAGTTCGATTTTCAATTGAAAATATTATTTCTTATCAAGTTTATCAAGTTATATTTTAGTTGTTATTGTTTTTATTTATTTAAAATGGAATTTGTGTTTTTGTTGAATTTTGAAAGTTTTAGTTGCTCTTGATGATTTCTCACATACCAATGAATTTTTTTATTATATTGTACATATTTATATAAATAAATATATTTAAATTATTTCTAAATCTAGACTCGCACTTTAACCGCAAATTATTTATTTTTACAACAACACAAAAAAAAGTAAGAAAGAAAAAAAATATCTAAATGAATTAAAAAGGTTAAATTATTGTTGCTTTAAATTAGACACATTCACCATAAGTAAAACAACAATAACAGTAAGACTATGTAGTATAGCAAATGCATATTTTTAATACGTGAAACGCACAAACCATAACTTAACAAAGTTTAGATGAGTGCGACTACATTTGTAGTTTAATCATAAATAGTGTTTTGTTTACATTTCTTCTTTTGTTTTGATTTGCTTTTCTTCTATATTATTTTAGTAGTACATATTTTTAAAAGTCGTGTATTTAAATAAGCATCACTATTTTGTATCATGATGATGATCATTAAAATGTTTAGTCATGATTAATGTTGTTTGATTACATGATCTAAGTAATTACGTTTTTTTCTTTTAAAGATTCACGTAGCATAAAGTAGTACGATTAAACAAATACTTTTTACACATTCATACAAACATATGTATGTGTGTATATGAATTTATTTAAATGAGGGGGTGTTGTGATATTCGGAGGAAATATTAGTAAGATTATTTTTATTATTAAATCTTAAACTTACTGTGACATAATTGGCGTTGATATATTCCGTTTTATCATCATCGTTAAGACGTTGCAAAATGACACGAGTTTCAGGAAGCGGCAGTACATTGGCATATCTAAAAGAGAAAACCAAAGGGAGTGAAAGGGAGAAAGGGAAATTATTAAATACAATTTTAACAAAGAAAATAACTTGGTTACAAGATAATGAAAGTATAATGTTAATATTTGGTCTTAATGAATTTTATTTATACCCTTCTTTTTTATATTTCTAGAATTTAAATTATTTAGGGGTTTCATAATGGTATTTGTGCAAATTTGTACTTGGCAAATTAATCGTTTGCACTACTCATTGTGAGTACCCTTATTATATTTCTTGATATTTTAAAGTTAAATTCATATTTACGTAAATAATCACTAGAAATTTTAAAATAACAAAATAGAGAATAAAAAATAGAGAGAGATTTTATTCTAATACGAGTGTGTATAAGTTTTTATGTCAAATGCATTAATTTTAGTGTTACTATATGTTCAACACTCGTATATACCCGCAATTTTCCGTCATTTTGACAAATGATAGTTTCATTTTATTTTCACCGAAAAAAGTTTAAGATTGGAATTGAATTGTAATTAAATGTGAAATATTTCGCATGTTGAAAATATTCAAAATTATTATTACAAATTATTCAGAGATACTAATGAACCCTCTAAGATCTCTGGTAAAGTTTTATAACTCTTTAGACATATAGAATTCGGAAAATTAATATTTTATCAGTATTTTTCTCTTGAAAGATTTAGGACAGACATACGTAGACGTTAAAGTAGAAAAATTTCTGAAATTGCAAGACAACAATAACAAGTTCTATTTATAGTTGAGAAAAATTTTGTCAATATGATTTGTTGTAAAGCGTAATCCACTTCGAGGTTCCCTACTTTTTTAAAGAAAAAAAAAAAAAAAAAAAAAAAAAAAAAAAAATACAGAAAATTCAAATTTAATGGGGAATGTTTATTATCATTTGAAAGATCATTCTTTGGCATTTATTTTTTGAAGATTATGTCTATCAAATGTTGGCCGTTGCTACGTCGCAGATGGTCCATCCGTTGAGTACAATTTTCGATGACCCGTTCGAACATTTCCACTGGTAACTGGCGAATGACACGCGTGATGTTTTTCTCTTAGGCCTGAATCGAAGCGGGTTTGTCCGCATAAACTTTAGACTTTACATATCTCCAAAGGAAAAAGTCTAACGGTATGATATCACACGATCTTGGTGGCCAATCGACCGGCCCAAAACGTGAAATTATGTGTTCACCGAAGTGTTCTCTCAATAAATCCATTGATTGATGCGATGTGCGGGAAGTGGCGCCGTCTTGCTGAAACCAAATATCGCCGAGATCACGAGCTTCAATTTCAGGCATCAAATAGTCGGTTATCATGGCACGTTAACGGTCGCCATTGACGGTTACATTCGCACCGGCATCATTTTTAAAGAAATATGGACCGATGATTCCACCGGCCCACAAACCACACCAAACCGTTGTTTTTTTCTGGATGAAGTGGCAGTTCTTGAATCGCTTCAGGTTGCTCTTCGTCCCAAATGCGGCAATTTTCTTTGTTTATATACCCATTGAGCATTAATGGGCCTCATCGCTGAACAAAATTTGCCTCGAAAACGTCGGTTCTTCTTGGAACTTTTCAAGAGAAAATAGAGCGAAGAGATGTCGCTTGGGAAAATCGAGCGGCTTCAGTTGTTGCACAAGCTGTATTTTGTACGCTTTCAAAGTAGAATGCGCTTTCTCGAAGTAGAATGTGCCAAGTCGTTCCATGCGTTAGTCCGAGTTGCTCCGAACGGCGCCGAATCGGCTCTCGGCTCTCTCAGCTACGGCCGCTATATTTTCTTCACATCGTGCTCGTGGTCTATTCGGTCGAATATTATCTAATAATGAATGCTGGGTCTCAAAATGGGTGATGGTGTTGCGCTCAGTAGGCCGATTATGTTGACCAAAAGTTGAGCGAAGTGCACGAAACACATTCCTCACAGAACGTGAACGATTTGTAAACGTTGTTCAAGCGCAAGTCTTTCCATTATGAAATGCCAAACAATACTAAACAAAAATAACATGACAGCATGACACGACTCACACACGATCTGTTAAAAAAAGGCTATTGAAAAAAGTATCTCTACTTGAATCACCCATTCCAATGTTTGAAAAGCCTTAATCGATTCGAATTAATCAAAATTCTGATCATTTAGTTATTTTAGATTTTGATTAATCAAATTTGAATAAATCTATTGAAAGTTCTAAAATTCGTTTTGCAATTAAAAAAAAAGCTAAAAACGTGTATAGTGTAAAATTTGTGCTCCTTGGTATTTTAAGGACAAAAATTTTATGTTTTCCAACGGTGGTACATCGCATAATTTTTTAAATCGTTTAAATTATAAAGAAAATTAAAAAGTAAAGGAAATTTAAAATTATTCGATATTTCATGATTTTAATTATCCAAAAATCTAATTGATTAATCACAATTTTGAATAATTGAAATTAGAATAAATTGATTAATCATAAATATAATTAATCAAATTGTTGAATTAATCTGTTATTTGATTATCCAAAATACTCGATTAATAGATTAATCGCATATGACTAACTTGTACTCATACATACCAAACTTTCTTCTTAAAAATGGTTTACTTGTTGCTTAAACAGACCTAAAAAGTGATCTTCTGGAATCTTTCAAAGGTATTCTTACTTTGACTGACAAATGTTGGAAAAATAAAAGATATTTGTTTATCATATCGCAAATAAAACTGTTAGTCAGATAGATTGATCCACCAAAGGTGCAATCATCTGCACCAAAGATCGAGATAGTTACGAACGATTTCCTACTAGAATAAATTGATGGTTAAGATCAAAGAACTTAAAATTTGCTGCAAGCAAGACAGAAGAGAACCTAGTGACTAAATGTATATAATTTTAGTATCTAAAACTTAAAGTGAATGCATTCGAAATAAATATAAGCAGGAATTTAAATATTTTAAATGGTAGGCTATCTTTTGAGCCACAGTTTAAGATGGTATCTGAAAAAGCTTTGTCAACTGCATCAAAATTAATGAGGATAATGTAAAACATTAAACGTCCGGGACAAACGATCACAATATAAATTGCTACTGTTGTTTATTCTCAGGTATCTTAAACTCTATAAAACTTAAAAAAAGTGCTTAGGACATGCTCACTCAGCATATCGAACGTATCAACTGCAGCCACATCCGTTCTTGCTGGAGTACCTTCGTTTGGTCTACTACCTCAAAGGGAGAAAAGAAATATGAAACTGATAGTGGACATAGAAATTTCTATAGTCACTTACAAAGATTCCAACGAAATTTGCGAAGATTCTGGTTCTGCTGGAGAAATATTTCACCTGATGAACTTGGGAATATGGTGATCACACAATTAGTAAATAATAAATTATTGTTAACAAGAGCGGAGGAATGCTATATGTTCTACAATTTCATTGAGGAAATAATGAAAGAGAAATCCAATGACAAGTGCAAATACCGAACATCTAATGTCATATAAATGTATATTGAATGGAGGAGTAGGACAGAATGATAACTGCACTGATCGGTAAATGAACCCCAACCCGAAATAATGCGGGAACGGTCCCGGAGGCGGTGATTCCTGTGTAGGACCACTAGATGATAGTTCGCTATAACTACGTCCAAAAAAAAAAGATATATACATATATAGAAAGATAATATGGATTCCGAAAAGCAAAGTCAACTATAGATGTTATTAACACGGTGATAAAAATGGCGGAAGAGGCAGTAGGAGGAAAAGGAACTAATATAAAAAATATTGCGGGGTGGAGGCATATAAAGGCATCCCTCAGAAGCTTCGAGGTCCCAAATTACTTAAGACGAATACTCAGCGATTACTTCACGGATAGAACCCTCTGTTATGATATCGAAATGGGGATGATATGCTATGAAACTTCCTCAGGAGTTCCTCAGGAATCAGTACTAGTTTCACTACATTTGAATGTAATGTACGTCAATACCTGATGAGGCTAGTATTATCGGCTTCGCCGACAATATCGCTGCCGTAGTATGCGCGCGCTACTTAAATGAGGTGAATGAATGATATTATACGAATCATAATCAGTACTAATTAGTAGTCGGAGGGAGTCAGTTTATATTAGAGCAGGAAAGGATATTATAGATTGATTACGGCAATCTAATACTTAGGAGTAATGATTGATGATAGATTGAACTACAAAGTCCATATGGAGAATGCATGCAAATAAGCCGCAATAGTAAATAGTGCGCTGAGCAGAATCATGTCAAATGTCGGAGGGCCGACATAAAGCAGAAGGATGCTTATTTCAAGAGTAAAGATGTCAACCATGATGTATGGGGCACCTATATGGGCGGGATTTATCAGGAGTATGTCAAGAGTATATTTTTAGTACTCTTAATATTTCGACAGTGCTGTCTAAAAATATGCTGCGGTTACAGAACGCTAATCCCTACCAAATAGGCTATAAATGAGGACTTTAGATGGTATGTAGCAAAATAAATGAACGAACGTGAAAGAAAACACTTGGACTATGAGCAATTGACACAAGAAGATGAGAGTTCTCCCAAAAATATGATGGTCTTATCGGGCGATACACCTTATAAAAAAATGGATAGAACGAAAACATGGCGAGGTTAATTATCACCTTATGCAATTCTTGACGACCCATAAAGGATATAGAAGCAAATATGACCATGACGATTTCCAAACTGCCCAATATGCCAGGACATAGAAGATGCAGAACATGTTGTCTTCAAATGTTCTAGATTTAAAGATATAAGGTTCACGCTAGAAGACGAAATCGGAAGCAGTATTAATCCAGGGAAAATAATATACATATTGCTATCTTTGGAAGTAAAATGCCTCGTAGTTTCAAGCTTTATAACACAAATAAACTAGTATTTAGAAATGGAAGAAAGCAGACGAAAGGAACAAAGGAGAGCAATAGCGTAAATGCTAACCAGCCCCGCGATGTTATTCGTAAAGGCAGTGCCGCGGGGTGAGTGATAGAAGAAAGGAAAGGCGGTTTAGTGAGTAGGTGACAAACAATATTAAATCGAATCTCACATAATACAAAAAATACAATATAAAAAAAGGTAGTTTGATAAGAGATCGTCAAAATACGGCGATCAAAAGTATCTTATATGCTATTTTATCCTGTTATACTCTAATGCGGGGCAATCACGTAATCAGAATTTCCGTTTTGTTTTCAGCAAGATCTATCCATTGCGCGCAACAAGTTCATTGAAAGATGTATACCAATCCGCAACAATATTTGACTTCACCTCATAAGAGTCCTTTAGATCAGCCTGACATTAAAGAAAATTATTTAAATATTTACTGGACAATCGATGGGACTTATTGGTGTGGTTCTCAATCTGTTCGGAGAAGTAGGTGAATCAAACTTGATCTACATTCTCTTGCGATCGTCAATTAAACTAACCTTTGGCCTCTGCCAAGCAAGAAGAGTTAAGGAATTCATCAGGAATTTATATTTATCTTTAATCATTTTAAAAAAAATTTTTTTGGAATAATATCTTCTTATGATCTTATAAATTTTATTTGAATGAGGAATACGGATCTATTCTAATAAAATTTTCTTTTCAATTCACAAACACTTTTCAGTAAAAACAAAAATATCCAAATATTCAATTTAGCATGGATTTTGATAGTTTTAATTTTCCTAGATTCTCTCAAAATTTCAACCCAAAACTTTCCCTTAATTCTAAACTATTTAAAAATTACAATTTTATTTTCCAACTCACCTATTTTTATCCTCACAACCTGGTGGCACTTCATCTAATCTCGATGTTATTTGCGGCACATCACGAAACTCTTCAAATATTCTCAATTTCTCTTGAACAAATTTTGCCAACTCATGTACACCCATGGGATTGTGACGCAGTGAGGGATCATCAAAAGCCAAATTACCATAAGTACGTTTTGAAGAACGTAAAGCACTACTCTTGCGCATACTACCACCCACTGAAGCATTATCAATGGTAAATTCATCCATACTAACAGGACGACAACGATTTGGATAGGAATTTTGTTTTTGCCGCTTACGCATTAAATATAGGAATCCAACTAAGAGTATAAGAGCTATAACACCAATAACACTTACAGTTATAGCAATAATGACATTAACATCAGTTTCATCAGATGCTTCAGAATTTTTGGGATACATATTGCCACTATTACCACCCATTATAGAGGTAAGAGTAGGTAAAGATTTGCCAATATCAGCAGTGCTTATCATATTATTAAAGGGTGTGGTTGTTTCGATTTCTGATGTGGGGTAGGGAGATGACGATGTTGAAGATGAGGATGTTGAGTCGTTTTCTACACTTTCCGTTAATAAATGTTGTGTTGTTGTTTGTATTATCTCTGTTGTGGTACTGTGTATCACATTATAAATCTCTTCCACTTTGGTTGTTATAGCCGAAGGCAATGTTGATGACGATGATAATTCTGTTGGTGTTGTTGTGGTTGTTGTAGTTATTGTTGATGTAGGGGCTGTAGATGCCATTGAGTTTGTGGGAGAGTATTTTTGAGTTGTTGTTATTGTTGTTGTTGTGGTAGTTGTATCATCCAATAAACTTATATAAGTCTCTTCATCTTTTATTGTCGTTACCGGCATTGAAGTTGTTGTTGCTGTAATTTTTAATGTTGTACTCATGGTTGTTGTTTCTAATTTTGCATCTTTTTCGTATGAAATATTTTCTTGCTTATGTTCGGTTTCCTGTTCGGCAGTTGGTGTTGTAGTTGTTATAATACTTTGTTCTGTTTGTGTTGCTGTTTTAGTGCTTGTTGTTGGATTGGCAGTAGAGCTTTCAAATACAACAGGTGTCTTAGGTGTTTCTGTTGAAGTTGAAGTAATAATAGTTTCTGTTGTTACTTCGTTTATTTTTTTCTCTGTATTTTCTTCCGTTGCGACAGCTGACCCAATTGTAGTTTCCTTTTCAGTATTAGGGGTTGTTTGTGTTGTCGTAGTCTCTTTAGTTTCTAAAATTCTTTCAGTTGTTTCATTTGTTATTATTGGCTCTTCTTCTTTAGAGGATGACGTAGCTGTTGAAATAGTAGTCGTATTAATTTCTCCCGTAAACGTAAGAGTATTTTCAGTTTCTGTTTTTGATTCGGCTAATTCTACTGCTGGTGTTGTTGCTATTATTGTTTCCACTGTAGTAGTTTCAAATTCTCTTTCCAATAAATACGTTTCACTTATTTTCATAGAATTATTTTTATTATTATTAACGTTTATGTCTTGTTTTATTATTGATTGTTGTTGAGTTTGAAATTCGTTGTTACTATTTTGGTCACTAACTTCCTGTTCAAACTTTACGGGTATCGAGGTAGTGGAGGTTATTGCCAAAATATTTGGCCTAAATGTGGTAATAGGTAAAACGGTTGTTGTTTTAAAATTTTCTTCTATATTTTCGTATTGATTTTTAGATTTAGTGTTTACTTTTTCTAATGCGACATTTTCTAATTCGTTGTTGTGTTCCGCAGTATAATTAGATTCTTCAAAATCTACGTTATTATAAGTTTTATATTCCGTTTTACTTGGGTTTGAATTATTTAACGTTGTGTTTTGTTTGCTAGTCTCTAGCGTACTAACTGTTGTTGTCTCGCTGGAAATTTGCTCAACTGTTGTCATTTCATTAACAGCTGTTGCTTCAGTTGACGTTAACGTTGTCATCAACGTCGTCGGCGTGGATGTGGGCTTTGTTTTAATATCAAAGTGGTTATTTAACTTTCCAGCTGCTGCTGTCGGTGTTGTATGCACCTCCTCTCCATTATTATTTAACTCAGCTTGTGTATGATGTAAAGTCAAGTTTATTTCATTTAAATTTGGTTCAATGTTCAATGTAGTGTTAAAGGGGTTGTTAACCACATTTGTTGATTCTGTTGTAGTTGTAGTCGTGGTAGTAGCCACGTCCAGAGTTTCTCTTATCATTTCCAAATGATTATTCATATTTTCTTCAAATTTCTTATCTGTTTCATTATTAGAAAATGATAAGATTGTAGCTTTAGTTGTTGTGGAGACGATTTTATTTATATTTTCATTAACTAATAAAGAATTAAGAGTAACCTCTTCTTTTCTAAGTTCTGTTTTACTTTGCGATGTAGTTATTTCAGGCTTTAAGGTTGTAACATCTTCCAAAACTATTTTCTGTTCCTTTTCCTTTTCTTTTTCTATAGCTTCCTTTTTTTCCTCCTCTTGCTGCTGCTGCTGCTGTTGCTCTTTATATTCCTCATTTCTGGTGGTTGTCGACAATTCTTTGTCCATCATAATTTGTGACCAATCTAGCAAATTTTTTTCACTATTTGTATTCATTATTATTGTATTATTGTTGTTTACTAAATTTTCTTTGAAATCCTTTCTAATTGTTTGATTATGCGCCTGCTCTGTTTCCAAGGAAACATTTATTTTGGGTAGGGATTTCATGGCCGCCAAAGACCATACCTCTGCATTATTGGGTAAATTTAATTGTTGGGCATTTGTAGAATTATCATTAATAAATTTGGGTTTCTTTTCTTTAATATTAAAAGGTGATATCTCCTCAACTATTTGCTCTTTTAAATTTTCTTCTTTAACACTTAATATTATTGGCCTATAGGTGGTAATAGGCATTAATATTTTATTATTATCTGTAGGTCTAAAAGTAGTGATGTCTTCTCTAAACATTGATCTAGCATATTCCTTTTTCTCGCCTTCGAATATTAGTAAATCTCCTTCCGTAGAATTAGGTTGCAGAGTGGTTTCAAATTCTATTAAAGAGGATTCTGTGGTAGTTACTTTGTTAACTGTCAATTCATTAAATTTATTTAATTCCTCTCGATCCAAACCATCTTGGATTTTGTTAGTATTATTTTCTTCTTGTTTTAAGGATATTTCTTTTTCGTTTTCCTTTATCTCTTCCACATTATTAAAAGGATTTATTGTGGTTATTTCTAAAACCTCCATATTTTCTGTAACCTGCTTTACTGAAGTGGAAGTTTCTTTTTCGTTTAACACCATAAATGGTGTAGTATTTAAAGTATTTGAGTTTAAATTTATTTTTTCATTTTCTTTGGAATCCAAAGTTTTTATAGTTAAATCATTATTTTCTTTTTGTTCAGTTTCCATAGGTTTTATTTCCAATACCTCTTTATCATTTTGTTTATTTTCTAAAGTATTAGAATTCAAAACTTCTTGGACATTTTCCTCTTTTTTAAATAAAATTGGGGCATCTGTTTTTGAGGTTTTATTAGTATTATTCTCTAGAGTTATTTCAATAGAACTTTCCTTTTCCTTAGCTGCTTTTATACTTTTTATGCTATTCTCTAGTTGAGTTTCTTGCTGTTTTGGTTTTTTATTAGGAGCTTCTGTTTCAGTTCTAAGTTCGGTTAGAATTTTACTAGGAGGTCTAGGTTTTTCTTCATTAGTTTTTAAACTATTTTCCCAAGAACTAGTATCTTCTTGTTGCTCTAATTCTTTTTTATCTTCATTTTTGATAAATTTTAATAACTTATCCTCTTTTATATCATTACTATCAAATTCTGTTGAAGATTTGGAAGATTCACTTAATTGTTGCTCCTTATTTTCCAAATTCAAAATAATTTGTTTAATATCTTGTAAATTATACTCCGATTTTGTTTCTTTTGTTAAATTATTTAACTTTAAATTATTTTCTTCCTCAGAATATTTTTCTTCGAGTTCCTCCTTCTTTTCCTCCTCCTTTTCTTCCTTTTTCTCCTTTAATTCGGTTTCCTTATTAGTTTTCATAAGTTTATCTTCTTCCTCTAAGAGTTTTTTAGCTTCATTTATTAAAATTTCATTATTTGTTAATTCCTTGGAAGATTCCGTTACAAAACTATTTCCTGTCACCAATTGTAATTTTGTGGTAACCACTTCACTTTTATTAGAAATAGCAGTTAAAATAGTGGGTTGTACTTTCATCAATTTATCATCTAAATCAGCTTCTGTTGTAGTTTTTAACTCCGCTTCACGTTTTTTAATAACCCCAGCTTTGTTGGACCCAATTAAACAGCATCCAATTACCACTACTAAAAACCAACCAGTGGTTTTCTTTAATTTGGAATTACACCTTAATAACATGATGATGGAAACTTATAAAAAATCAATGGAAAATTTTATACAAAATTGCTTTTTGCACCTTAAAAACTGCATTAAATTTAAAGCTTAGAAATTATACTGAGCTGTTCGTTTCAAAGCTTTTTGTAATTGAATTTTTACAAGCCAAACCAGCTAATAATTTGCAACTATGGTTTTATTTGTTGTTGGCCTAACCAATTGATTGCTGTTAGCAATTATTTACACACAATTATTATTCAAAGTCTTTGTTGCTAATTGTTTGTTTGTTGTAGTTTCTTATTTAAACGGCTTTAAATGTCTTCTCTATTTCATTTTCTTTTACCATAATAATTTTCAAACATAACCAAACGTTGTTGCAATTGTTTGGCACCTGGAAATTTATGGACATTCCATGTTCTTAATTTAGTTGTCTTGTATTCGTTTTAAAATACCTTTCAATTCATTTTTAAAATAATGTTGGCTAAATGTGTTGAAGATTTTTTGGTGTCAGGTTTAATGGAATGTTTTGCTTGTTTTTGTTGTTGCTGTTGTTGTAGAAAAAAATCTAAAAGAAAATGTAAAGTAAAATAAAATTTAATTAAAGGTTCTCTTAATATTCATTTAGAATAAAGTAGACTTTGCAAAAAAAAAAAAAAAAAAAGTATCTTATCGTTCGAAATTTTAATTTATATCTAATCATTTGACATTGACATCAGCTGCTTTTTATTTAGTTTTTTTTTCTTAATTTCTCATTGTCATATTCTTATCTTAACAATTTTGCGTTTGGCCCTTATTTTGTATACAGCAGGTATTTTTGAACTTGAGAATTTTTTTTTTATTTAGAGGCCATTTTTAAATTTTAAAATTTATGAATGCAATAGTTTTTATAATATTTAGTGACATATTTATGGAATTAAACTAAAATAAAGAATACATTTATGATGGCTACAAAAAGGAACTAGTTTAGTTCATAAACTAATATATAGACTAGTCTATCACAATGTCTGTAGTCTAGTTTTTGGTCTAGTCCATAGTCTATAATCTAGTCTACAGTAAAATCTATAGTTTAGTTTAAAGTCAAGACTATAGTCTAGTTTATAGTAAAGACTATAGTCTAGATATAGACTATAGTGTAGTATATAGTCTACTCTATAATCTAGTCTATAGTCTAGTCTATAGTCTAGTCTATAGTCTAGTCTATAGTCTAGTCTATAGTCTAGTCTATAGTCTAGTCTATAGTCTAGTCTATAGTCTAGTCTATAGTCTAGTCTATAGTCTAGTCTATAGTCTAGTCTATAGTCTAGTCTATAGTCTAGTCTATAGTCTAGTCTATAGTCTAGTCTATAGTCTAGTCTATAGTCTAGTCTATAGTCTAGTCTATAGTCTAGTCTATAGTCTAGTCTATAGTCTAGTCTATAGTCTAGTCTATAGTCTAGTCTATAGTCTAGTCTATAGTCTAGTCTATAGTCTAGCCTATAGTCTAGTCTATAGTCTAGCCTATAGTCTAGTCTATAGTCTAGTCTATAGTCTAGCCTATAGTCTAGTCTATAGTCTAGTCTATAGTCTACAGTTTAGTCTATAGTCTGGTATATAGTCTGCACAATATCCTAGCTTATAATATATAGTTTGGTCTATATTATAGTCTGGAGTCTGATTTTATGATCTTCTTTAGACTAAATCTATAGTTTTCAGTCTTTAGTATATTATATAGTATATTAAATTTATATTTTTATTTTCAAAATATTCTTAATTAATGTAGTATTCGTATTCATAGTATTCACACTTGAATTAGGTTGTAAACAAATTGCTTAATATTCTCATGTAACACTCCTTTTTATATTTATAAAACTAATAGAAAAAAAACCCTTCAATATCTATTGACATTGCGTGTTTATACTTCTAAATTATATGCGTTACGAAATTATAAAAAAAAGGAAACAAATAAAAAATATCTTTATATCTTAATAGTTATTATAAAATACTTGGAATTCCCCAAAAGTTCTGGTAACTATCCTTGAAGATGAAATCTAATGAAAAATATTTAACTCAAAAGCTGATAGGAAACTTTAAACTTACTGCTAACTAGATTTCTTAGGGGCAGCAAAGGAAACAAATAATCTAAAACTATAGTATTAGCTAAGTGAATATAAAGTATTATCCAAAAAATTTATGTATTTTCAAGAAATGTGTAGATATTTTAAATAACTAACAAAATGACTCCTAATTTTCCAAAATTAAAAACAACTTGCCTAAATTTTCCTACCAGAAAAAAACAAAACAAAAATATTAAATTTTATTTTTGCAACTGACACTAGGATTGCCAAAATGTTTTTAAATTAATTTGAATTCCCTTTTAGAAATGTAAGCTCACCCGGTTTTAAAAGCCACATATTCGCATTTCCTTCTTCCTGTCTTCCGTTATGATTAAAAAACTACAAACACACTGACGACTACAAGTATCATTGTTATTGTTTGTTATTGTTATCGTTATTTTATAAAAATAAATAAAAAAAAGTATTGCTGTCATTTATGTTGTATGAATGAATGTGTGTATAAATCTTTCTCTTCCTATTCCCTTACTAACCTCAAAAGTAGACAGAAAAGACAACAACTATGACATGACATTTCACAAACGAGGGATGTTTATTAAGGCTTAAATAAACAAATAATTAAAACTAAACAAAATTTTAGCAAAACTAAAAGTAAAATTTTGGTTTTAAATTTGAAAAATTAATAGACGATTTTTATTATTTTTATTTTCAATTTATTTTATTTATTGTGAGTTTTATAAAACAACCCACGTATATATTTTTTGTGATTGTTTGCCTCATTACTTATTTACATTCAAAGTTATTGGAATAGATGGTAAATAGTAGTAGATTCGCTGGATGTTATAGTTGTTTTTGTAACCTGCTGCATGTTCATGGGGGTAAAATATATAAAGTGTAAATATAAATTTTTTGTAATTCATATTTGTTTGCCTCTTTGTTGTTGTCGTCGTTTTTATTGCTGTTGCAGAAAACATGAAATTGAAGTTTAATGAACTTTATAGTTTGATTTAAAAAGTAGTTTAGTTTAGAAAATAAAAATCACATTAAATTGTTTTAAATTTATATGAGAAAGGATAGAAAATAATGCAATAAATTGGGATGAGTTTAAAATCAATAATAAAAATTTTTATAAAATATTATAAAGATATTTGGATGTGTTTGATTGATATTTGAAACGAATTTTCCAGTTTAATTTGAATTTAAATTTTATGTTTAGCTTTAGAAAATAATTTAAGATTTGAAAAATGCTGGAATATTCTGCCAACAATCCACCTAATTATTTTATAATAATAAACATACCATTTTATGCTTTTTTTGGACTAAAACTTTATTTCTTTTTAAAAATAACGAAACACTATTTTTTTAATACACTGTATAACAAAAGTCTTTTAAACAGCATTTATTACGGTGTAATAAAAAAAACTTTATAGCTTTACAGTAAAGTAGTTACATGAGTTATATCTCTTCTTATGGGCAACAAATTTGAAATAAAGAAGCAAGAAATAATAAAATAAGTTTTTTTTTTTTGGGAGTTAAAAATTAAACTAAAAACCTGTAGTCGTATAATGATTTTAAAATAATGGAAAATTAACATATTACATATTGAAGATATTGTATAACAGTTTAAAATTTGACAGTACAAATGAAATTTTAGATAAAAATGGAAATTGAAATTATAAATAAAGCTTGTATAACAGTTAGAAATTAGGTTAAAATCCTAAACATTTAAAAACGTAAAAAAAAGTTTGACAGTTTAAAAACGCACGTACATACATATGAGTTTGAAAATGTGTATAACAGTTCAAAAATGTATACAACAGTTAGAAAGTAAGAGGAAAAAAACTCTTAAAAATAAGAAAAAGGACTAATAAAGGTTAAACCGTGTATAACGGTTAAGGAGATGTGTATTAAGCCTAATGTTCTATAAGAATTAAAAACATGTAAATAAGTTAAATAAATACGTGTAATCATTTAAAAATGCCTTATAGCACTTTAAAATATTTATAAAAGTTTGAAAACTGTTATAAGTGTATAACACTTAAAATTTAACTAAAAATTCTAAAAGTATTAAAAATTAAAAAATGATGTATGACAGTTTCAAAATTGAGTATTATAGTTTGAAAATGGGTATAACAATAAGAAATTTTGATTACACATTCTGTTGGAGTTAAAAATAAGATAAAAGGCAAACAACAATTTAAAAATCCTGTACAACAGTTTTAAATCACTGTATAACAGTTAAGGAAATGTGTTTAACAGTTGAAAATTATGCTAAAGATTATACAAGAGTTAGAAAGGAGCACGTATAATAATTAAAAAAATGCTATATAACATTTTAAAAAATGTGTATAACAGTTAAAAATCCACTATAGCTAAAAACAAGCAAAAAAGTCAAACAAACGTTTAAAAATTTGGTATAATAGTTTAAAAAACCGCGTATAACAGTTAAAAAATGTGTATGACACTTAAAAATAAAACTAAAAATTCTATAAGAATTAAAAACATGCATACTAGTTAAAACAATTTTATAATCCTTACAAAATCTGTATAACAGTTTGAAAAATGGGCATAACAGTTAGAAATTAAGATAAAACATTCTATTGGAACATTAAAAAAAGTTACACAAGCGTATAAAAACATGGTATAACAGTTTGAAATTTCTGTATATTAGTTAATAAAATTAAACTAAAAAGTCTATATGAATTAAATATATGAAAACAACTTATACAAACACTAATAAACAATAAATACTGCTGTATAACAGTTTAAAAATCATAAAAATCAGAAAGGTATGAATAAATTTTATAACACTTTAAAGCAAACAAAAAACGTAACAAATTTTTGTAGAAGAGTTAAAAAAAGTATAACAGTTAAAAAAGTAAAAAATCTGAATTAATTTTTTAATATTAAAAAGACTTAAAATAATAAAAAACATGATATAACGGGTTAAAAATGCCTATAATAGTTAAACATTTTGTATAACAGTTAAAAAAAATCATATATAATCATTGCACATTAAGCAAACAACTTTGTCGCAATGTAAAACCGAAAAAATATTAAACAAATGAGTAAACAATTTAAAAAAAAACTTTGTATAATAGTTTAAACACAATATATAACAATTAAAAGCAATTGATAAAAGTTAGAAATTAAACAAAAACCACTTTATAAGAGTTCAAAGAGACCATTAAAATTTAACAAATTCGTATAGCAGTTAAAATATAACTTTTAAAAAATGTATATATCAGTTTAAAAATGTGTATAACAGTTTAAAAAATGTGTATAGCAGCTTAAAAAATGTGTATGACAGTTTAACAAATTGTATAACAGTTTTAAAAATATTTATAAAAGTTAGTAATCAATTACAAATTTCAAAAAAAGAAAAAGAAAAAAAGCGTGCAACTTAAACAGATGTGTATAACAATTTAAAAGAAAATACATAACAGTTTTAAAAAGTGTATAACAGTGAAAAATTAGGAAAGTAGTTAAAATATGTAAAAAAATTAAATAATCTTTAAAACCATTAAGAAAACTGTTAAACAATTGTTATAAATAGTATATAAATTGTGTATAACAGTTTTAAATTAAATAAAAATTTCTCAAAAGATTAAAAATGTAAACAACAGTTAACGAGTATAACAATCTTAAATACTGTGAAAGCAAAAAATGTCATATAGTATAACGGTTTAATAAATAGTACTTCAAAAAAATGTGTATAAGAGTTAGATATTAGTAATAAATTATACAAAACATGTATCATTTTAAATAACCTTAGCAGATTAAAAATTAGTAAAACATCACAAATTTATAATTTCTAGTAAAAACGTGTTTAACATTTAAAATATATTAAAAATTATTCTATAAAAATTTTACATTTCAAAAATCTTTGAAAGCATAACTTTTCTTTTCCTAACGTTTTTATTTCTTTATTTTTAAAAAGCATCGTTTAATGGCAGCATGAAACACAGTGGCATCACTTTTTTTAAATGGCATTTATAACATAAACAAACAAAAACATTTGCATACTTTAAGGCTGTAACATCAAAACTACACCATTTTTAAGTAAAATTGAAAATATTCCACATGAAATCGAGAAAGTTCCAAATAAAATTAAGATTTTTTATTTTATATTGAGAAAATTTCAATTGAAATTGAGAATTTCATTTTAATATTGAGAAAATTCCAAACGAAATAGAGAAATTAAGTTAATATTGTAAAAAATCCAAATGCAAATAACCATATTCAATTTGATATTGAGAAAATTCCAAATGAAATTGAGATATTCAATCTAATATTGAGAAAAATTTCAAATGTAAATTAGATTTTCAATTTTTTATTCCAAATAATATTGAGAAAATTACAAATGGAAATGAGAAATTTCTAAATGAAATTGGAAAAAATAAATTGCTAAATGAAATTATTAATAAAAATTGTACTGTGTATTCATATTTAATTATTTCTAAATTTATTTGGGAAATGTGCGAAAAAATAATATATACATATGTATGTGTAAATTTAATAAACATATGTATGTGTAAAATAATTAAAAGGATGAAATTGTCTTATTGGTCAACTGACTTTATCAAATATCAAAAATCAAATTGAGTGATGTTATATTGCTCCTTTGCAATTCCTAATGATAAGACTTGACTTGCAAGCATTAATTATTTCTTTCAAGAATACAAGCTTGAATAGAATAGATATTAGATATATTAAGAAATACTGTTATACGTAATGTAAATTTAATATTTTTATTTATTGTTTTTATCTTTTAAAACCATTGATTTATTTAATCTATATTTCATAATTTATTTGTATGCATTACGCTCTCTACACATTCATTGCGTGTATTTGGAAAATTATGTATTATTTTAGAAATAAACGGTTAATTGTTGGATTTTAGTTTTTCTTTTATTTTCTTGTTTTAAGTAAAATCAACCATTTATATCGAATTTAATGATAAAGGAAATTTAGAACTATGCACTAGTATTAAACGTATTAGAAGCCAAATTATGTTCTTGAGGAAAATGCCTTTGGTTTTGAGGTATTTTGTGATTGTTATGTTGTGCAATTTTTTATTTTAAAAAAAAAAAAAAAAAATACTCTACGTAGCTTAAATTTACACATATTTATGTACAAAGAACACATGTGCCTTACAAATCGTTACGGGTAATTAATTGGAGCACTGAAAAGAATAACTGTTATAAAAAATGTTTATTAAAAGAATTTATTTTTTTTAAGTGGCATGAAAGTAACATTTTATACTTGACTTTAATTTGACAATCTTCAATGATAAGTATTGAATCAGTCAACATTTGTGGTCACATTAGGCAAATATTTTATATAGTATAACAGTTAGAAATGTTTTTTTAGAGTTAAAAAAAAACGTATAACAATTTTAGAATAGTTAAAAACTTTTAAAGCAATTTTATTAACCTAATAGGTTTGTAAGTAATGTATAACAGTTTAAAATTCCATGTATGACAATCAAAAAAAATGTATAAAAGTTTTAAATGAAACTTAAATTTGTATGAGAGTTAGAAAAATGTATGTATAATAGTTTAAAAAATATTGTGAGTATATCAATTATAAAACCTTATGTAACAGTTAAAAAGAAGCCTATATAACAGTTTGAAATCATTCTTAATTTTTTATATAACAATTTAATAAAAAATTTGTAAGAATATTAATTTCGATAAGTATAATGATGTCTGTAAAGCACTTCAAACATGTTATAAAACAGTTAACAGTTATTTAAAAATGTGTATAACAGTTAAAACAAATTAAAAAACTTGTATAAAAGTTTTATAAACAAACTTTAATTGTATAATAGTATAAAAAATGTATTTAAAAATTCGTATCCTATATAACAGTTCAAAATCAAACTAAAATGTGTATAACAGTTAAAAACTAAACGAAAAAATTCATTTAAAATTTAATTAAAATTCGTATAACAGTTAAAAAACTAAAAATTTTGTTTAACAGTTTTAAAATAAACTTAAAAATTGAGTTAAAGTATGTATTTGAAAAAACAGTATAACAATTTAAAAATTCCGTTTAGTTTGTTAAAACTTGTATAAAAATTTTAACTTTAATTAAATTTTTTTATAATAGTTAAGCAATTAAAAAAAGTGTATGACAGTTTTTAGTTAAATTAAATTATGACTTAAATTATAACACTAAAAAACTTTTATATAACAGTTCCAAATCAAACTTAGAATTTTATAACAGTTTAGAAAACTGTTAAAAAAACATATAACAGTAAAAAAGATTTTAAATAGTTTAAATGTAGTTTAAAATAGCTGTATAATATTTAAAAATTAGCATAACAGATTTAAATTAAACTGAAATTTGTATAACAGTTAAGACCATTATATAAGAGTTTAAACAAAAATTCTTTTATGCATTAAAATTGAGGAAACCCCTGTATAACAGTTTTAAATTAAAATGTTATAATAGTTATAAAAAACAGTAAAAATACTGTATAAGAGTTTAAAATGCCTAAATAATACAACCAAAAAATAAAAAACCCTGGTATAACAGTTAGAAATAACTATGTAACAATTTTAAAAGACTGTATAATATTTAGAAACGTGTATAACAATTTTAAATTGAACCAAAATTTTTGTAAAAGTTAAAAAGTTAAAAAAAATAATTTAAAAACCCCTGTATAACAGTTAAAAATACCTGCATAATAGTTAAACAACTTTTATAGTAGTTTTAAAGTGAACTAAAATTTGTATAATAGTTAAAAAATATGATAAACCTTGTATAACAGTTTAAAATATGCATAAAAAGTAGCCAAAAACTTGTATAATAGTTTTAAATTAAACTAAAATGTGTATAACAGTTAAGAAAATTATGTATATTAAAAGAAACAATTATGTATGTAACTAAATGCTTTAAATTTTAGCCAAAAATTTGTATAACAGTTAAAAAAGCCAATTTAAATAATTTGAAAAAACCTTGTATAAACGTAAGAAATTACTATATAACAGTTTAAAGTATATGTATAACAGCTAAAAATTTCTATAGAAGTTTAAAACTAAACAAAAATTTGTATAAGAGTTTAAAAAATTAAAATAAATTTAAAAATAAAATATTTGTGTATATAAATCAAAAAATACTTATATGACAGTTTTAAATTAACCGTAACAGTTTGAAAAATTATTAAAAAAAAATTGAAAAAGCCTGTATTACAGTTAAAATGACTATAACAGTTTAAAATTTTTATAACAGTTAGAATATAGTTTAAACAATTTAAAAAATCCTTGTATAACAATTAGAAACAACTATATAACAGTACAAAATGTATGTATAACAGCTAAAAAAAGTGTATAACAGTAATGTTTTTTTTTATAAAATTGTTTAAAAATTACAAAAAATATATCTATATTTAAGAAAGTCTCGTACAATAGTTTGAAATTAAAATTTTCTAATAGCAAAGAAAAAAATATTTAATAATTAATAATTTAATTTTAATTAAAGAAATTTGTTTAAAAAAATTTAAATGTACATGCAGATAAAAACTAGTATAACAGTTTAAAATTTAACTAAAATTTGTATAAAAGTAAAAATAAGTTATAATAACCTTGTATTACATTTAAAAAAAATCCTGTGTAACAGTTTAAATATTAGTTTAAAATTTTTATAATAGTTTAATATTAAACTAAGGTTTGCAAAATAAATAAACAATCTAAGTATAACAGTTTAAAAAAAATGAAAAACCGTGTATAAGACCTTTTAATTTAAAAAACTCTTCAAAAATCAAATTGTTTTGAAAAAACTTTATATATAAATTAAAAATGCTGGCAACTGTTAAAATTAATTTTACAATTAAATAAAAAAAATACAGTGCAAGCTCGGTATTCGCGACTACCCATTATCGTGACCGCCCGGTTATAACGACGACTTAATTTTTAAAATTGCAGGTTCGAGACAGTTTACGAAAAACGGGTTCTATTTTCCTGACTTTTATCTGTTTTTTTTTTTTTTTTAATTTCATTACAATATCTATAACCAAAAAAGGGAAATCCCAATTTTTTCAGTTTATTTGTGTCATTTGTTGTGTAAATACATCTCTTAATATAGGAAAAGTTCATCATATTTTAAGGCCAACTTGAAAATTTAAAAAAAAAAAATTAAAATTGGAATTTCCATAAATTCAATTTGAGTGAACTATAAGTTGCATAAGTCTTCGGTTTACCGCATTATAAAGCAAGAAAATTCATTAAAAAAGTTCATACGTACAACAGAAAGTGGCCCTGGTAAACGTTGCACCTTAAAAAAAGCTAAGTACCCAAGAATGGAAAAAATGCTTTATAAGTGGTTTGTAAAACAAAGGAAAAATAATATTCCAATATCAGTAGCGATTTTACGATCAAAAGTCAGTCATTTGTATTCCAAAATTTATCAAAACATTTCAGGTTTCAATGCCAGTGAAAGATGGTTGAAGGAATTTAAGCGTCGATATGGAATTAGATTTTTAAAAATTACGGGCCAGAAATTGTCTTCAAAACCTCATTTTATTGATCCATTTGTGAAAGAGTTTAAGGATTACGTTGATGAACATGAGTTGACTCTTCACCAAATCTACAATGCCGACGAATTCGGTTTCTATTATAGGATGTTTCCAAATCACACTCTTGTCACATGTAATGAGAAAACGGCTCCCGAAAGAAAAATATGTAAAAGAGCGAATAACTTTTTTGTCCTGTTCAAATGCGAATGGCACAGACAAACTGAAATTGTTAGTTGTTGAAAAACCAAAGTCCTGTAATATACAATTCCAGTAATAGCGACTGGGTGATACCATTTATATTCAAGGACTGGTTCCATTACGAATTTGTTCCCCACGTAAGTTAATTTTCATCAATTAGTAAAAAGTACTCATAAGTTGTTCATAAGTAAATATTTTTAGGTCCGAGTATTTTTTGGCTTCAAAAGGTCTGCCGCAAAAAGCAGTTTAGCTTTTAGATAACGCGACGTATCACCCAGTTGAGGAACTAAAAAGTGATGAGGGTTTAATTATTGCACTGCGCTTATTCAACCGTTAGATCGAAACGTTATCAATTTGGTCAAATTAAATTATAAAAAACAACTGTTCACCCACTTGCTTGGCGAGAAGAGAACAATTTTGGAGCTCAAAATAAAAAAACTCAATCTCAAATTCAGATTCTAGCTACGTCCTGGGATAAAATATCAGTGTCCAATATCCGAAAATCCTGGAACACCTTGCTAGAATTCGGTAATGAATGGAGTGAAGTGAATAACATGCCCTTAAATATTTTACAAAATATAATTGAGAAAGAAAACGAAGATCTTTCAACTATTGGTATTGGTTCAAATTGGTACGGAATATCTTTTTACGAATACTAATATAAACAACTGGATTCAAGAAAAATTTCAAGTGGAAAGTAATGAGGAGCAAATTGAACTATCAGATACGAAATCGGGGGATTTATACGATAGTGGTCATGAAGAAAACAAAATTAAAGTGGACGATTGTATAACATTGATAAACATATGCATACAATGGGCTTTGGACAATGATAAGCACTATGAAAAAGCACTATATGAACTACATGATTCAGATGTTATATTAAAAAATAATTTGCGAAAAAAGCAACTCAAAATCTACAATTTCTTTAAAAATTTTTAAAATGTAATTATATCAATAAAAACAAATCTGAATTTTAAAAATTACATCAAATTTTTCAATAAAATTTTGGGTTCTGTTATCGCGACATTTCTGGTTTTTAATTAGTCGCGAAAATCGAGCTTGCACTTTATTACGAATGATAACATTAATAAATACCCAGCAAAAACTTTTTGGTTATTGGTAATGGCAACTACTTATTAAAGTAGTTTCTTGGTAATGAGGCCTCATTATTATTTGCCTACTCTGTATTACATTAATAAGTACTCAATAGTATAATAGCGCAGTAATACTGCAATCTCGTGGATGAGTTGGCTAGAGCGCCGGATTAACAACCAGAAGGTTGTTGGTTCAAACCCATTCTGAAGCTGTTAGTTTATTATAACAAAATGTCTAAAAAGATATTTTAAACTAAATAGAGTTTTTGTCGCTTAGGATGCTATGTGCGAGATAGTGTACTGAGTAAGACGTTAATCAGTAAAAACGAATGGTTAGTGTGTGTCCAAGTTCGAGTCTCACTGACGGCAAAATTTTTCTGTTTTTTTTTTTATTTTTGTTTTCGTTTAGGTACATATTTTTAAGTAACCCTAGAGTCAAAAAATAACTACATGAATTTGTGGACAAGTCGAACAAAAATAACTAGTTATTCAGGCAAAAAATAAGTAGTTTATTTTTTTTTCCAATTATACCTGCTGGCTTACCAGGAAAGCAAAATTTTTGCTGGGTAGCTTTAGGTAGCTGTATAACAGCTGATTTTAAACAAACTTTTATAATTTCTAATCACTTTCATTCTCACAGATATTTGTCTAGTGTGACAGTAACTTAAGAGAAATTTTTGCAAAAAAAGAATTAAATTTGTATATTTTTAAATATTTTTTTTTAATATTGATCAATAATTTCCCTCAGTGTATACTGATGTTCTACTAAGATGTAGATATACGAAAACTTTTTTGTTATTATTGTTGTTTTAGAACAGTTATTTAGGTTTCTTGCTTGAATAATTTTTTCGTTTAAGCTATAAAATATTAAATGTATATTTCAGATAATGTCTTATAAAAGAAACGAAAACATTTTTGCAGAAAAAAAAAGAAAAATGCAATGAAAGATTGCGTTTATAGCAGTGTGTTAATGAGATAGTTGAAACAGAATATTTCTAATAAAGAATTTATGATTATAATAAACAAGAGATAATTGAGAAGGATCAAAATGAATGACTAAAATTAAAAAATGTCTAAAGTTTTCATAAATAGCTTAGTAAAATAAGAGAGGTGGAGAAGTTAAACTTTTAAGATGGAGAAGCAAATTCCTAGAACTTTTGAAAAGGCATTATCTAGTAAAGATAGCGAAAAATAGAAAGAAGCTATGTCAAAAGAAATATGTTCTTTGGAACAGAAAGGTACGTGGTCGATGTAGGAGTTACCAAAGGTTCAAAAAGCAATTAAAAATAAGTGGGTGTATACACTTTAAAGAAAGACAGTGAAGGTAAAATCGAACAAGACTAGTAGCCAAAGGATGTAATCAAAAATATGGTTTAAATTATAAAGAAACATTTTTGCCCGTATGACTTTAGTCATAGCAGTTGAACACAATATGCATCTACACCAGTTAGACGTTCCCAGCAAAAACTTTGCTTTCCTGATAAGCTAGCAGGTATAATTGGAAACAAAAATAAACTACTTATTTTTTGCCTGAATAACTAGTTATTTTTGTTCGACTTGTCCACAAATTCATGTAGTTATTTATTGACTCTAGGGGTACTCAAAAATATGTACCTAAACGAAAACAAAAATAAAAAAAAAAAAACAAAAAAATTTTGCCGTCAGTGAGACTCGAACTTGGACACACACTAACCATTCGTTTTTACTTTGTATAACAGTTTCAAATTCAACCAACTTTGCATAACAGTTAAAAGAATTAGGAAAAAATTTATATAACAGTTTTAAATTAAACTCAAAATTTAATATAAAAAAAGTAAAAAATCCTGTATAATAGTTTAGAATATCTGTATAATTGCTAAAAACTTTTTTTTTAACAGTTTTAAATTAAATAATAGTTACCTTTCATGTACACACGTATATAAAATTTAAAAAACCATGTATAATAGTTTTAAATTATCACAAAAGGAAGCTTAATAACTTAACTTTATTATAAAAATACTATAAAAATTCTTCAATTCTTTGTTAAGTGCAACATTATTTTATTTCTGATGAATAAGAAAGTGTTTCACATTTCTTAATGTTCTCATTATCTGGGTAATCAAACCACTTTTATTGCTAGTGAAAACTATATTCAATCAATTTTTTTTTTTTTATTCACTTTTTCTTCTCCAGAGCTAAAAATTTGTTACTAATATGGCTATAATGATTTTATACACAATTTATTAGTAATAAGAATAATAGTAAATGAGTCGTAGAGTAAGGAATAAAAGCAAAAAGAAACAAATATCTTTAGTATAAGATTTTCAAATGCAATGAAAGCAAATTGTTATTAGAACGCAAAAAGTGCATTAAACGCCATAAAAAATAGTATAAAACAATCATGATTGGAATATTAAAAGTAAATAGAGAAATGTTATGTAGAAAAGGAATATCAAAAGAAAACATGTTCTGAAGCAACTGAAAAAAATGTGATAGAAATGAAACAACTAAAATCGGAAAAACATTTATGGTTATAGGAAAATTATAAGTGAAAAATTTTTTAAAAATGTTTGCTACAAAACAAAAAAAAAATTGTAAAATATTGAAAGCGGTCAAAAGTTCTAAAATAATAACTGTTAGGTCACCGTATAATACTTATTAATATGTTGTTAAATTCATTGTTTTATTTTATATTTATTTCTATTTTATTTTGCATTTTTTTATTGTATTTAAATTATTTATATTTTTAAGCCACTCATCCCACTGTAATTTGATGTAAATTTTGTTTTTATGGTCCACTATAACTTATTTTGGTTATTAACCGTTAGGTTATATTTTATTTCTTATTTTGTTTTGTATTACCATCTCATAATGTGTTGTTGTAAACAAAAATTCAATATCGGTATATATTTTATTTATTGTTTTGTTTTTTGCACATATGTACATTACTAGTGGTGAATTTCTTTTATTTGTCTCTCAACATAGAATAACAACAACAACACAGTAGCCCTTATTTATTTACTTATGATCGTTTGTTCTACTTTATTTGAAGAATTTTGTAAATAAGGATTATTGTTATAGTTGAAAATCAAAGAGGCAACGTCTCCTCTTGTATTTTTTTTCGCGGTTCGCGGTCGCAAATCCTTTTTGGTAAAGTAAATTATTTTAGAATTTCTCGGCCCAACGAATATTTCAGTGGCAATATAGATAACAAATCAAAAAATTGATTTGCTCTATATTGCTGCCGGTAAGGAAAAAACTCCTTATCGTACAATAACTGTTAACAATTTTAAAGTAAACTATAATTTATATAACAGTTAAAATAGTTCTACATTATACTAAAACTTGTATAACAATTAAGAAAATTATACATAAAATTAAAAAAAAACATGTTTTATGTGTATAATTTTTGAAAAAGCCAGTATAACAGTTTCAAGATAAACTTAAAATGTTATAACAGTTTAAAAAACCTTGATTAAAAGGGAAAAATCCTGTAAAACAGTTTAAAATGTCCGAGTAATAGTTAAAAAAATTTGTATAACGATTTTAAAGTAAACTAAAATTTGTATAAAAGTTTAAAAATTTCGACAAATTTTGTATAAAAATTTAAAATTAACCCGCTTATTCTGAACTTTATGACTAATGGCAAAACTACAGCAATACTAATTTTAAAAAGTAATTTTCATATATAAATGTCAAAAAAAAAAAAAAAAAAAAAAAAATAATAACAAAATTATTATTATTATTATTATTTTTGTCATTGTCACAAAATTCAGAATACGAATATATGCCTAAAATTGTATTTAACATTAATAAATCTCTTATAACAGTTTGAAATATTAGTATAATAGATTATGATGATTTTAAAGTAAACTAAAATTTGTATAACAGTTAAAAAAAAATTATGAAAAACCATGTATACCAGTTTTAAATTACGCTCAAAATTTTGTATAACTATAAAAAATCTCGTATAATAGTTTAAAATTTTTTTATTATTATTATTTTTTTTTTTATTTATTTATTTATTAAGTCTATGGACAAAATCCTTACAGACAGAAAATACAAAATTCGGGAGGGTGTGTACCATGACCAATTGAGTTATTGGGCTTGTTTTTTATCTTAAAGTCATCTCTGTGAAGTTGCCTTTCAGAAAAGTGTAAAATTATTATATGTTGCTAAAGAAAATTTTATTTTAGATAAAAAAGAGTGTAGATACTTTTTCGGCTAAAAAAACACAAAAAGTCGTCTTTTTGGAATTTTCAAATTCAAAATCGTTTATTTTTGGACTCGGTAAAGATATCGACTTCAATTTTTTTTATTCAATAGATAATTTTGTTCTTTAACTAGACAGGGAAAAAACTAATAAAATCGGTCGGAAATACTAGGATATATATGAAAAAACTGGACCAAGAAAATACAAAATTATGGTGCTTAAAAATTCAAACGCAAATAACTTGAAAACTATAAGAGATAAATAGGACACGTTTTTTATAGGTCTTATCAGGGCCTACAACAATATATAAAACTATTTGAAAAAGGACGAGAAACAAAAATTTGGCAAGCGATTAAAAATTTTTTATGTCAGATGTACCTAACTTTGAGCCTCCTTATTTCGATTCTGCCCCACTGTGCATTATAAAGTTAATTAAAGTTTAAGCATAATCTACGGAAGGGATCAGTGTTAGGCATAGCTTTGTCAAAAATATTTTATAAATAATGGCTGAAAGCTGCGTGAGGCTCAAAGTCCCTCACGTAGCTTTAAAATTTATTCTACTCACAAGAAATTCTGCTTCGAAGCTGCCAGATATAAGCTTGATAACGAAAATTATGTTTAACATAGTTCTTAGACTTTTGAGACTTGGTAATTTCATTTGCAGTAAACTGGTCTTGCATGATGGTAAATTGTATATCGAATACGGATACGAATTTCTTAATACAAAAAGTACGAACTGTTTTTGTATATGTATTGTACAGATTATAAAAGGGGTCTCAGATAACAGAACAGTATTCCAGAAGTGATCTAACTAAAGAAATATATAGCTGTCTTGTTATACTAACATCATTAAATTTATTAAACGATGGTCTACGTTTAATAAATCCAAGGACGTCACGGCCCTTATTTGTACACATATTAATGTGTTTATTAAATATAAACTTTGGATCGAATAGTAAGCAAAGATCCAGGAATTCATTTACGGATTCTAATGAAAACATCCATAAGGACCACGTTTTCTCGAGTAGTGCATATGTTTGCATATTTTGATATTAAGGTCCATTAAGTTCTCTTTACACCATATAAATCCGTTTGTAAAAATGATTGATTAAGTAGACTACTTGAGCTTATAAAAAAAAAATTTAATGTCGTCTGCATACATTAGTAAGTTGGAACATTTCACAATTTCCGACCCAAGATGACTGCCTTGCGGTGCACCGGATTTAAAATATATAATGTTAGATAGGGTATTATTAAAACGTATGCGTTGTTGCCGACTTGTCAAATATGATTTTATCTAATTTAAGGTTCTGTTTGTAAATCCCATTAAGAACAATTTTCTTAATAGTGGGTCGTGATAAACTCTATCTTTTCGTGAAATCATAATTTATCAATGTAGTAAGTTGTAATAAATTGATTGCTGCCCTTTTCGAAACCCGTGTTGGTAGGGAGTAAGTATTGATGAAATATGATAGTAAAGAGGTTCACTTAGATATTGCTCAATGAGTTTCGGGATAGCACTAAATTTACCCAGCAAAAACTTTTTGGTTTTCGGTAATAACAACTACTTATTAAAGTAGTTTCTTGGTAATGAGGCGTCATTATTATTTGCCTACTCTGTATTACATTAATAAGTACTTAATAGTATAATAGCGCAGTAATACTGCAATCACGTGGATGAGTTGGCTAGAGCGCCGGATTAACAACCAGAAGGTTGTTGGTTCAACCCCATTCTGAAGCTGTTAGTTTCTTATAACAAAATGTCTAAAAAGATATTTTAAACTAAATAGAGTTTTTGCGGATTAGGATGCTATGTGCGAGATGGTGTACTGAGTAAGACGTTAATCAGTAAAAACGAATCTTTAGTGTGTGTCCAAGTTCGAGTCTCACTGACGACAAAATTTTTTTGTTTTTTAATTTTTGTTTTCGTTTAGGTATATATTTTTGAGTACCCCTAGAGTCAAAAAATAACTACATGAAATTGCTTGGTGTTTTTGAATTGGAAGCGGATAAAGCTTAGAAGTGTTGAATTTAAAATGCTTAAATAATAGTTAAAAAAAACTTGTATAACAATTTTAAGTTAAACTAAAATTTGTATAACAGTTAAGAAAATTATTAATAATAGTTAAAAAAACGTATGTTTATAAATTTTGAAAAAACTTGCATAACAGTTTTAAATTAAACTAAAAATTTTAAAATATTACAAAAAAACTTTTTTGGTGCTAAAAATTTCAGTATAAGAGTTTAAAATGTCTAAATAATAGTTTAGGGTTTAAAATAAACCGAAATTTGTATAACATTTTAAAAATTTGAAGAAAAAACATGTATAACAGTTTAAAATTAATCTTACAATTTTGTATAACAGGAACAAATTATGTATAATAGGGAAACAACTTTTATAACACTTTTAAAGAAACTAAAATTTGTGTCACAGTAAAAAAAATGTAATTTAAAAACTTTGTAATATGTTTTAAGTTAAACTCAAAATCTTAAAATATTTTAAAAAACCTTGTTTGATACTAAAATTTCCAGTATAAGAGTTTAAAATGCCTGCATAATAGTTAAAAAAAAACTTGTATAACTATTTAAAAAAAAACTACAATTTTTATAACAGTTTAACATTTTGAAAAACCTTGTATAACAGTTTTAAATTAAGCTTAAAATTTGAATATAACATTAAAAAATACATTAATATTGGAATAACCTTGTATAATAGCTTCAAATTCAACCAAAATTAGGAAAAAAATTTGTATAACAGTTTTAAATTAAACTTAAAATTTAATATAACAGTAAAAAATCCTGTATAATAGTTTAAAATATCTGTATAATTGCTAATAACTTTTTTTTAACAGTTTTAAATTAAATAATAATTTAAAAACACCTTTTATGTACACACTTATATAAAATTTAAAAAACCACGTATAATAGTTTTAAATTAAACTTAAAATGTTATAATAGTTTGCAAAATCTTGTTAACGCTAAAAAATACAGTATAAGAGTCTAAAATGCCGTACAATTGTTAAACAGTTGGTATAACGGTTTTAAAGCAAACTAACATTTATATAACAGTTAAAAAAAAAAATTAAAAATCATATATAACAGCTTCAAATTAAGCTTACAATTTTATATTTCCGAAAAGAAATCTTAGGTAACAGTTTAAGTTGTCTATATAAGAACTAAAAACTCATATAAAACTTTTAAATTAAACTAAAATTTTTATAAAAGTTAAGAATTTTTTTAAAATAAATAAATAGATGTTATAACAGTTTAAAAAATCTTGTATAACAGTTGTAAAAATGCTACTTAAGATTTCAAAATGAGTAAATAATAGTTACAACATTTTTATAACTGTTTTAAATTAAACTTAAAAATTGTATATAACAGTTTATGCAGTTTTGAAAACTTTATGTAATAGTTTTAAATTAAGCTTAACACCTTATATAAGCGTAAAAATCTTGCCTAACAGTTTAAAATGCCTGTAAAGTAGCTAAAAGCATGCACATATAGCATATATGTATAAAAGTTAAAGATATATTGAATAAAAGTTAGAAAAAAATATTGTATGTATATAAATTTCGGAAAATCTTGTATAACAGTGTGAAATTAAAATGTTATAACAGTTATAACAGAATCTTGTATAACAGTTTCAAGAATTTTGTATAATAGTTTAAAAATTTTGTAAAAGAATAATATTTAAAAAGTGAATAATCGTTAATAATTTTTAAATTAAATTAAACCTAAAGTTTGTATAACAATTAAAAAACTATTTAAGCTATTTCAAAAAACATTGTATAAAAATTAAAAAAAAAATTGTATAATACTTTTAAATGCCTGTATATGCATTTAAAAACTTATATAACAGTTAAAAAAAAAATTGTTTCTTGCAAAATTTAAAAATTTAGAGTTTTCCAAAAATTGTAAAAAATCAAAAACGAGTAAAAATTATAAATTTTATTTTTTATGTTAAAATTGAAATTGTTATAAATAAAAGGACCCATATTTAATTAAAATCGATCCATGAATATCGCCTACATTTACAATTATGTGATGTTGATTTTGTTTATAATTTTTTAATTTTTTAATCATTTTTAAATGAGATACCTTCACTGAATTGTCAATAAAGTCGTCATTTATCCATCGATTTTAATAAGCTGTAGCTCGTGTTATTTGTAACATATTCAGCATTTTGATAAACGAGGAAAATAAGCCTTTTTAGCCTTTTCCAATTTTTAACGATAAAAAAAAAAAAATGTCAAAAATTTGTAAAATATTTAGTTTTTTTTCGACACATTGAATTGTGAATAAAATCCATATTTATCCATCGATTTTAATAAAATATAGCTCGTTTTATTTATAACATTTTCAGCTTTATGATTATGTTGAAAAATAAGCATTTTTAGCAGTTCCGGATTTTTAATAATTTTTTGAAAAATAAAAATGTTTAAATTTTGTAAAAAAATAAAATTTTCTTAACACATAGAATTTTGAATAAAGTCGACTTTTTTCTAATGATTTTAATAAAATATAGAAAATTTAATGTGTGATATATTCAGCTTAATGTTCAAAGAGAATAATAACAATTTATGTATATTCCCGATTTTTAACGAATTTTTGAAAAAGAAAAATTTTTTAACTTTGTAAAGGATTTAAATTTTTTTCGACACACTGAACTGGGAATAAAGTCAACATTTATGAATCAATTTTAATAAAATAAAGCTGTTGCCTTTGTAACATATTTTGCTCTAAGATAAAGGAGAAATATATATGAGCATTTGTGTGCGTTTCCGATTTTTAAGGATTTTTTTTAATACAAATTTTTAAATTTAGTAAAAAATTAACATTTTTTTGACACACAGAAATATTAATAAAATCAATATTTATTTATTGATTTTTATAAAATATAAATCGTTTTATTTGTAATATATTTAGCTTAATGTTAAAAGAGAAATATGAGAATTTTTGGCCTTTTACGATTTTTAACGATTTTTTTTAAACACAAATTTTTAAATTTTGTAAGAAATTTTATTTTCTTAGTTGTTGCATTTTGTTTAATATATCCGAAATTAAATTAAATTAAAATTATAATGCTAAATCTAGCCTTTTTATTTTGCTTTTAGCCTCAAAACTTCTGTTACAGCTTCTAGATTTTTTTCTAGCTTTTCTTATTCTTAAAAAGGCTTAACTGTTAGTATTTCTTATTTGCTATTTCTAATTTTATTTTTTATGTATTTATTTATATTTAACAAACTGTTTCACCTGCGGCCCTGCATTCTCCACCACAATAATAATTTTATGATCTTACTAAATCGATTATTATAATTATTTTTTAATATAATTCATTGACTACAAATTTGGAAATGCTTAATCAAAAAGCAATTATAGTTTTAAAATGACTGCAAATCACTTGAAAAAATTTTTAATTTTTCATATGAAACATGACTTAAATTTATATGTGAATTTTTTAATGATTTTTCATTGGGTCATTTTGCTGGCAGCAAAATATAAATTTAAAAAATTAAAAAAAAAAAATAAAAATAATGAAAACGTAAAAAAATAAGTTTTAAAACCAAAAAAATCTTACCTTTTTTCTGCCTTTATTTTTTTAAGACATTTGGCTTTTTTGGCCTTTTTTTTAAGTTCAATTTAGCCTATTTTTTTTCTCATCTCCTGGCAATCTGGTCATTTGTTATGAATAAAGTGCTTTTTTACCCGCACGTACAAATGACTTTCCAGACCAAAAATTTGTTTAACAATTTTGATTTTCCACTACATCTGTGATATGGAATTCCAGGATCAGGTTGTTATAAAAATTTCGATTGTATAATCTCAAAACAAAAAAATAATAATAATAATCTCAATAATTTTGTTCCTCTCCTTTGCCACCGCATTTTTTCTAGTGTTTCTATTAGGAACTTTTTTACTTTCGTGGCTACCTCTTTTAAACTTTCCTGATAAATAATACCGAGAACTTTATTAAATGAGTTGCATTTCACCCAGAGAGATGTAGAGATTTCCGTTAAAATACGTTTTATTTTGTTTGCAATTCTACAGTCTGTAAAGCCAATTTTTCTTCGGTTATCAGGGTTTCTTTCAGTTATTATGAACTGTTTGTATTTTTTATGATTCAAAAAAACTGAATTTCTCGACTCACCTGCACTCCTAGCAATGATTTTGTATGGTCGATATGTAGTTTAGTTACAAATTTTAATTATGCGTTTACATGAATTTTTTTTTAATTTTAAGAAAAGCTATTATATGATATTATAACAAAATTTAGCACATACCCAGCAAAAACTTTGCTTTCCTGGTAAGCTAGCAGGTATAATTGGAAACAAAAATAAACTACTTATTTTTTGCCTGAATAACTAGTTATTTTTGTTCGACTTGTCCACAAATTCATGTAGTTATTTTTTGACTCTAGGGATACTCAAAAATATGTACCTAAACGAAAACAAAAATAAAAAAAAAACAAAAAAATTTGCCGTCAGTGAGACTCGAACTTGGACACACACTAACCATTCGTTTTTACTGATTAACGTCTTACTCAGAACACCATCTCGCACATAGCATCCTAATCGACAAAAACTCTATTTAGTTTAAAATATCTTTTTAGACATTTTGTTATTAAAAACCAATAGCTTCAGAATGGGGTTGAACCAACAACCTTCTGGTTGTTAATCCGGCGCTCTAGCCAACTCATCCACGTGATTGCAGTATTACTGCGCTATTATACTATTGAGTACTTATTAATGTAATACAGAGTAGGCAAATAATAATGACGCCTCATTACCAAGAAACTACTTTAATAAGTAGTTGTTATTACCGAAAACCAAAAAGTTTTTGCTGGGTTGTTACAGCATATTTGAATGGAAATCTATATGATTGTTATTTATATGCGATAGCCAGAAGATATGCGAAGAGACAAAATCTAAATAAAGTTTTATGTCTCCACAAATCCCTATATGGATTAAAGCAAGCTGGTAGAGAATGGAACTTTAAATTAAATGAAGTTTTTTTGTGTTTATATAAAAAAGTCACTAATTATAATTTAATTCTTATCCAAGGTGTACATAGATGATATTATTGTTGGATGTAAAGATAAGAACGAAATCATCAAATTTAAATCCGAAATAAGCAAAGTTTTTGAAGTTTTCGACCAATAAAGATTTATTGGAAAATTTTTTTTGCGCATAAAGGTAAAACGCGATGGTGAAACTGGAAACATTGAGATCAGCCAAGAAACGTATATCAATAATGATTTGTTACAGGAATACAACATGGAAAATTGTAAGTCATCATCAGTACCATTAGATCCTAATTACGAGGGCAGATCAATAAGTCCGTGACTTTTCGAACTTCTCTCGTAGTTATATGAAATGCAAAACTATTTCCTATCAAGTACCAGCTGTTAATAGACTACTGTCAAATTTTGTGCAAGTGTCGTGATTTACTTTGCGTTTAACAGCTGTTCAAAATATACAACCTCGTGTATTTTTCCAAAAATGGAAAAAAGTGAATTTCGAGTGCTCATTAAACATTATTTTTTGGGAAAAAAAACCGTCAATCAAATCAAGGAAAAGCTCGATAAATATATAGGGATTCTATACCATCGATTTCAATGGTAAAAAAGTGATTTACTGACTTTCGTTGTGGTCGCACAAGTACAAATGACGCTGAACGTTCTGGACGGCCAATTGAGGTGAGTACAACCGAAAATGTCAAAAAAAATCCAGGATATGGTGTTGACCGACCGAAGAGTAAAAGTGCGTGAGATTGTTGATGCCATAGGCATTTCATATGGCAGTATGGTTTCGATTTTAAATGATCAGCTGGGTTTAAGAAAGTTGTCTGCAAGATGGGTGCCGCGTTTTCTCTTAATTGACCATAAACGTAAACGTGTGACAACTTCAAAGGATTGTTTGGAGTTGTTTAACCGCAATTCGAATGAGTTTTTGCGGCGTTTTGTAACTGTGGATGAAACATGGATCCATTACTGTACTCCAGAGACCAAGCAGCAGTCTAAACAATGGGTTTATCCGGGTGAATCTGCTCCGAAGAAGGCCAAGGTAAGTTTGTCGGCCAATAAGGTTTTATGGGATGCACGCGGAATAATCCACATCGATTAAAAACAATAAACGGCGAATATTATGCCAACTTATTAGACCGATTTAACGAGGATTTAAAAAGAAAACGACACCATATGACCAAGAAAAAAGTTCTTTTTCATCAAGATAATGCACGGGTGCACACGTGTGCAGACTCAAGGGCAAAACTCTATGAATTGGGCTACGAATTGGTAACTCATCCGCCATATTCTCCGGATTTAGCCCCTAGTGACTACTTCCTATTTCCAAACCTAAAGAAATGACTCGATGGAAAGAGATTCAGCTACAACGATGAAATTATTGACCAAACAAATGTCTATTTTAAGGACCTCGAAAAATCCTATTTTTTTTATGCAAAGTAAATGACGACACTTGCTCAAAATTTGACAGTAGTCTACTAACAGATGGTACTTGATGGGAATAGTGTTGCATTTCATATAACTACTAGGGAAGTTCAAAAAGTCACGGAATGTTTCAGCCAGTATTACTAGAACTGAAAGTATAATAAAATTGTTCTACCCTGGCCTGCCCTGTTCAACAATATTTTAAATTTTCTAATTTTTAGTGAAATTTGTATACATATTTCAATACAAAATTATTTCTGAAGTTAATTATTCGACATTGGATTTTAATTTGAAAATATTTAATAATGTTAAAAACAACTCAAACACTAATATCTTGTAAATGATCATTTAAATTTTTATAATTAGCACTCTTATACTTGGAGCTCATTTTACTTTAAGCAAGTAAGTTAATTTCATCCCTAAAATGATCAAATAATTATTTGAGCAAAAATTGGGAAAATATTTTCTGTTAAGTGGTCGCACTGTGTTCACATTAAAAAATTTTTTGTTTACTATTAAATAATTACTCAAAATATGGTAATTAGTTGTTTGCCATAAAAAATATTTTACGGTCAGATTACGGCAAAGAAATATTTGTTCGTTTCTATCAAATATTTCCCTAGTCAGAACGTAGCTTAACTTTCGTATGCTGTATTTAAAAAAGTTAACTTAAATTTTTATTTCATTGATTTCTTCTAATCTAACTAAAGTATTTTCTAATTTTTTGATACTTGAGATATACTACAATATATGGGGCATTCTCATTAATTTTCTACATAGTTTTCCTAAATTAATTTCATAATTATTTCTTTTATTTAGAAAAATGTCAAAGTAAATATAAGTTCTATAAATTCTAATAATATATTTTAATTATTTCTTTATTCTTAATGCAAGTGAAAACCCTTAAACAATAAAATTCTATTAATTACACTACAAAAATCCACAAGAAACTTCTTAAAAGGGTTAAAAAAATTAAAAGACACAATATACAAAATAATGCAACAATAATAAATTCATAATAACCATAATAGTATGGTTAAGTAATTTATGAACAAAAAAGACAATATAAATAAATTATATTAAAATCTTAATACAAATAGACAACCAACCACACAAACAACAACTTCAGCATATTGACCAATTGACCGTTTTCAAAACATGCTGCCAGACGGAAGGACGGACAATGTTACGCACACCGCTTTTTAAATAAATACATTCTATTACTGTTGAACTTAATTCTTAGCTATTGAAATCTGTCAGAAATTACTTTTACAAATTCAATTACAATTAAGAAATGTATTTGTTATCATACATTTTTTACACCGAATACACGCGTTTTTTACACGTAGATCAGCCGCACAGTAGCTATTAATTGCTTTTATGAGTCTTTTTGGGTCATCATGTGTGTTTTTTTTTTTTAGTTTTCATGATGTACAGCAATTTTATTATATTTCATTTTTTTCCATTAACAAATAGTCGTTTTTTTTCCAGATGGTGTCAGCTTTTGTTTAACATTTTTTTGAAATCTTTGGTCTAGTGATTTTGAAAATTGCAGTTGTAACAAAATAAAAAAAAACTTTTTTTACTCGTAAAATATTTATGTTATTGAAACGAAAAAGAGAAATACATAAAATAACAAAAAAAAAAAAATATTATTTGCTTATAATTGCAGGTTTTGGGTCAAAGATAAATAATTGTTGAAAATTATTATAGAAAGGCAATAGCATTGAAAACATAGATAAATGATTGATTACAAA
Organism: Protocalliphora azurea; assembly: GCA_932274085.1. NCBI lineage: Eukaryota > Metazoa > Arthropoda > Insecta > Diptera > Calliphoridae > Protocalliphora > Protocalliphora azurea. The sequence goes on from OW026519.1 coordinate 56,794,463, forward strand.
ACTTAATTAAATCAATAAAATTTTGTAAAGAACTTGAATTGAGTTAGGTTAGGTTAGGTTCTTAAGGCGGCTGTCTAGTCAATAAGATACAGCTCACTTGGGTCCAATTTGGTCCCGCTGTGAACTCACATGTCCATAACAGCGTTCGAAACGAACCAAGTCGACGCATCAATATCAGAGAGACCTGATAATACATGCACAAACGGACTTCCAGAATTAGCAGTCCTGATCTCGGCAAAAGTGGGACAGTGGCATAAAAGATGCTCCAACGTTTCCTCCTCTTCCTCATTCCGGCAACTTCTACAAAAGTCGTTAAAGGGGAGCCCCAGTCTCCTAGCATGCGCACCAGCAATCCAGTGCCCTGTGACAACGGCTACCAGAATTCTTAGCCGATGACTCGATAGTCCCATGACGAAGTTAGATCGAGATTCATCATAATGGGGCCATATTTGCCTCAAGGTTGAACATGTGGGTTAATTTATCCATCTATCCTGTGCTATACTCGATAAGTTCCGCAGAATTATTGATTTACAGGCCGAAGGCGGTACTGCAACCAGTATCGTATCTTCGTCTCGAAGAAGGGATCCATCTGTGGCTAATGCATCTGCAAAAAAATTACCCGGGATGCTTGAATGACCCCTAACCCAGACCAGCTCCAGGTTTGAATGTCTCGCCATTTTATTCAGAGATGTCCGGCATTCATATATCAATCTGGATGTCGAAAAGACATCCGAGAGCGATTTTTTCGCGGCTTGACTGTACGTACAGACTTGGATATCCACTCCGAATACCCTATAGTACGTTAAGCAGTTCACCGCCCTCTTTATGGTCGAGATCTCTGCTTGAAGAATGCTGCAGTGATCTGGCAATTTAAAGGAAATGTTTTTCCTATAAACGGGAATACCGACACCCCCAAACCGTTCAGCAGATTGAATTAGGAATTACATTAAAAGTTGTTATTATTTTATTATCAAACAAAAAAAAAAGTATGTTATGGTGTTTTTTTTTTTTTTTTTTTTTTTTTTGGGGGGGTAAAAAAAAGGTTAGAAAAAGATTTAGATACAATTAAAAAAATTATTAAAAAGTAAATTTGCGTGGAACTCCACAATGAGGTGTGATTTCTCCGCTGTTGTGGCTTATTGTAATACCATCCTGTGCGAATTCGAAGACAAGGGAGTGAAAGTCGTGGCTTACGCGGACGATGTGGTGATACTAGTATCAGGAAAGAATGTGGACTAGGAGTGAATCCGGGCAAGACAGATCTGGTACTTTTCACCACAAACACCAAGATTCCGAGCTACAGACTACCACGGACAATGCAAAGTACTTGGGCATTATTTTAGACTCCAAGCTTTCATGGGAGCTGAACATTCAACATAGGGTTAGTAAGGCTACGATAGCACACTACACCTGTAGAAAGATGTTCGGTGTGAAATGGGGTTTGAGTCCAAAATTGACAAAATGGCTATACACTGCACTGTACGGCCCATTCTTGTATATGGATCTCTTGTGTGGTGGACCGCTACTAGTAAGAGATATGTGGTAGATCAACTTTACAGGATACAAAGATCCGCTTCCATAGGCATTGCAGGTGCACTACGTACTCTAGTCCATCAGAAGCTCTGAACACTATATTGCACCTAACACCTATAGACCTATACATAATTGATTCATCCGTTAATAGTGCGATAAGATTATCTGCAACGGAAAGCTGGAGATCAAGAACGTATGGACACACGAGAATATTAAGTTTAATACCCCCGCAATTCAATCAATTTACCGACTATATGATTCCCCAGATGGACTTCGGAAATACTATTAAAATCCTATTCCCCACCAGGAGTGAATGGAGAAGGGGAAATCTTCTTGAACAATTTGGAACTAGGATATACACTGACGGCTCAAAGATGAACTGCGGTGTCGGCTCTGGTGTCTTCTCTAATGATCTTGGAATTAGACACTCATGTAGACTCCCTGACGAGGCAAGCGTATTCCTAGCGGAAATACTAGCGGTGAGTGAAGCGTGTAAACTAATTCGCGATTGAAATATTCAAGGGAATATTGGTTTATTTGTCGACAGTCAAGCGGCAATACTATCGCTCAAATCACCGAAAACTACCTCTATTCTAGTCAGACAGTGTAAAGAGGAACAGGACTAAGTCGACTGTATGACATTACTATAGTCTGGTTTCCTGCGCATAGGGACTACTATGGTAATGAACAGGCAGACGAATTAGCCCGGGCAGGCTCTGCTATGAATGCCTCCTTATCGGTTTCTGTCGCAATCCCATTAGGAACAGTCAAAAGCAGAATCCAAAAATACTTTCTAGAAAAGGCATAAAATAGATGGCGAAATCTGGACAAATGTAGGGTCGCAAAAGAAACGTGGCCTACCTACAACGAAAAACACTCAATGCAACTCATTGGCTACAAACGCAAAGACATCTCGAGACTAATAGCATTGTTTACAGGTCACTGGACGATCGGAAAACATGCAAGCAGACTTGGTATCCCTTACAATGAATATTGTCGTAGTTGTGGCAATCGCGGGAAGGAGGAGACAGTATTTCATCTTCTATGTGAATGCCCACCCTTGAACGCAAGCAGACATAAATTTCTGGGAGGGTACCAGTTAGACAACCTCTGTGAGATATCTGACACTAGACTCAGTGACATCATTAAATATCTCAATGCTACAGGCTGGATCTAATTAATTTATGTTCTCATTGTTCTTCCCTACATTTCTATCTCATTACAGACTCAATACAACTTATTCACCTGGCGAGTAGTGTGGTTCCATCAAAACGGATTCTAACGAGTCTAATTGATTGCCCATAAGGTTACGGGGACTTATATTACACCTGTTTCTAATTTTACTAAAATAAAATATACAAATACATAATAATGCGTTGATACTAACATCTAGATGATTTTATTCACTTTAGGAAGTTTCCTGGAAGTGGATTTATATGGGCGCTATGGTAAATTATGGACCGATTCTCATAAAGTTTGACAATATTGTTTCTACTTATATAAAACTTATTTGTGTTGAATATTAATTTGATACTAACATTCCTATGGGATTTATGCACGTTAAAGTAATTTTCGGAAGAGGGGTTTATATGAGAGCTATGGTCAATTGTAATCTGATCTTCATAAAATTTGGTATAAAAATTGATACTTGTACAAAACTACTTTGCATCGAATTTCATTAAAATATTCTTATTTTTAAGGCATTTTTAAGTGTTTAAACTTTATTCCGGGGGGGAAATTGTATGGGACCTAGGTGAAATAATGAACCGATCACAGCCAATTTTATTAGGCTTCGTCCTTGTAACACAAAAGTTCCACGTGCCAAATTAACTTTAAAATTGCGACCCTTGCACAAATTGTGATCTTGTGCACAAAGATTTACATGGACAGCCAGCCAGCCAGACGGATGGACGGACGGACGTTAGATCAATTTAAAAAGTGATTCTGAGTCGATTGATATACTTTATGGTGGGTGTTGGATAACTTTTTCTATGCGTTACAAACATCAGCACAAACGCATAATACCTCAACCACTTATGGTAGTGTGTTATTAAAATTCACAATCATAAAATATGAATAAAATCATTTATTAGTGGAAGATCCAACGAAAAGAAAATGAGAAATAATTCCAGTTTATGAAATTAATTAAGAGCTAAGGAATTAATTCAAAATAGCAAAAATTATCAGAATTTCTCTTTATAAATAATTAAGCTGGAAATTCCCCTGAATTAATTTCTATAGGTAGAATCAAAAACATAAGTGCTAACAAACGTATTCGCAAACAAATTTTAAATTGAAAATAAATTTTAGAGACAAAATTTGTATAAAAAGTTTGTTTAAGAGGTTTTTTAAATTTTTGTTCTGGCAATTTTTGTCAAAATTCATACTACATTTTTTTTATAATCTGAATACCAAAAATTTCAAGAGTATTAGAGCAGAACAATTTATTTCAAATATTACGATTTGTGGATTTCAAAAAACAAATACGTAAAGACAATTAATTTTTTTTAATTTAATATTAATTATTTTAATAAAATGCAATGCCAAAGTAAGATTCAAATGTCTACTTACAAATATAAAAATTGAAATTAAATCCTCTAAAGAGATCGAGGTCGTTACCTGAAAGTAAAAAAAAAAAAAAATAATATTAAAATTGTGCAGTTACTAAATTTTAATTTATTATAGAAGTGTAAATGTACTAAAGTACTATGTACTAAAAGCAATGTTTGCTACTAATTAATTTTTAATGATTAATTTTTGTTCTAATTAATTTTTATACTACAAATTTAATTACAATTTATTTAAAAATTGTTTTCCTAAAACTTTAAACTTCATTTTAGTACTAAAAATTTATTTCTATTAATAATTTTTATTATTTTTACTTTTTATAGCAAAAATTTTCCTTTAAAAATTTAATTTGTGCTGAAAACTCTAACTTCATTTTTTACTAAAAACAAATTAAAAAAATAATCTTTTTTTGTTTTAAAAATTAGTTAGATAGTAATTTTACACTTAAAATACATTTTTGTTTTTTTCTTTTTTTTTTCTCTAATTTTTGGTTTTTATACTAAAATATATTTTTTGTACTAAAAGCTCATTTTTATAATAAAAATTCAAATATTATTTTCTTAATAAAAATTTATTTTTGTTCTAAAAATTTATTTAGTGCAAAAATTTATTTTTTTGCATTAAATTTTTTTTTTTTTTGACTAAAAATTTGCTTTTGTTTTAAAAATTTTATTTGTATAAAAAATTTAAATATAATTTTTGTTTTCAAAATTTGTTTGTACTAAAATGTGACTAAATGTTGCACTTTAAATTCACTTTTGCGCTAAAAATTTATTTTTGGCTTCAAAAGTTCTAAGAATTATTTTTTTTTATTCAAAATTATTCTTCTAAAAATTTGTTTTTCTTCAGAAAAGTACTTAAAATTAATTTTTGTACCAAAAATTTATTTATACACTAAAAAGTCATTTCAACTAAAAATTAAATTTTGATCCAAAACTAATTGAATAAAAATTATTATTTATTTATTTATTTTTATTTTATTTATTTATTATTATTATTATTATTTTTTTTTTTTTTTTGATTTTTTTCTTTTCAAAAAAGTAATTTGCTTTTAAAAATTAATTTTTTACAAAAAATTAATTTTTACTTTACTTTCCTACTAAAATATCATTTTAGTACAAAATTAAAAAAAGAAGAAACTAATAAAACAATTTTTATTCAAATAATTTTTTTACTAAAAATCCATTTTGTACAAATTTATATTTAAAATTTATTTTTGTATTAAAAATTTTTTCTATATATATTTTTTAATTTTTGTACTAAAAATTATTATTTTTTAATAAAATTCCATTTTCGTAATTTTCCAAAATTTGACTTTGTTCCAAAAATTTATTCTCGTTTTAAACATTAACTTTTCGTTTTGCTTCGTGCTAAAAATTCACTAACAATAAATGAATAAATAACTAAATTTTCACCCAAGAAAAAATTTTTATTTAATTATTTTTCTTTATTAAAAATCCATTTTTGTACAAAATTTTCTTTTTAGCTTTAAAATTAATTTTTACATTAAAAATTTATTTTTGTACTAAAAACTTTTATTTTTGCATTAATAATACATTTTTGTACTAAAAAGTTATTTTTGCTGTAAAAATATATTTTGCATTAAATAATAACAAATGTACTAAAAACATATTTTTGTACAATTGTACATTGTATAAATCAAAAATTTTATTTTGTTCCAAAAATTTATTTTAATTTTAAAAAATAAATTTCTGTACTAGACATTTATTGTTTAACTAAAAATTAATTCAAATACGTAAAAGCTATTTTTGTTCTAAAAATAAAATTAATTTAAAGAAAAATGTTTGTACTAAAAAGTATTTTTTTTATCTAAAAATATTTTTTTTTTTACTCAAAATAATTTTTTTTACTCAAAATAATTTTTTGTACTGAAATTAATTTTTTGTGCTTAAAAAAAAAAATTTATACTAAAAGTTATTTTAATTTAAATCTTTTTATTAAAAAAATTTAATTTCGTGTCGAAAATTTATTTAAATACTAAAAGTTATTTTATGTACTAAAAAATATTTTTAAACTAATTTCTGTATTAAAAATTTATTTTTGCTTTCATTTTTTTTTTTTTTTTATCAAAAATTTATTATGTACTAAAAATAATTTTATGTACTGAAAATTGATTTTTAAACTAAAAATGAATTTTGTGTATTTTTTTTTTTAACTAAAAATACATTTTGGTACTAAGAATTAAATTTTGTACTAAAAAATATTTTTGTACAAAAAAAAAATATATATGTATATATATATATATATATATATATATATATATATGTATATAAAAAATATTTTTGTACTAAGAAATCCAAAAATAAAATTTTTGTACTAAAAAAATAAATTTTTGTACTAATAATATTTTTTTTTTCACTAAAAATTTATTTTTGATCTAAAAAAAATTTTTATTCGGAAAATAAATTTTTGTACCAAAACTTAATTATTAAACTAATGTTTTAATGGGTGATTCAAGTAGAGATACTTTTTTCAATAACCTTTTTTTGACAGATCACGTGTGAGTTGTGTCATGCTGTCATGTTATTTTTGTTTAGTATTGTTTGGTATTTCATAATGGAAAGACTTACGCCTGAACAACGTTTACAAATCGTTTAACTTTATTACGAAAATTCACGTTCTGTGAGGAACGTGTTTCGTGCACTTTGCTCAACTTGTGGTCAACATAATCGGCCTTCTGAGCGTACTATTCGCAACACCATCACCCATTTTGAGACCCAGCATTCATTATTGGATAATATTCGACCGAATAGACCACGTCCAGCACGCTGTGAAGAAAATATAGCGAAAGTAGCCGAGAGTGTACACGAAGACCGTGGAGAGGCGAGGTCGGCGTCGTTCGCAGCAACTCGGACTGACGTATGGAACGACTTGACGCATTTTACGTCGAGATCTTAAATTGAAAGCGTACAAAATACAGCTTGTGCAACAACTGAAGCCGCTCGACCTTCCCAAGCGACATTGCTTCGCTCTATGGGCTCTTGAAAAGTTCCAAGAAGATCCGACGTTTTCGAGGCAAATTTTGTTTAGCGATGAGGCCCATTTCTGGCTCAATGGGTATGTAAACAAACAAAATTGCAGCATTTGGGACGAAGAGCAACCTGAAGAGATTCAAGAACTGCCACTTCATCCAGAAAAAACAACGGTTTGGTGTGATTTGTGGGCCGTTGGAATCATCGATCCATATTTCTTTAAAAATGATGCCGGTGTGAACGTAACCGTCAATGGCGACCGTTAACGTGCCATGATAACCGACTATTTGATGACGACATTTGGTTTCAGCAAGATGGTGCCACTTCCCGCACATCGCATCAATCAATGGATTTATTGAGAGAACACTTCGGTGAACACATAATTTCACGTTTTGGGCCGGTCGTTGGCCACTAAGATCGTGTGATATCATACCGTTAGACTTTTTCCTTTGGGGCTATGTAAAGTCTAAAGTTTATGCGGACAAACTCGCTTCGATTCAGGCCTTGGAGGAAAACATCACGCGTGTCATTCGCCAGTTACCAGTCGAAATGCTCGAAAGAGTCATCGAAAATTGGACTCAACGGATGGACCATCTGCGACGTAGCAACGGCCAACATTTGATAGACATAATCTTCAAAAAATAAATAACAAAGAATGTTCTTTCAAATGATAATAAACATTCTCCTTTAAATTTGAATTTTCTGTTTTTTTTTTTTTTCTTTAAAAAAGTAGGGAACCTCGAATGGATCACCCTTTATATCACAAACCTTTATTTGTCCCTAATTTTCTTTAAAAGAGATTTTAGTATTTAACCAAAAATTTTAGACAAATTCAAACTAATTCCAACCATAATTTGCTTGACCACCGCCTTTAATGGGTTAATAAGTCTCCTTCACTGTTTTTCATCTCTAAAATAAGTTTTCCTGTTATTGTTATTTAATTTTTTTTCAAATTTGTTTTCCCCCTTTTAAATTCATCTTAAAAGTGTATTTTAGTGTTTTAATTATTTATTGTTTTTTAACATCATAATAAAAAAAATATTTAAAAATAAATTTAAATTTTTTTTTTATAATTTATTTACAAATTTTATACTATTGGGGATTTTTTAATGATTGTGTTTTTTTCAAGCAATTTAAACAAGTTTTACTAATGAAAAAATAATAATAAATTTGCATTTCAAATTTATTGATTGACTAGAATTTTAAATAAAAAAAAAGTTTTTTTCTGATTTTTTTTTTTAACAATTATAATTAAGCTTGTAACAAAAAATTGAAGATACGTGTTTAAATAATTATCAGGCATATACATATTATTCAGTGACATGCTCTTAGCTTTCAGTTGTAATAACCCAGCAAAAAATTTGCTTTCCTGGTAAGCTAGCAGGTATGATTGGAAACAAAAATAAACTACTTATTTTTTGCCTGAATAACTAGTTATTTTTGTTCGACTTGTCCACAAATTTATGTAGTTATTTTTTGACTCTAGGGGTACTCAAAAATAAAAAAAAAAACAAAAAAATTTTGCCGTCAGTGAGACTCGAACTTGAACACACACCAACCATTCGATTTTTACTGGCTAACGTCTTACTCAGTACACCATCTCGCACATAGCATCCTAAGCGACAAAAACTCTATTTAGTTTAAAATATCTTTTTAGACATTTTGTTATAAAAAACCAATAGCTTCAGAATGGGGTTGAACCAACAACCTTCTGGTTGTTAATCCGGCGCTCTAGCCAACTCATCCACGTGATTGCAGTATTACTGCGCTATTATACTATTGAGTACTTATTAATGTAATACAGAGTAGGCAAATAATAATGACGTCTCATTACCAAGAAACTACTTTAATAAGTAGTTGTTATTACCGAAAACCAAAAAGTTTTTGCTGGGAATTTGTATATTGTTTTCTGTGGGGGAAAAATTCTAAAATAAAATGCGCAGTCTATTATATTTAAAACACACTTATTTTAAATTTGTTTATGTTGACATTACAAAAATATAATAATTTTTATGAGAGATTTTAATTGGACCTTTTTTTAAATTAATTTAAGTCGACAAAAAATTAAATCTATAAAAACAGTGTTAACAACTTAAAGTTTTTTCCATCTAATACAATATTTATTTACAACAATTTTTTTTTTAATTTGAAAAGATTTTTTTAACCCTTCAGTTCGCATTAAAAAAAATAAGCATTTCAAAGTTAACATGAAATGTATTTTAATATTACCATTATTTGTCATTTTTATAGTTCATTAGCCGTTTTTCTTTACCAAAAAAAGTTCAATCAACTAATATCACAAAACAAGGTTATCATATAAATTTATCAATATTATGTTTATTTTTTTATACCCTACACCACCATAGCTGTTTGGGGTATTATGTGTTTGTACTGATGTTTGTAACGCACAGAAAAACTTATGCAACACCCACCTTAAAGTATATAAATTGACTCAGAATCACTTTTTGAGTCGATCTAATAATGTCCGTCCGTCCGTCTGGCTGGAAGGCTGGCTGGCCATGTAAACCTTGTGCACAAAGTACAGATCGCAATTTTGAAGATAATTCAATTAAATTAAAAAAATGTTAAAAAAAAGTACGAAGCCTATTGAAATTGGTTATGATCCGTTCATTATTTCACCCAGCCCTCATACAAATGTTCTCCCGGAATAGGGGTTTAACGATTATAAATGCTTTAAATATAGCAATATTTTAATGAAGTTTTGTATAAATATCAATCTTTATGCCAAATTTCAGTCCATAATTGACCATAGCTCCCATATAAAACCCTTTTCCGAAAATCACTTTAATGTGCATAAATCACATACACATGTTAGTATCAAGTTTATATTCGACACATACAAGTTTTATATAAATAGAAATCACAGTGACAAATTTTATTAGGATCGCTCCATAATTTACCATAGCTCCCATATAAACCCACTTTCGGGAATCACCCTAAATTCATTTCGGTAACCACCTTAAATTTATATAAATTTTAGTATTAACATACATATTAGTATCTGAATTCGTATATTTTATTTTACACTTAGTAAAAGTATCACTCCACAATTGACCCCTCCACTAATTTTGATACACATACACAATGGTGTGGGGTGGGTATCATATGGTCTTGACCGATTATATCTTTCTTAATTGTTTTTTTTTTTTTTAACTTACAAGTACAATTAAAAATCAACAACACTACAGAAATGTGTACTATTTCCTTATTTAGGCGAAGTTATGTTTAAACCGGCTTGATGGTCAGTCAGGTCATTACCATTAATATTATAAATATTATGATATTACTTCTACCGCACCAACGTTCAACTGTTATTATTTAATTACAACAAAATTTAGGTTAAATAAAAGGAAAACTTTTATACTATAAAACATAAATAATCTTTCTTATCTAAAAGTGTGGTAGAGAAGAAATTATAAATAATTTTCCTTAAATGTGCTTAATAATTAACAGAAACAATTAAATAAATTTGCCTTGAAACTACAATGAAGGGAGAGAAAAACAATAATATCTTTATTATAGAAAATATATTTAGCCAAATATGTTCAATATTAGCTGTGTTCATAGGTAATTTCATAAAAAATTTAAATTTATATAGATTCGGAGTTTACATGTAGAATTATACATGTTAACTTTAACTTCGATAAAAGTGTATTCCCAATTTATGAACAAAAATTACAATTATGTATATAAAAATGACAAGAAATTAAAAAATTATAAAATTAAATTTAAATAAAAACTTTGTTAATTTTGAATTTTATAAAGAAAAAAAAAGGAAATTTCGTAGTGCAATTAACTAATAAATATAAAGTGCTCCTAAATCGGGTTAATGTCGTTTTTTTTTTTGCTAATAATCAATGTTAACACTCAGCGGCAGCAACAAAACAAGATATTATTAGTGTTTAACAAAATTGAGAAGAATAATATTTGATAATTGATCTGGCAAGTCTTTCAAACAATAGTGCGAGAGTGTGATAAAAAGAAACATACCAATATAATGTTTATACGGCAGCCATTTGCGAATAAAAACAATTAGAAAATACTTCACTGCTTATACGGCAAATGGTATTCTGAAGTAGAACTATATTTATTAAGGGCGCCTGGTAGACTAGTTAGATTCCTGCCAGAGACTCTCCCTAAAATGGACTTAGAGTCTAAACTACTTTGCTATGTAAACAAATAAATAAATAAATGAATAAATAAATAATTAAATAAATAAATAAATGAAAAAGTAAATAATAAAAAAACAACAAAATTAAAAAGAAATGTTAAAATATAATCGTGACAATTGTCAAAAATTTCACTTTCAAAAAAAAAAAAAAAAACAAAAAAAATTTTTCGGAGTGCAATTGGAAAGTTATTTAAAGAACACCTTCATTTATTGTTATAGACAAATTTTTTTTTTTTTTCTTTATGATTATTAAATTCAAATATTATTAATCAAAGAATACAAAGAATGGAAGGCTTGTCAAAAAAAAAACCTAACTCTGTTATCAAAAAACCTGACTTTAAAATTGTTTTAGTCAAATTTTATTTTTATGTATTAGTGCTGAAACCACTTTCACCACACATCATAAGCACACATAGTTGCTTAAAAATAGTAGTATTTGAAAATTATTAATTAATTAATTAATTAATTATTATTAAATATAAGTCATCACCATTATATTCGCATTTTCATAAATTTTCATCTTTTGATGGGAATAACATCCACAAATATAAATATAATTACATTTTTTGACTTTTTGTAGATGAATTTCATATTAATATATATATTTTAATATTATTTTAAATTCTGTTTTATTTTTAATACCAAAAGTAGCAACTTTATTCGTTCAATCTAAATTTCGACACAGAAAAAAGGAATGTCAAAAATATGAAAAAAATATATTTTTTTTTTCGGTTTGTAGAAAATATTCGTGTTACGGGAATTAAAATGAAATAAATGTGAGTTAAAAAAAATAATAAAAATAATGTGTGCTAGTGAAAAAATGAAAAAATAAATAATTAAATAAATAAATGAATAAATAAATAAATAAATAAATGAACAAATAATTTAATAAATAAATAAATGAAAAACTAATGAAATAAATATATAAATGAACAAATAAATAAATAAATGAGGAAATAATTAATTAAATAAATATATAAATGAACAAATAATTAAATAAATAAATAAAAAAACGAACAAATAATTTAATAATTTAATAAATAAATAAACCAATAATTAAATAAATGAATAAATAAATAAATAAGTAAACAAATAAATAAATTAACAAATAAATAAATAACTAAATGAACAAATAAATAATTAAAATAAATAAATAAATAAATAAATGAACAAATGAATAATTAAATTAATACATAAATAAAAAAATAAATAAAGAAATAAACCAATAATTAAATAAATGAATGAATAACTAAATAAATAAATAAACAAATAAATAAATAAATAATTTAATAAATAAATATATTAATGAACAAATAAATAATTAAATAAATATATAAATAAAAAATAAATAGAAAAATAAACAAATAATTTAATAAATAAATAAATGAACAAATAATTAAATAAATAATAAATATAAATCGTTGAAAATTCAATAAAAATCAAAAAGAAGTGGCTTATTTCCAAATACATATACTACGTTTATGCGCCAGTTTTTTTGAAAATACAAATAATTTGCAAATAATCAATTCACTGTTTATACAGCAGATGCATACATAACTAAATTTTCCTATTAATCCTGCCGGATGGCAATAATATAACAATTGAGAAAACGCTGCGGCAAACATTCTATTTTTCAAAATTTTTGCTTACAAGTAAGAGCTACATATAAACGTAGCAATAGTTTCACTTGTTAATAATTGTTTTTGCCTGTTAATGTAGTTATTTATAATAAAAAAATAAGGCAGTGTTTAAGCGATCAAATTTTCATTTTGTAAATTTTTAATTTGCAAATAAAACTTACGTGTAAACCTAGTAAAACATAAACAATTAAAGTCATTGACATGTGTTTTAATTTTGGGTGGTCGTACTTGATAATGTACCAAAAAAAAAAAAAAAAAATCAAAAAAACATGTAAAAATAACAAATTAAATTTGCTTTTAGCTTTAAAACATGATTTTCATATTTCCCTAATAATATTTTAAGTAAACAAATAATTAATTAATTTAAATAAGATCAATAGCAATTTATAAAAAAATGTATTTAATCTTATTTTAGCACTTTATCATGTGTTTTACACTTTTTTAGAAAAAAAATTAAATTAGCTTTTTATAATTTTATCACATGTTAATTATTTTAGAGTTTTTTTTTCAATTCGTGTTTATTTTTTCTAAACGTTTATTGTTTGGGTTTTTTCTTCTCTTTGAATTCAATGTACTTTATTTATTATTTGTTTCAATTTACCCCTAAAGTAATTTGTATGTTTTGATATTTGATATAAATTTGTTTTAAATTAAATGTAAAATATGTATTTAAAATTCTGTGAACATATTAAATAAACATTTGTGTTTTTTTTTGTGTTGTAGGTCATTGTAAAATAAAAATAAATTTTTTTTTTTTTCTATCAAGGTTAAAGTCAATTTTTGGAGAAAAATATATGAAAAAAAAAAAACAACAAAACTAAAAAGAAATGTTAAAATATAATCGTAACAATTGTCAAAAATTTCACTTTAAAAAAAAAAAAAAAAAACAAAAAAAAACATTTTTTGGAGTGCAATTGGAAAGTTATTTAAAGAACACCTTCATTTATTGTTATAGACAAAATTTTAATTTTTTTTTACTTTATAATTATTAAATTCAAATATTATTAATCAAAGAATACAAAGAATGGAAGGCTTGTCAAAAAAAAAAAAAACCTAACTCTGTTATCAACAAACCTGACTTTAAGATTGTGTTAGTCAAATTTTATTTACATGTATTAGTGCAAAATAGTATTTAAAAATTATTAAATATAAAGCCTTTGTCCGAACGGCGCGAAATTACGAAATTTCATGCCGAAATTACGAATGAAATCTAGAGTGTTCATACTGGCTAAATGACCTTTGATGTAATTTCGTGAACAGCTGATACTTATTGTTTACATTTTAAATTGTTATAGGGGTAAATAAAGTATTTTGAAATGGAAACAAATAAGAAACAATTACTTACTAAATTGGAAATTATTAATTTGCAACAATTAAAAATGTAAAAAGGATAGGTTTCATTTTGCAAAATCACTTTTAATAATTAATTTTAAGATTTGTGTTTAAATCTAAGATCAGCTGTGAATTGTTTTTTTTTTTCTTCTCACGGTTGAAACATGCAGTACATAGTTGAAAGAAAAAGTATTTTTTCCAACCATGTACAGAGTTGCACGGAAATGGGCATCGTAATTTCAATGTAATTTCGCAAGTGTCAAAATGTATGGGAAATTACGTAATTTCAACTTGATTTCGACCGAAATCCCGTAAGTACGTAATTTCGCGTCGATCTGAATGCCCTAAAAATCATCACCATTATATTCCCATTTTCATAAATTTTCATCTTTTGATGGGAATAACATTCATAAATATAAATACAATTACATTTTTTGACTTTTTGTAGATGAATTTCATATTCATATATATTTTAATATTATTTTAAATTCTGCTTTATTTTTTATACCAAAAGTTGCAACTTTGTTCGTTCAGTTTAAGGAATGTCAAAAATAAAAAAATATATATTTTTTCGGTTTGTAGAAAATATTCGTGTTACGGGAATTAAAATGAAATAAATGTGAGTTAAAAAATAATAAAGTTATTGTGTGCTTGTGAAAAAATGTGTTGCGAGTGTAATTTTCCTTAAATTTTTAAATTGGCGCACATGTACATTTGCACTCTTAGTTTTCACACCTACCTGCTCTTACAGATTAATAAAATCACTCACTCTCGCTTGAGCGAGACTGAGAGCTTTCTAACAGCAAGGTTGTGCTATCGCATGATTTTCGATAAAGCACTGAAAGAAACTTTTTAGAAGATATGTGAAAATATTCATTTAATAAATTTTATATATTTTTTGTACTTTTTTTTAAGAAAATTGTTTTAAAATTCATTTATAGTTTTCTTCATAAAAAAAATTATTTAAGAGCAATAGATCTTTTTTAAATTCAAAATAATAAATTGTAAAGTTGAACATTTTTTCAGTGTAAAATATAAGGCGAGATAGTAATACAGAACATATACAAATACAAAATGTGAACAGGGTTGTCAGATGTAGCGATTTTTTGCCAAACGTGGCGATTTTTAATTGCTTTTGGTGACTGACTTTTCCGTTTGGCGACATGGAGAATTTTTTGGCGATTTATAAAGTGGTGGCGATTTATTTGTCGAATTATTAAAATTTTATAAAACAAGTATTTGTGGAGAAATGCAAAAACAAGTCAAGACAGTGGAAACACTTTTAGGTTACTGCAATTATCATTGGCTTTGTTGAAGCTGAATATACATATATAAATTATACGAAACTTTAATCACTACAAATCATACGACAATAAAACTTTTTTATTATTTTTTTATTTTTTATTTTTTTTAAAGAGAAAAAAAAACAAATAAAATTTATATTGGGCGATTTTAGGCGATTTCTGATTAGCAATTTGGCGACAGAAGCTCAAAAAATTCTGAAAACCCTGCATAGAACTTGTATATGAGGAGAGACAAATGTTGTTGTTGGAAATTGAGTCAGTTTCTTTTCTTTGTATTCTTTGTTATTAATATATATTAAAGCCAATAAATTTATTGTTTGATGTAAATGTTTTATTTACTCACGAGAATACTTTCAAAATTTTGTTTTTGTTTACTTTTATGGCTTAAAACGTCATTGAACAATTTAAATAAAAAAATTATTTTAATAAAAAACAAAAAAAAACCGTGAATAATGATAACCTTTTCGAGTACAGTTTTAATTTTAATTGAATAATTATTTTCAAAATACACGTGTCTTAAATTGAAAAATAATAATTAATTCATGTATAATTTATTAACAATGAGTTAAATAAAAATGCTGTTATGAAATTGTACTTGAATTCAAATATAACGGTTTTAACGGCTGGTTTAAAGTTAAATAATTCCTTTCTCAACCTTTCTCAATGCTTCTTAACCTTTCTACTTATGTTAACAGCAGTTAACATATCTGTAGAAATCATTAACATAGACGTAAACATACTACATTGAATGAAAAGCTTTCACCATTGTTTGTAAGTATGGCAACACTAAATGTTGAAGCTGCTAACATTAACACCGAAAGCTCTAGAATTCAAATATATATTAGTTTGTCCGTTAAGAATATTATAGAAATAGAGCTTTCGAGAAGCATCTAGAAGGTAATGCAGTGTATATAAATTGGCCGTGAGAACACCATTGAGTAAGTCTAATTGGAAGCATCGTTAAGTAAAGACAAATTAACCGCCTTGGCCGTATATTCTTGTACATTATTAAAATGTGCTATATAACTACTAAACTGCTTTTATTTGCAAGGAAATAAACGTAACAATACAATATTTATTTAAAAGGAAATAAACGTAACAATACAATAGAACTATAAAAGTTTTTTTGCCCTCCCTGATATAAATTGTTATTGAAAACAAAGATGTTAAGAAAATCTTTAGATATAAAGTATTATTATTTATTATTTACATTCAATCCAAATTTCCAATTATAGACGTAATGCTAAATTAAATGTTATTCCAAAACTTTTCGAAAAGATAGTTACTGAAATCTTTCACATCAAGTTGTTCGCCATTTCAGCATGGATTTAGAAAAGGATGTTCCACTACTACTAACATTTTGCAGTTCACAAACTCAGTTATAATTGCATTTGACTCCGGTTTGCAGACAGACGCAATATATACAAATTTCAGTAAAGCTTTCGATAAAATAAATCACGATGTGCTATTGTTCAAATTGGTTAAACTCGGATTTTCTCTTGTTTTCCTTAAATGAATTTCTACATATCTTAAAAATAGATGCCAATGTGTATTATTTAGAGAATGTATATGGAAAACCATTCTTGTTTTATCCTGTGTTCCGCAAGGTAGTCATCTCGGCTCCTTATTATTCCTAATATTTATAAATGATGTACCAGAGTGCATTAAGAATTCTAGACTATTAATGTATGCTGATGATGTAAAGCTGCTCCATAGCTTTAACTGTTGCTATCAATGTTCCTCACTCCAATCAGATCTTGGCAATTTTTATGGTTGCTGTATGATGAAACTAATGGATCTGAATTTAAGAAAGTATAAACACATGATTTTCTACGAAAAAAAGTCCAGTAATCTGTAGATACACAATAAATGAATATCAACTTGATCTAGTCGAAGAATTTCTTGATCTGGGTATGTTGCTTGATTGTAAACTATACTTTAATTCCCACGTTTCGCAAATCGTTAATAAGGCAAAAGGAGCTCTAGGTTTCCTCAAACGCTCTGGAAGAGAGTTTAATGATCCTTACGTTTCCAAGCAATTATTCACATCTCTCGCCAGAACAATCTGGAATATGCTTCCGTGGTCTAGGATACTCAATACGAAGTTCATATAAAGAAAATTGAATCGGTCCATAAACAATTTCTCTTATTTTATCCTCGTAATCTTCCATGGAATCCTAATATTAATTTACCATCATATGAAAGTCGATTATAGCTTATTGATCTCCTTACTCTTGAAAGTAGGAGAAAATATATGCATATTTCATTTGTTATTAATTTAGTAAACGGTTCAATTAATTCCGAGTTCCTGCTTCGTAATATCGAAGTCGTAATCCCAAATGGTCCAACTAGAAATTATACTCCTTTAAAAATCAAATATTTTCGAATCAATTATGCCAACTTTGATCCCATGAGACGTATATGCAACCAAATCTGTTGAGATTTTATTCATATATTGATTTCTCAATATATGGATAACTGTCGTATAAACATAACAATTGTCAAGGTAAATTATTCCGGAGCGAGATTATTCAAATTTTAATTAATTAAAATTTCTTTTACCTAAAGTATTTAATTAATTTTCCATTGCTAATGAATTGTTTTTTTTTTTTTAATTAATTATCGTTGTTTTTTTTTCTAAAAAAAATTATTTCCACAAATGTATATTAAATCACATTTAAAATATTTCGAATAACAAAATTTTCATGTCATTTTTAAATTTGATAACAATCATATCAAACGTCATTAAAACAAATAAACTTAATTAGTAGACTAACTTAATTACTAAAACTAAAAATATATACAAATTAAATAAAAATCCTTATGCAATTTCAGTTTTATTATGAAATTTTTTAATTTCACTTTCATTGTTTTTGTTTTTTTTTAAACAAAGAGGGACTATCGCTGAAATCACATACATGATGATAATAATTGCATAATTTAAGAAACCTAAAAATTAATATTTTACAAAAAAAATCTCATATTTAATCAAATTAAATTATTTAAATTTACACACTGAAATAGACAAATTTAACACTCTATCGCTTAAGGTTTATAACATATCTCACACCAAACCCCCCCCCCTCTCTCTCTCTCTTTATTTTGTTTTGACACTTCATTTCTTTCTTAGAAGCAAATTTCGGAAACAAAAAAAAAACGTTTTCTATTTCATTTGTGTAGATCTCCCACGACGCTTAAAAACAAGAAAATATTGCAAAAATGTAGAAAAAAAATTCACATGGAAAATATTACGTTTGGAGATGATGAGGTTGATGATGATTAAGTTTTGAAAAGACCGGTTGTGTTGGGAGGGAAATATACTCAAGGAAATTTTATTAAAGGCAGGAAAGAGATGAATTAAAAAAAAGATCCAGTCTCTTCTAAATCCAAGAAGATGAAAATTAATATTTTTTTAAATCTGAATGTTGCAGTTTGTGACCTAACAAAAATGTATCAATGATTTTGGAGCTGGAAGCCTAATGCTTGAAGAAGATTCCAAACCATACAAAACAGTCAGTTCGATTGTCACACTGAGGAAAAAAACTACGATTTAAAATCAACATTAGTAGTGGTAACACTGACAATTTATGGTGACGGCTTTTTGACACCGCTCGTTTATAACAGAAGAGGAAACATAATATTATTTAATAATTATTTAATAATTTGACACTAATGTGGTGTCAAGTTGACACCAATGCGTTTTAAATTTATATTAATGATTTAAATCCACAGTGTATAATTTGAACACATACGGGGTTTATACGCTAGTGTCGTTATTTCCCTGGGTGTATTCATATATATACTTGCGTTATCTTTATGATGAAAGAACCAGTTTCCTTTAAATCAAAATTCAACTTCCTTTTTACCTTCTTTGGAAGTATTATTGTATTTACTTATTTAATTATTTCTACAGCTTTGGTCTTTTAAAATAATATATTTTCAAGCGCTCTAACGCTTGAGATTTCGTTCCTCCACTGAGTCCTTGATTTTTTTTCCTCATAATTAGGATTTCCAAATTCCCGACTCTTTTTCATTCCCGGTATTCGGGAAAATTTGTGTTGTATTCCTGGAAATCTGGAAATTCTCGACAAAATTAAAAATAGATACAATAAACAATGATTTTTCTTTTATAACTTTTCTTCAGTTCTAATACTTTATAAAAAAAAAAAAAAATCTGATCTAGGAGGAGGAGAAAGTATCACCTGCATAATGTTCAGTGAATGTTAATACAGCATTAAAAATTTATTTATATTACCTTCTCTATTGATCGTAATTTAATGAAATTTAAAGGGAAATTTCGATCAATTTGTTCCACTTTTTACTAGCATTACATAAGTCAGGGGACAAGTACTTTTGGAACAATTGATACAAATTTTTCACAAAGTAATCATAGCAGGTAACTCAGAAATGTACTTCTAAGTAAAGTTAGGGAACAAGTACTTAAAAAAAAATATGTAAAATTGCGTAACTCTGAAATGAGGAGCCGCGGAACAAAATGTCATTTTTTGCATTTTTTCAGAAATTATTTTTTGTTACTTTATACTCAGTGGGTTGAAGTCTACTAGAAAATATGATTTTTTTCTTATAGTTTCCACGACTCATGCCCAGAAGATGCTTCAAATCCGCTGGTTTAAAAATAGGTCATAACGCTCTAGATACCTTGCAGTCCATTCTACTCTTACAAGCATGATTCGTTCTTCCTAGAGTCCATTCCCTTATGGCCATGAAATATGACCCAATCGGAATCCTAATCAATACCTCCACCAAAGGACTGTCCAGCTCCAAGCCCTTATGAACTAGCTCATCGGCTATTTCATTGCCGAGAATATAGCACTGACCAGGAACCTAACAGAGTCTTATTCTGTAGGCATCCATTAGCCTTCTAAATTCCTTTCTACACTCAAGCACTAATCTGGATCTGACACAATAACTTATCATTGCCATTAGTTATGTCTGACTAACCACATAGATAGTTATCTCAGTGTCCCTCTCAACATTCTCCTCCAGTAATCCTAGGGCCTTGGAAATGATTAGAATTTCTGCCTAGAAAATGCTGCAACTATCAGACAATCTAAAAGATCGTTTGATATCCGTTTCCATGAAGTAAACACCCGCCCCTGTGCCTACTTTCATTTTTAACCACAAAAAACTAAATTTAGGTTAATCGATTATTCGACACAAATTATTCGATTTATTCGTTATTCGAAAATCGACAATTTTAAATTATTCGAACAGTTAATTGAGCAAAATTAAGCGGATAAACGAATGATGGTTAATCAATTGGATACACTAGTTCAAACACTCTGAAAATCTTAGTCCTTATAATGTTACAATTTTAACTCTAACTTGTTTAGCTTAAGGAAAGGAAGCCGTTCAAGGCAAAGAGAACTTAGATTATGTATATAACTTGGGCTGTTACATAATAAAGCAAGTATCGTTACTCCTTCTGTCCATCCTTTTGCCTGTTGAAATTTAATTTCTAGAGTTCTCCGCTAGCTGATACCCATATCAGAAACATTATTATATTCTACAAAGGCATAGAAATTATGTTATTAAAAATTGTTAAAATTGGTTCATAAATAGCTGAGTTATGAAAAAAATATGTATGTTTTTTTAGAAAAATTTTATAATTTTGTCATATTTAGATTTTCTCGCCTCTAATTAAATATTACACACTGTAAATGTAGCACTAAAAATTTCAATTAAAATTTTAGTTAATAGAAAAATCACACACACATACAAAATTACATTTTCTACATGTTTGAACCTGAAATTTTTCTTTAAAGTGATTTAAAAAAAAAAAACTAATGGCAAATTAACACGAGATTTAAAGATGAAATGAGTCAAAAGCAGAAGACGAAAAAGAAAAACATTTTAAAAATTTTTCACAAAACTTAATGAATAAATAAATGAAAAGTAAAAGTCTTAAATTGAAATATCAAATAGTGTCTAATGAAAAGAGAGTGTAACGACTTATTAATTTTTACTACAGCAATAAAAAATATTCGTGATTTGAAATGGAGTAATAGCATGACCGTAACATAATTTTCAAAGCGTTGTTGCATGCGTAAAACTGTTTATTAAATTTAAGATATTAATCTGTGAAAACTATTTTAATATTATTTAAATGTTTTGTTAGATATAGAATGAGAATTTGAAACATTTAATTTAAGTTAGAGGTAATATAATTCAATAAAAGCATAAGACTTAATGACATTTCAGCAGTTTGTCTTTAAAAGAGGATATAGTAGCTATAATAGCTAGAGGTTTAGAAAAATTCCTAGTTTAAGTACAGCTTTTATTTTTTTCCAATCAATTTTCCATAGTTTTTCAATATTCCTCTTGACTCTAATATATATTTAAAAAGGCACACCTCCAACACCTACACACCTACACGTTCAAAACTTGATTTTTTTTTTTTTCTTCAAATTTTTATAATTTTTTTCATATTTTGTTTTGGTTTCTTTTATTTCGTAAAGTTTAAGCCCTGTTAAGAAAAAAAGTAAAAAAATAAATGATGACTCATAGCCAAGACATACTTGGGACAACACCAGAGGAATGACTTGTCAGTCAGTCGGTGGTCTCAGCTGGTTGGTATGCAACATGTTCATTTAATAGTTTATTGAATTGTTGTTGGATTTTGTAAACAGAGTTGGAATTTTAAGTTGAAGTTTGTACATTAATTTTTATTTTTATTTATGTTTGTGTATTCAATTTTTGTTGCTTTTTTACTCAAGCATTATCTCCGGTGTTGCCAGTTTAGCCATTTTAAGGCTGAATCTAGCCTCTTCATTTTGTTTTTAGCCTAAAAATTTTCATTTTAGCTTCTAGCCTTTTTTATTCTTAAAATTGCCTTAAAAAGGCTAAAATGGTACTATTTCAACAACGAAGAAAATAATTTCTTATTATCTACTATTAATTTTATTTTTTACAGAATTATTCATTTAAGCATTTTTGTGTATTTATTCGCACAAAAAAATCTATATTTTTTATAATTAACAAAAGTTTTCGCCTGCCGCGCTTCGTTATCCAAATCAAGAACAATTAACATACTAAAATACTAATAACTAATTTCATGGAATTACTAAATCGATCATTATTATTTATTTATTTTTTATTTGCTTCATTAACCAGAGAAACTATTTATAAACATAATTTTAGCAAATTCTTATAAAAGCGAAAAATCATCCAAAAAATTAAAAATGCTTAATCAAAAAGGAATTATAGCTTAAAAATGGAAAAAAAAATCACTTCAAAACATTAGATAATTTTAAGCTGCCATTTTACTGACAGCTGTTCTGTTTTATTTATAAATTTATTACAATATCTTTAAAAAATATAAAAAAAACTAATGAGAACGAGAAAAAAAGTTTTTAAATTAAAGAAAAAATTTTAACTTTTTTCTGGCCTTATTTTTTTGGGACATTTAGCCTTTTCTGACCTTTACTAAAGTTGAATTTAGTCTCTTTTTTTCTCGGCTTCTGGCAACACTGATTCTCTCTTATATTTGAATTTAGTTTCGGTTTTATTTTTGTTATTTTATTCAAGTTTATTTTCAAGTTATTTTCTTTGTTAAAGTTATATTTATATAAAATTCTTGGTATTTTTTTAAAGTTTAAATCATGTCAAACTGTAAATTAAAGTATGAAATTGCAAAGGTCTGCAATAGCTTTTTAAAATCATAATAATATTAACAGAGGCGTGTTCTAAAACTTTTAAGAGAATCATAAAATAAATTTGAATTTATTTTTGTACCTTTAAAAGGTTTCAGTAAAAACTCACTAAAAAAAATATCACTTAAATTTACCCATAATCAATCAGAGTTGCATTTGAATTATTACATAAATGTCAAGTGCTGGTCTGGAAACATCAATACACGTAATAAAGATGTAAATGTTATTACGTTTGTAGTTTAATCAAAATGAATCCAAAAAAATCAGATACAAAAATCTATTTGCTTTCGGTCAAGCACTAATTTCTTGTTGCTACAACAACTACAAAAATCATTGCTACAAATAAAATTACGACACAACAATTTACACAAGAACAACAACAATAATAGCTAACCGAAAAATACTTAAGGCAACAATAACAACAACAATAATACAAAAACAAGTTAATTGAAAATACAAACATGAAATAAATTATAATCAACATAAGAGCGAATGTGTAGATGTTGAAAAACCCAGCAAACAAATTTAAAGAAAAATTTCTATAAAAAGGAAATTTTAAGAACATTTTCTACAAAAAAGGAATTTTTAGAAAATTTCATATAAAAAAAAAATTCTATCAAAAGGAATTTTTTAGAAGATTTCGTATAGAAAGGAGATTATTAGATAATTTTCTTTAAAAAGGAAATTTTTTATGAAAAAAATTTTTACTATAAAAATCAAATTTTTAGAAAATTTCCTATGAAAGGAAATTTTTCAGAAACAAACATGTAAAACGGAATTCTTAAGAAAATTTTCTATAAAAAGAAATTTTGAATAAATTTCCTATAAAAAGGAAATTTTAAGAACATTTTCTACAAAAAAAGAATTTTTAGATAATTTCATATAAAAAAAAATAGAAAATCCTATCAAAAGGAAATTTTTAGAAAATTTCGTATAGAAAGGAAATTATTAGATAATTTTCTTTAAAAAGGAAATTTCTTATTAAAAAAATTTACTATAAAAATCAAATTTTTAGAAAATTTCCTATAAAAGGGAATTTTTTAGAAAAAATCATATAAAACAGAATTCTTAAGAAAATTTTCTATAAAAAAGAAATTTTAAATAAATTTCCTATAAAAAAGAAATTTTGAACAATATTTTTACAAAAGGAAATTTTGAGAAAATTTTCTATAATTCGGAAATTTTTTCAAAATTTTCTATAAAATGAAAATTTCCTATAATATTTTCTGTAAAGGGGAATTTTCTATAAAAGGGAATTTTTCAGAAACAAACATGTAAAACGGAATTCTTAAGAAAATTTTCTATGAAAGGAAATTTTGAATAAATTTCCTATAAAAAGGAAATTTAAAGAACATTTTCTACAAAAAAGAAATTTTTAGATAATTTCATAAAAAAAAAAAAAAATAGAAAATCCTATCAAAAGGAAATTTTTAGAAAATTTCGTATAGAAAGGAAATTATTAGATAATTTACTAAGGAAATGTTTTATGAAGAAGAAATTTTACTATAAAAAAAAAATTTAGAAAATTTCCTATAAAAGGGAATTTTTTAGAAAAAATCATATAAAACAGAATTCTTAAGAAAATTTTCTATAAAAAAGAAATTTTAAATAAATTTCCTATAAAAAAGAAATTTTGAACAATATTTTTACAAAAGGAAATTTTGAGAAAATTTTCTATAATTCGGAAATTTTTTCAAAATTTTCTATAAAATGAAAATTTCCTATAATATTTTCTGTAAAGGGAAAATTTTGTATAAAAAGAAAATTTCCTATAAAAAGACAATTTTTAGAAAATTTTCTATAAAAAAAGTAAATTTTTGAAAAATTTCCTTAAAAAAATGAAATTTTTATAGTTTCCTATAAAAAATAAATTTGAACAAAATTTACTATAAAAAGTAAATTTGTAAAAATTTCCTGTAAAAAGGAAATTTGTACAAAAGCTTTTACAAAAAGGAAATTTGTACAAAATTTTTTCTAAAAAAGTAATTTGTATAAAAAAGTAATTTGTATAAAATTTCGTATAAAAAGTAAATTTGTTCAAAATTTTCTATAAAAAGAAAATTCCCTATAAAAAGAAAATGTTTATATAATTTTCTATAAAAAAAGTAAATTTTTGAAAAATTTCCTCAAAAAAATGAATAGTTTCCTATAAAAAGGAAATTTGTACAAAATTTTTATAAAAAGAAAATTTGTACAAAATTTTTTACAAAAAGGAAATTTGTACATTTTTAACAAAAAGAAAATTTGCACAAAATTTTCTATAAAAGTGAAATTTGTAAAAATTTCTTGTAAAAAGGAAATTTTTATAAAATTTTTTTATAAAAAGGTAATTTGTATAAAATTTCGTATAAAAAGGAAATTTGTGCAAAAATTTTTATAAAATGGAAATTTTTATAAAATTTCCTATAAAAAAACGAAATTTGTACAAATTTGTAAAAATTTTCCTATAAAAGGAAAATTCTTAGGCAACTTTTAAAAATTTTTGAAAACTCCATAAAAGCGAAATTTTTAGAAAAATTTCTATAAAATTTTAACAATTTCTATAAAAAAAATCAATTTCCCATAAAAAGGAAATTTTTTGAAAAATTAATATAAAAAAGAACATTTTTAGAAAATTTCCTATAAAAAGGAAACTTGGAAAATTTCCTATAAAAAGGAAACAATTTCCTATGAAAAGGAAAACAAATAAGGACATTTTTAAAAAATTTCCTATCAAAGGGAAATTTTTAGAACTTTCTACAAAAAGAAAATTTTTTGAAAACTATAAAAGGGAAATTTTTGGAAAGGAAATTTTATAAAATTTTTGTAAAATTTTCTTTAAAAAGGGAATTTTAAGAACATTTATTTTAAATAGAAAATTTTGAACAAATTTCCTTTTTATATAAAGAAAACTTAGACAATTTCCTATAAAAATGAAATCAAATTCTTAGAAGATTTCCTATAAAAAATAAATTTTTAGAAAATATTCTATAAAGCGGAAATTTTATTTATTTTTTTTTTATTTTTTATATAAAAATAAAGTAAAAAGGAAATTTTTAGAAAATTTCCTATAAAAAATAAATTTTTAGAAAATTTCTTATAAACAGGAAATTTTTAGAAAATTCTTATAAAAAAGAAATAATTTTGAAAATTTCTTTTAAAAAGAAAACTTGAAAAATTTCCTATAAAAAGAAAACAATTTCTATAAAAACAATTTCCTATGAAAAGGAAGTTTTTAGAAAACATATAAGGACATTTTTATAAAATTTCCTATCAAAGCGAAATTTTTAGAAAACTTCCTACAAAAAGAAAATTTTTAGAAAACTACAAAAGGGAAATTTTTGGAAAATTTCGTATAAGAGAAATTATTATAAACAAACAAAATTTTGTAATAAAAAGAAAATTTTTAGAACATTTTTTTTTAATTTTTATAAATTTGTAGATATTTGTTAAAAGCACGTTTTTTGGAAAAATTACTATAAAAGATAATTTTTTAGAAAATTTTCACTTAAAAATTAAGTTTTTTAAAAAAAAACAGGATATTTTTATTTTTGACCTAATTGTTTGCTGGGATACCATGGCCTAAGTTAGCTGTTGTCAGAGTGCGGGGTGATATGCGCCCCATAAACTAAGCAACAGTTGAACACTGATTGACTGTAATTGAATTAACAATAAGAAGCAAAAGAAATCTTTTTATCATCTGTTATAAATTTTTCCTGAATTTATCTCAACAAAAAGTCTATTTAAGCATGAGAGAATCATTTAAAATTTTCTTTCACTTAAAACTAATGAAACGTTTATGATGAAATAGAAATCAAATGAAAGGAAAATTTTTTATTATCATCATTTTAGAGTCGAGGGGGAATTTTACAAAGAAATAACTAATTTATAGAAATATTTTATTAAAAGGTAAGAATTTTAAAGAATACTATTTTATTTATTAAATATTTTTGAAATTTTGTGTTGAAAAGAGAAATCGTTAATTAAGTTGGCTATAAAAACCATTTAAGTTTTTTTTTTTCTTGAAATAAGATTTAATGATAAATAATTCTTTTAAATTGGCAAAAACGAAAATAAAAAATTAAATACCATATTTATTACTAATTTAATCCTTAAAAAAAACAAGGTCATTGTGAATTATTTGCTATTATAAACCTAATTAGTTCATTTTCCTGAGTATAAACTTTTATCTTATTTATACAGTTTGATTTTTAAAAACATATTTCCTTATTCCTTAACCACATTCAGAAAGCGTTAAAAACCGATTACCATTTGTCATTTTAATGATTCTAGGTAATTATTCGATGACTCA
Organism: Protocalliphora azurea; assembly: GCA_932274085.1. Classification (NCBI taxonomy): domain Eukaryota; kingdom Metazoa; phylum Arthropoda; class Insecta; order Diptera; family Calliphoridae; genus Protocalliphora; species Protocalliphora azurea. The sequence goes on from OW026519.1 coordinate 56,821,989, forward strand.
TCATCCATTCAAACAGACTCAAAAGCCTGAGAATCTAAAATTCTTTTCATAAGTTTTATAAGTTTTAATAAAGAAATCAGTCATTAGCAAACAAAAAATACACTTAAAGAACATTCAATTTCTTTTTGTCTTTTTAAAAAAGTGTGAGAATGGAAAAATAAAAGCTAAAATTTCAAAAATAATGAATTTAAGATGCTGCTTAAATATGAAGTTATTCAACAAAAGTGGATTGTTTTGTGGTTAATATTTCCAAAGAAATTTTTTAAGCAACAAAAAAAAAAAAACGATTAAAGTAAATTATTTCTAAGAAGCAAACTTTTTAAAATTTAATAAAAAAAGCAAAATTTAAATTAAAAGAAAAAAAAACAATTGACTAATTTCTTTCTAAATATCATTTATTTTCAAAATCTACAATATTTTTTTTTATTTAATAATAAATTAGGTGTGGCATAAAAATGTTGCAAAACTTTTTAAAACCACAATTGAAGGTAAGTTTCTGTTGGGTTTAACCAAAAATAATAATTTATTAGACATTTTATTAGGGGTTTTTCTTGTAAATATTCTCTGTAAAGCAAAACCAATTAAAGATATATAATTTATTTGTTAAGAAATACTGGTTTCTTAATTTATTTGTTGTTTTTGTACAGCATTGTGAATTACACAGAGATGGAAACGATAATACACTTTGAATTTTATGGGAAATTACATAAATTATATATTACAGAATATATATATATATATATATATATATATATATATATATATATAAATATCCTTTTTATAGGAAATTTTATAAATTTCCTTTTAGTATAAAATTTTCCAGAAATTTACTTTTTATTGGAAATGTTGTAAACACTTCCTCTTTATAGAAATTTTTAAAAAATTTTCTTTTTATTGCAAATCTTCGAGAAATTTTCTTTATATTGGAAATTTTTAAAAATTTTTAAAAATTTTCAATAAATATCCTTTTTAGAGGAAATTTTTTAAATTTCCTTTTGGTATAAAATTTTTCAGAAATTTACTTTTTATAGAAAATTTTCTAAACATTTCTTTTTTATACATAATTTACTAAAAATTTTTCCAAGAATTCTAGGAAATTTTGTAAGAATTTCCTTTTTATAGAAAACTTTCTTTAAATTTCCTTTTTTAAAGAAAATTTTCCAAAAATTTCAATTGTATAGAAAATATTCTAAAAGATTCTTTTTTATAGGAAATTTTCTAAAAATTTCCTTTTTATAGAAAATTTTCTAAAAACTTTCTTTTTATAGAAAATTTTTTAAAAATTTCCTTTTAAAGGAAATTCTCTAAAAATTCCCTTTTTTTGTATATTTTCTACAAATTTAATTTTTAAGAATTTTTTTTACAAATTTTCTTTTTTAAACTTCTTTTTTATAGGGATTTTCCTATAATTGCCTTTTTATAAGAAATTTAAAAAAATGTCCGTTTTTATGGAAATTTGTTGAAAATTGCCTTTTTATAGCATATTTTCTAAAAATTGTCTTTCTAAAGAAAATTTGCTAAAGGTTTTCTCTTTATTGGACATTTTTTTATAAATTTCCTTTTTTATGGGAAATGTTCTAAATATTTCCTTTTTATAGAAATTTTTAAAAAAAATTTTCTTTTTATTGCAAATCTTAAAAAAATTTTTCTTTATATTGGAAATTTTTTAAAATTTTCTTTTTATAGGAAATTTTCTTAAAATTTCCTTTTCAAAGAAATTTTTTTAAGTTTACATTTTATATGAAATTTGCTAAAAATTTGCTTTTTATAGGAAATTTTCTAAAAATTTGTTTATTTTTTTTTTTTTTTTTTCTAAGAATATACTTTTTTAAGATTTTTTTTTAAACTTTTTTTATAGGAAATTTTTTTAAAATTTAATTTTTAAAAATTTAAATTTTTTAGGAAATTTAGAAAAAAAATTTATTGGAACTTTTCTAAAAATTGTTCTTAATTTTATTTCTATAAATTTCCTTTTTACAGGAAATTTTCCTTAAATTTCCTTTTTATAAGATCTTTTTTATAAATTTCCTCTTGATAGGAAATTTTTTATAAATTTCCTTTTTATTGGAAATTTTCTTATTTCCTTTTGATATAAATTTTTTAAAAATTTTCTTTTTATTGCAAATCTTCAAAAAAATTCCTTTTTATTGGAATTTATTAAAAATTTGGAATTTATTAAAAATTTTCTTCAAATTTCCTTTTTATAGGATTTTTTTTTAATTTACATTTTATCGGAAATTTTCTAAAAATTTTCTTTTTGTAAGAAATTTTTAAAGATTTTTTTTTCTAAGAAATTACTTTTTATAGGAAATTTTTTTTAAATTTAATTTTTTAAAGAAATTTTAAAAAAATCTAATTTTTATAGATTTTAAAAAAAAATTCTTTTTTATTAGAAATTTTCTAAAAATTGTTCTAAATTTTACTTCTATAAATATCCTTTTTATAAGAAATTTTCAAAAAATTTCCTTTTTATAGGATTTTTTTTTATAAATTTCCTTTTTATAGGATTTTTTTTTTTAATTTACATTTTATAGGAAATTTTCTAAAAATTTACTTTTTATAGGAAATTTTTTACAATTTTTTATTGGAAATTTTCGAAAAAATTTCTTTTTATTGGAATTTTTTTTTTTTAATTTTATTTTTATTAGAAATTTTTAAGAAATTTTCTTTTTATAGAAAATTTTCTCGAAGTTTGCCTTTTACAGCAAAATTTCTTAAAATTTCTTTTTTATGGGAATTTTATAGGAAATTTGCTAAAAATTTTCTTTTTATAGGAAATTTCTTAAGAATTTTTTTCTAAGAATTTACTTTTTATAGGAATTTTTTTTATTAAATTTAATTTTTATAGAAATTTCTTTAAAAATTTACATTCGTATAGGAACTTTTTAAAAAATTCACTTTTATTATAGTTTTTTTAAAAAATTAATTTTTATTGGAAATTTTCTAAAAATTGTTCTAAATTTTACTTCTATAAATATCCTTTTTATAAGAAATTTTCAATAATTTTCTTTTTATAGGATTTTTTTTATAAATTTTCTTTTTATTGGAAATTTTCTAAAAAAAATTATTTTTAGTGGAATTTTTTTTTAAATTCTTTTTATAGGTAATCTTTAAAAATTTTTCTTTTTATAGAAGTTTTTCTCTAAATTTGCTTTTTATAGCAAAATTTCTTAAAATTTGCTTTTTATAGCAAATTTTCTTAAAATTTTCTTTTTATAGCAAATTTCTTTTTAGAATATTTTTTTGTATTTTTATGGAAAATTTTCTAAAATTTCCTTAAAATTGTTTTTTTTAGGAAATTTTATGAAAATTTTCTTTTTTTAGGAAAATTTTTACGCATTTACTTTTTATAACAAGTTTTATAAAAAAAAGTTGACCTTTTTTCGACAAATTTCTTTTTTTGTAGGATTTGTTCATTTTTTTATTTTTTTATTTTTTATAGCTATTTGCTCTAAAATTTCCCTTTTGTAAGAAATTTATCTCAAATTTGCTATTTATAATAGATTTTTCAAAGGTTTTTTAAAATATGTTTTTATTAAAAAAATGGTTTGTTAATTTGAAATCCCATTCTGTTATATAATGAATTTGTCTTAAAAAAATATATTTTTTTAACGTTTTTTTTTTTCGTACTGAATATTATATTTAAAATAAACGATTATTTTATTTCTATTTTTCATTAGGTGTACGTACGTGCTTAGGTTTTGAAATTTGAATTGAAAGCAAATTTTAAAATATGAAATAATTGATTATAAAAAATTCTATACAAAATTACATTTATTTTTTTAATAAAAAATTTATGCAAAAATGTTCATTATTTTGATGATAATTGTGTTCAAATAATGTATTTCCGTTAAAGATTTTATTACCAAGATAAATTCTTGACCAAAATACCAAGAAATACACAAACAAATAAAATAAAATATAATGCCTTAAAAAACGTTTTTTTTTTAAGCCAAGTTAATAGAAGTGAGTTTTTTTGCTACGGCTGCTAATGTTGTTATAACCAGTTTTTGGATTAAACAAAAGAATATAAAACTTGTACGAGGAGTACAAATAATAATAAAGAATGGAATACCTGACCTTTACGTCCCTGTATTTTGATTTGCAGTCTGCTGTTGTTTTTGTTGTCTTTGTTGGATTTCTTTTATTTTGCGTGTGTTTCTTTTTTAACTTCTTAAATTATTTGTTGAAATCTGTGTTGATTGTGGCTTTATTTTGTTGTTGTTGTTGTTGGCTAGATGTTGTAATACTCTGGGTTATTATTACTTGAGGTTTTCTTTCTTGATCTTTTATAGCTTTTTATTTTAGCCATTTACAAATGTTTTCAACTTTACAATTAACTTTAATACTATTAGACTTAAGAAAATAATAGAAAAGGTGAAGACATTTAACTCTAACCATAATTTATTGAGTATAAAAAAAGCTCATTTGAAAACTAGAACTAAAAAGGGGAATTATGAAATTTAATCTAGACTTTTAACCCAATTATAGGGTGATAAATGAGAACAATAAAGACAAATTAAGTAAGATTTTAAAATAACGTTTAATAATTTTTGTTTTGTAAACAAATCATAAAATCATTAAAATTTTATCTTAAAACTCTGGGCACCTTGTGCTAAATACAAACATAAATTTAAAATTCTAACTTTTTAATTCTAAACTAAAAAAAAAAAAAAAAACGAAATTTTATTTTAAGTTCAACTTTGTATGACTCACACTCCATAAAATTTAGAAATAAAACGAAAAAAATCTTGAATAAAAATATAATAAAACGTTAAAGGAGTTAAGAAAAGCAAAAGCCAAAGCAAGACACAAACAATAAAAAAATAAATTTGCAAAAAAATAAAATAAAAATTTAAAAAATATTATGGAAAAAACAGCAAAATGATGTTGAAAGTCGTTTTGCCAGTTTGAAATAAAAGTTGATTTTTTTTTTTCTTTTTGTGTTTTGTTGTTAGTAAAATTAAATTTTGTTATTATTATTTTATTTTTTTCTTTTCATTTTATTGCTTTGTTTTTAAATTAATATTAACAAAAAAAAAAAAAAAAAAAAATGCCAACATAAACCAAGTTAATTAAAAAATATATATATTTTAATAAACAAATGCTGGCAACATAAACTAATTACCAACAAAAGATATGGGTTAATATAAAATTTTTTTTATTTTATTTATTACGAATATGTAAAATAGGGCATTCAGACCTACGCGAAATTATGTACTTTAGGGATTTCGGCCGAAATCAAGTTGAAATTACCTAATTTCCCATACATTTTGACACTTGCGAAATTACATAATTTTGTGTAATTTCGGCAAAATCACATAGAAATTAGGATGCCCATTTCCGTGCAACTCTGTACATGGTTGGAAAAAATACTTTTTTTTTTCAACTATGTACTGCATGTTTCAACCGTGAGAAGAAAAAAAAACTTGACAGCTGATGTTAAATTTAAACACAAAACTTAAAATTAATTATTAAAGTGATTTTGCAAAATGAAACCTATCCTTTTTACATTTTTAATTGTTGCAAATTAATATTTTCCAATTTAGTAAGTAATTGTTTCTTATTTGTTTCCATTTCAAAATACTTTATTTACCCCTATAACAATTTAAAATGTAAACAATAAGTATCAGCTGTTCACGAAATTACATCAAATGTCATCTAGCCAGCATGAACACTCGTAATTTCGGCAAGAAATTTCGTAATTTAGCGCCGGTCTGAACAAGGCTTAAAATAACTAAAAAAAATACTTAAAAAGCTCTAATAAAAAAAATTTCCAAAAAATTTTAAATGAATTTTAATTAAAGAAAGAAACTCTTGAACTTAAAAACTTATTTGTTTTTAATTAAAAAAAAAAATAATTTTCGAAATTTGTTTTTAACATTTAAAAGTTTTTTTTTAGTTAAAAATACAAATTCTGTCTCAAAAAAAAATATTTAAATGAATTAAAATAATATTTATATTATAATATGTAAACTAAAGAAAGAATCTCATGGGAGTAAAATATAATATTTAAAATTAAAATATTCAAAAACTATGAAGAAATATTAAAATTTGAATAAAAACTTATTTGTTTTTATCTTTTATGTTAAAAAAAAAAAAACACAAATTTTCGAAAATAAAATTTTTATAGGTTTTTTTTTTTTGGAATAAATTCCTATAAAAATTTTATTTTCGAAAATTTGCGTTTTCTTAACTTATTTTTTTTTTAATTTTTTACAAATTTCCTTTTAAGAAAATTTTTCTTTTCAGCAAAACTACAAATGTAAATACTTATAGGATTTTTCAACCATTTCACTTTTACAACAAAATTTTTCCAAAATGGTCACTTTATAAGAATTTTTTTTTTAATTATCGTTTTTATAGGAAATTTTTTATAATTTTCTAAAAAAAATAAATTCTATTTTCTAGGAAATTTCCTAAAAATTTCCTTTTTATATGAAGTTTTCTAAAAATTTCCTTTTTATTTTCTCGTTATGAGCACTGTTCTATAAATTTCCCTTTTATAGGAAATTTTCAATTAATTTCCTTTTAAGAGGAAATTTTCAATTAATTTCCTTTTAAGAGGAAATTTTCTATTAATTTCCTTTTAAGAGGAAATTTTCTATTAATTTCCTTTTAATAGGAAATTTTCTCTTAATTTCCTTTTAATAGGAAATTTTCTATTAATTTCCTTTTAATAGGAAATTTTCTCTTAATTTCCTTTTAATAGAAAATTTTCTAAAAATTACCTTTCTATGGGAATTTTTAACAATTTAATTTTTATATAAAAATATTCAAAAATTTACTTTTTATATTTTCCTTTTTATAGAGAATATTTTAGAAAACAATATTTTATAAATTTATTTTTTTTAGAAAATTTTCCATAAATTCCCCTTATGGGTAATTTTTTCAAAATTTTCTTTTTATAGGAAATTATCTCCAATTTAAAAAAATATCCTCTATAGGAAATTTTATATAAATTTCTTTTTATAGGAAGTTTTTTAACAATTTCCTTTTTATAGGAAACTTTTTCAAAATTTATAGCAAATTTCTTTTTTATAGGAAATTTTCTTTCTTTCTTCTTTCCTTTTTCATGAGAAATTTTCTTAAAATGTCCTTTAGATGAAATTTTTCTAAAAAATTCCTTTTTATAGGCAAGTTTCCAAGAGGTAGGAAGTTTTCTAAAAATTTCCTTTTTATAGGAAATTATATCAAATTTAAAGAAATATCCTCTATAGGAAATTTTATATAAATTTCTTTTTATAGGAAGTTTTTTTAACAATTTCCTTTTTATAGCAAATTTTTTCACAATTTATAGCAAATTTCTTTTTTATAGGAAATTTTCTTAAAATTCCTTTTTCATGAGAAATTTTCTTGAAATCTTTTTAGCAAATTTTTCTAAAAAATTCCTTTTTATAGGCAAGTTTCCAAGAAGTAGCAAGTTTTCTAAAAATTTCATTTTTATAGGAAATTTTCAGTTACGTTTTACAAGAATTTTTTGTAAATTTTCTTTTTATAAAAAATTAAAAAAAAATTCTTTTATAGAAAATTTTTAAAAAATTTCCTTATATAGAAATTTTTTAAAAATTTCATTTTATAGAAAATTTTTTAAAAATTTCATTTTATAGAAATTTTTTTAAAAATTTCATTTTTTAGAAAATTTTGATAGAAAATTTTCTAAAAATTTAATTTTTATATTTTTTTATATTTTTACATATATTTTAAAGGAAATTTTTTAAAATATAAATAGTTATAGAGAATTTTTTACAAACTTCTTTTTTATAGGAAATTTTCTAAGTTTCCTTTTTATTGAAAATTTTTTAAAAATTTCTTTTTTATAAGAAATTTTATTTTTATACGAAATTAAAAAAAAAAAAATATTTTTATAGAGAAATTTTTAAATATTTATATTTTATAGGAAATTTTCTATCCTTTTTATAGGAATTTGTTTATAGTAAATTTTTCTATATTAAAAAAGATTGTTTTTATAGTTTTTATTTAATTTTATAGAGAAATTTTTAAATATTTATATTTTAAATGAAATTTTTTAAAATATAAATATTTATAGATTTTTTTTAAAAAATTCCCTTTTTATAGGAAATTTTCTAAAAGTTTAATTTTTATTGAAAATTCTTTTAAAAATTTCCTTTTTATAAGAAATGTTATTTTTATATGAAATTTTTTAGAAGTTTTATTTTTATAGAGAAATTTTTAAATATTTGTATTTTATAGGAAATTTTCTATAGGAAATTTTTCTAAATTTTACTTTTTATAGGAAATTTAAAAAAAATATTTTTATAAGATTGTTTTAGTATTTAATTTTATAGAAAATTAAGTAAATATTTATATTTTTAAGGAAATTTTCTTAAATTATAAATAATTGTCTATAAACAATTTTTTATAAAATTCCCTTTTGTAAAAAGGAAAATTTCCTATAAGTTCAATTTTTTAACAAATTTTCTAACCCTTTTGTTTTAATTTTTTTTTTTTTTTTGTCCGTATATTTTTGGTCACCCCCTTTCAAAAACAGTTGTTTAGCATATAAAAAATAACTAGTTAAACATTTAAACTAGTTAAATAATAATTTAAAAATTCATTATTTTTAATGACTAAAACTAAAAAATTGCGAAAATAAAAAAAACATTTACCTTGATTTTAATTAAAGTCCATTTAAAGTATTTAAATCCAAAATTTTTGTTCTTTTCCCAAATATGATTGATTCGATTATTCGATGAACAACACACAACAAAACTTTGAAAGATTGTTACTGTTAATTGTTGTTTTTGCTGGATGTTAAGTTGAATAATTTCCGATTACAATAACAAAAGAAAGAACTGTTATAATTATTAAATGGTGACTTGTTTTCGATTTTTGGCTCCAAATCATGGATGTTGTTGTTTTGTTTTCTTCTTGTTTCTTTTTTGTTTTATCAATGAGTTGAGTGAATGGCTGATTGAAAATTAATTTAATAATGATGATGATGATGGTTCCTTATTTAATATAAGGTTTTTGTTTTAATGTTGTTGTTGTTTTCATTATTAATAATGCGGAAGTATTTTAAGTATTTTTTTTATTTTCTTTTATTTATTGCAAACAAACAAGTATAACTTTTCAACAATTTAAAACAATTTTACGAAAAGCCCGCTTAGACACTTGTTTACAAATTTAGAAATTTATTTATTTTTATTGAAAGCTATTCAACGATTTTTTATTTATTATAAATTTTATTTTATGAAATTAATTTTTTATGTATGATTTTAATTTCTTTTCTTTTTTATCTTCTCGTATTACTTTAATTTAATTTTATTTGAAAAATAAAAACCCGTTTTTTAACTTTTATTTTTATTATTTTCAATGATCGAAAGTCTCCCCGTTTTAATTGCACTTTTATTTATTTATTTGTATTTTATTTATTACTATTATAACTTCATTTTTTTGTATTGCTTTTGTTGTTTTTAGTTAAACATTAAACATCCACTTTAATATTTTGTTAATTCTTTTTTATATATTCTTAAAAAAAAAACACTAAACGCGGTCTGAATATACAAAAATTCAAAATACACACCAAACAACCAACGCGTTGCACTGTTAATACTCGAATGATTGTATTTTTGAGTTTTCAACTTTTAGTTGTCCCCAACATACTCTTGCATAGAAACACACACAAACACATTGTACATCCAGCTCTTGTTTGATTTTTGTTATTAATTCAAGTATTTGTTGTTATTGCAGTTGCTATTTTTGCCAGGGTTCCCAGATTTTTTTCGAGACACATCCCCAAATAGCAAATTTTCATCCCCAAAAATCCCCAAAGAACAACTTATATAATCCCCAATAAAATAATACCATAATTTTAGTATAAACTACATTACTCTTTATTTGTTCTTCAATCTATTTCCTTTGTAGATATGCAGATTGAGTATGACTATTTGCCTAAATGGTCAATATTGAAAAAGAAAATTTCGTATAGATTTTCAAAAAAAAAAAAAAATAATAATAATAAAATATAAGATTTTATGGAAATCTTTTTAACATTTGTGTCAATAAACTTTTTAGGAAAATAAAAAACCGAAGATTACGTTTTTATTTCAGCTTCAAAGGAATGAAAGTATGATTATCAACATTATATTATACCATAGACCACAGGTGAAAAGGTTATATATAAATTTGCCGTTCCGTTTGTTTCGTCGGAAAGCAAAAAGTTTCTATTTTCTGGATCCTTCTAAGAAATGATGTCGATGTCAATAGGATGATGTCCGTCCGTTTGTCGGTTTTTAGAAGTCCACCGATAACGGTTTTTAGAAGAACACCGATATATATATATATATATATATATATATATATATATATATATATATATATATATATATATATATATATATTAGTAACAGAAATATCGGCCAAAACGCATTTTTGGTTCTCGCATAAATCTATCACAAACATTTTTTTTCGAATTTCGTCTGTAAATTTCCCCCATACGCTTTTTTACATTGTCTTACATTTATAAAATATTTGTTCTGCGCCGAAGTGTTTATATCTTCCTTTAAGATTGGCGAACTTTTTTAAAATTCCAAAGTATTAAATTTATTATTATAAAAATTACTTTTAAAACTTTTTAGGACTTTCACTGTAATGTTCTTTAGATGAGAAAATGTATATATTCTTTGTCTGGCGGCTACATCTCTCCATAGACTTATCCTTCCTATTTTCATTTCATCAATGCGATATGAAAAATGAAGGTTCTGACGAAATTTGACTGTAATAGTTCCTTAGATATGCCATAACGATCGAAAAATATAATATCATATTTGGGTAATGCTGAGGAAATTTTAAGCAAATCGGTTCGTGCGTTTTAGAGTTATAAAAAAGTTGGCGTAAAATATGGGCGTGGCATCCGATGAAGATCTAAAAAACCTATAACATTCTACAGCACAATCATTATCAGTGTGTCAAATTTCGTAAAAATCGGTTCAGCCGTTTAGATGTGATTGATACACAAACAAACTTACATAAAATTTTTATGATATATATATATATATATATATATATATATATATATATATTTGAAGTTTAATTAAGTATATCTCCTAAACTAAAGTTCAGAAAAAAATAATTTTTTGCGCAACCAAATTTCAAAGTGTTGGCTTTAGTTTTCTGAAGAAATAAAAAATATACATATTTTGTTATACTAAAATTATGCATTTATTTAAAGACATGTACTTCTATGGTACTTTTTCGTGTGTCATTTGAATAAGGAATATTTTAAAACTAAGCAAACTGTAATTTATTTTTAAATTTTAGGTTATAAAAATGAAAGTTATTATCTTCTAGCATTCAATGAGCATGTAATGAGTACTGCCACAATTTTTAGAAGTAACCTCAAAAATGCGATTTGGCCTCGACTTGTATAATGACTCTAAATAATTTAGCGAAATTGAACTCCATGCTTCTTCAAATTTTAAACAACTACTTATTGAAGACTTTTAAACTAATTTTTGAGCATCAAAAATTATACCTATTCCTTAAAAAACAGCAAATTTCCAAGCCAAATTTGTCATCCCCATTTCAAAAATAAATCCCCAATTTATGGATAAAACCTCTAATCTGACAACACTAATTGTTGTTGATATTCTTCTTTTTTTTTCTGTTTTGTTTGCTTCACTTTTTTGTATGAGAGCGAGAGTGAGTTATATGTTTGTATGAGTAAATATTTCTTTTAAATCAAAAATTTGCTAACAAATGAATCTGGATGTGGAGCTAACATTCTTATTATTATTATTATTTTTTTCCAATAAATAAAATCGAAAAATTAATTAATTATATATATACATACATACATACATACATACATTCGTACATACATCATACATAATTTTTTCCCTTAACCTCATAAAAAAACACTAAATTTTTTGGAATTTTGAGAGCGAAAAAACTTAAGAGAGATTTATTTTGATCATAAACATTTCAAATATTTTCATTTTGGGGCAAACATCAAAGCTTAAAAATTATACAAAAATTTTAGCCAACAACATCCAAAGTGGAAAAAGAATATTAATTATTATGGTAAAAATCAGTAACTAAAGCGATGTAATCTTAAAATAATAGGAAGGGAAACAATGTAACAAAACGATCTAAAATTGAAATTGTTTCAGCACAAAATCTGCCTGAAAGATTGGTAATGCCCTTTGAAAATTATACACCAGTCCTGGTGTCACCATTTGGAAGTTTTCGCTTCTAATGCTTTTCAATGCTGGACATTGACACAGGAAGTGTTTTAGTGTTTCATCATCTTCTTTGCATGCTGTCAACTAGTCTCGTAAGTGTTAACTAGTTTAGTTTTAGAATGTATTTTGTTCTTTCAAGATTTGAGTTTTCACATGTATGTCAGTCACTCTACCTACTGTGGAATTCTGTCGACTCCTTACATTTCCTTTTATTTTAATACATTTTTAAACTTTAGAAAAGGTTTAGCGTTTATCATTGTAATGGTGTTCAGAGATGATCCCATTTAGAATAGCTTATCCGCCACTTCATTTTCGATGAAACCGTGGTGTCCCGGAACCCATATTATCAAAAGGTTTTCACAAATGAATTAAGAATTTATCTCGTTTTTAGTAAAACAGTTGTTTGAGTTTTGTTATCGATTTCTTTTAAGTACTTATCGCCATTCGTAATAGGCATGATCTCAGACTGAAAAATAGTATTATAATGTAGGATATGAAAGAATTTACAAGTATGTCGGCTCCTTTCGAAGAAGCCCCTTATTGTTCGGAATCATATGTATATGTAAATCGTCTTTTGGATTGTTCATTATAATTACTTCATCTCATTTTTACCTATCCAGTATGCTGGCAATGCAGTTAATGCGTACATATCTTGATCTTCCTCATTGGTGAGATATCAAGTACATGTTTTTTGATGCTTCATTATTTAGTATTCTTTTAGAAATACCGTCCCATTGCACCGCAAACGCTAGATAGTACTGAAGAATTTTTATATTTATTTTCTTCTCCAAGGATGTTCACCATACTATTGATCCATACATAATAAACTCGTATATTAGTCAGTGAATCATCTAACCTATTGTTTTCTTGCAAAAGGGCAACATTCTTTGCTCTTTATATGATCCTTCCTTCATTGTTATATGTATTGTCTAGTTTTGAAAGATGGGGTACTTAAAAATAGGTACAACAGGCTGTACACTTAATCGACAATTGTCTCAAAAAGAACTAAGTCTCCTTCTTGCTAGCGTGGAATAATGGCAGGGACAGTCCATCACATTTTACTCTTCATATTCATATCCAAAGTTTCTGCAGTAAACGTCATTCTGCATAAATATTCTATTTTCCCTATTCATAGAAAGTACCTACTTTACGTATTTATTTGGGACCTGGCCACAAAAGTTACATAATTCTGCATTCATCACCTTTGCTCCATCTCAGACTGATTAAGTCTTCGATCTCTACCCTAATTCTGACAAAGACATCCCAGTTCAGACTGATTCCGTAAGGTATTTTCAATTCTTTATTAGAAAACTTATCTGTCTTTATATTTTACTTTATGCTCCTGAGTACTGGAAACCAAATAATCCTAATGATAAACAGGAGTGTCATTCCCGTAAAGGGTTAGCAATTTATCCTGCTCGCATGTAACATTTATTATGGAAACCAGAATAGTTTTAAATCTATTCCTTTGTTTCAAGTTTTTCTAGGAACCAATTTTATTTATTATACTTAAAAAAAAGTTGGATTGGAAGTGACCAGAGAGAAATATAGTAATAAATTGTAAATCATTTCAAGAGTAAATACTAATAATTCATAATAAAATACCAGTAATAAATTTACAAATCCATTATAGAGTTTTGGAGGATCACTCTGTCATGAACCGTGGTGACCGATATGATCATATATCCAACATAAAGGGAGCTTTTTTAACTTGGGTAAAATTACTCTTTAGATTATAATTTTACCCAAATAGATCAATCGTTCTTTAGACATCAAAAACATATCGGTTTCAGCACTTTTCTTAGAAGGTTAATAAAGAGGTACGTGATAAAAATTTGTGTATAATACTTGTGAGGAAATTTGCCTTAGCTATCCGTTGTTGATATCTGCCCAGTTAATGATATTCTGATGGTATGATTTGTAGTCCCAGGTTTATGTAGAATTCACAAAGCCTTTGTAAATATGATTATTATGATATTAGTGGTTCTTTTTTCCGGGTGGTACTTCTGTTTTTGGTTGAAAATAACACATTAGTATTTTACCTTATTGGATGATATTTTAATTACTTTATCAATGAACTGGAGGTCAACATATTGAGCGTCTCTATTTTCCTTGTGAATAGACAGATTTCTCTTTTATTTGGGTTTATATTTCGACGAGCTATATTTAATGCCTCTTCGACCATTGTAGACTAGGGTGGGTCGATTTGTTAGACTGAAAAAAGGAAGAGGTGTATAGCAAAAAAGTCATTAATTTTAGAACACTAGTTTCTCAGGGTAATTTTCTTAAGAAGAGCAAAAACAAAATCTACGTAAAATTATAAGAAAATTGCCCAGAGAAACTAGGGGTCTAAAATTAAAACCTAACTCCTGCCGAGAGATATAAATATTTCAGTTTGAGGTATTAAAAAAATGCACCGTAAAGTGTCCCCCTTCTGAGATTCTGATATAGGAAGACCACTCAAATGATGACCAGAATACGGAAAAATAAAAAAATAAACAAAATTATTTCCCAATTTAAAATTAGTCACTAATAGCGATAGAAAAACTCATAAGGTACCGTTTTTAGCCAAAGAAAAAGTTTGGAATTTTTTTCACGAGATTTTATTTAAAAAAATCGCAATTTTGATCTTGTTGTGAAAAAAATATTTTAAAAATTTTCACCATGGGTTTTTTTTTTCTCCAGATGACAATTTAGTGTATTTTTGAGAATTTTTAAGTTACTTAGCGGGAGCTAGGTTTTGATTTTAGATCCATGGTTTCTTGGGAAAGTTTTTGTTTTGCCCATTTTCGCATGAATATGTATTAAAAATTTCCATGAGTTGATACCAGATCCACCTGATTGTATAAGAGAGCCGACAATATTATTTCCCATTATACCTACATACATATGTCAAATTTCTTAACAAAATAATTTGTCTCTTCACACTGTAGTAATAACAAAAATATTTTAAATTTTTATTTTAGGGATATTTGTATATACAAAAAAAAAAACAATTCCATTAAATTTAGCAAAACAACCTAAACAAATCTCTCAATAAAACAAAATTACTTTACAAAAGTCTAAACCATTTCAAAAAACATTTTTTTGTTTTTTCTTTCTAAATCTATTTTCATTTAAAATACTGTGTAAAAAACAAAACAACCACTCTCACATGTTTGTTTATATTTAAAAAAAATTTTGACGTCCGGTCAGTGGGGAAAACCAAAGAGAAAAATTCAATGAAAATAAAAAAAACTCAAACACAACACAAATCGAAGCAAATAATAAAACAAATACTATAAACAAATAAAAATAAAAACCTGTTTAAGTAGGCAAAACTGCATACCAACACCACCATTACTACGAGCAACAACAACAATTATACCAAAAATGAAGTGGGTACTTAAAGTTTTTGATTTTAGTATTTTGTTGTTATTTTCTACAAAAAATGCATATAGCGAGTAAATGTATTGCAAACAATAACAAAAAAAATGTTGGCGAGGCTGTTTTGTTGTTGTTTAATGTATTTCAACACCTCACTGATCTACAGAGAGCAGGGATGATAAATGAATATTGTACTAATTTAATGCAATTTGTACTTTTTAGACCGTAATTGTACTACATTGACATCAATTCTTCTGTCCAAAACTCAAATTTTCCAAACCTATTGTACAAACTATTTTCAATTTGGATTTGAGAAATTGTAGCCGAGTTATCAGTTTTTTTTTAATATAAACCTAACAACTTATAGTATACCTGTATCGGGTTAAAAAAAAAAAAAACGCTTTTCGCGGTATTTTGGGGTTTTATTATGTATTTTGATTTGAAAGAAAAACACTTTCAGATTTCAATGTATAAAGCATATAATTCGATGATTTTCCTTCCGAATTTAGTTACAAAGTGACCCCAAAATTTATAATTGTACTAAATCAATCAGTGGAGTACTGAATTTATCATACCTGACACAGAGTATAAACATAATAGCAACTGTTTTTTTTTTTAATATGGTTGGTGGTTCAAAAGAGTATAATATGACGTTAAAAGAGTTTGAATTATAAAACTGTTAAAATCCAAAATGATTTAAGAGATTTTGTATTATGTTTTAAAGAGTTTGGAAATATGTTGTTTTATATTTTATTTTAACAATTAAAAAAAAAATATATATAACAAAATTAAAGGCGTTTTTTTACTTACGAATAATTAATTTGTTTATTTTTATTAAAAATATATGATGACAAGAATTTAAACTAAAACGCCCCATCATATCAATTTGAAGTGTAAGTTGAATGCATTTTATAGATATTTCTTTATCTGTATCTATATGCTTCAACACCCACTGATTTTTTAGTTATTTATTTTTTTATTAATATTTCATACATTTAACTTTTTTCTATTAAAAATATTAATTATTTTATTTTTTAATAACACCCTTCATTTTTAAAGAGAGGTTGTTATATTTTATTATTTATCATGTATAACACTAAAGTGGTTTATAAGTATATTTTTGGATAAAATAACGATTTTTTATTTCTCCAAAACAATCTTAAGATCCCAAGCGGTGTTGCAACTGACACCGTTTCGGAAATTTTCAAAGCAGATCCTAATCTAGTTAGCTCGTCCTCTTGTTCATTACCATAGTGATCTCTATAGTCAGATATCCAGACTAAGGTAATGACAGAGAGTCGACCTAGCTCAGTCAGCTCTTCAATACATTGACTGACCAATGTGGACGTAGTTGTGAAAGAGTTGAGAGACAGAAGTGCCGACTGACTGTTGGCAAAAATTGCCAATATTTTTGTCATGACTATCGTGTTTGCTCTGTAGATGGCGTATATTTCAGACAGAAATACGCTGCATCCATCGGGAAAGCTACATGAAGAACTTATCTCGAAATCATCCGAGTAGATGACAGATCCAACTCTACAGTTCATCTTGGAGCCGTCGGTATGATCTCCAACATCTGGACATTTTGAGCCTCACTGCACAATTGGCAGATATGGTCATTATGTGAAGGTCAATAGGAACGAAGTGCAGTATTGTATTCAGTGCTTCTGAAGGACTAGTTCTTAGTGCTCCTCTTTGGATTCCGTATAACTGGTCTACCGCATATTTATTTTTTGTTGCAGTCCACCATACTAGAGAACCCTAAGTAATGATTGGACGTCATGATCAATAAGATTGGGTGTACAGATTAGGGTATATATTTCAATAGCTATTAGAGTAATCGAAACAATGTGGATGAAAAAAAAAAATGGCGAGCATACTTAGCGTCGTTGACGAAGTGGAAAATTATTTAGTTTGAATTAGAGCTTATAATTGGTTAGTCTTGTAGCATATATTGGTTAAAAACTAAGATCTGGAATCAGATAATATGAAGAGACAACAATATAACTTGTGCCCTTAGCTTCTTCTTTGTGTAAATTCTTTGAGACAATAGAACGGTAGCTAGTGTAGGAGATCTGTTTGTAAAGTCGTCGTTTCAGAAGCAGCTTCTCGTTTGCTAGTTGTATAGCCGAATTGAAGCTGAAGTACCCAGTTGCCGAAGTAAAATTTTGACGCCTGGCTGATGCTGAACTTAATCATACCCAACGTTTTAAAATCTGTGAAAAATGCTAGAGATATTATCCAACAAGCCAATATTCCACCTTTTAAAACTCATCTCTCTTAATTTATGTGGAACCTTCAAACAGTTTAGCATTAGCAAAGCTTCTGGGAATTGTAGAGTGCTATCACATTATCAAAGATTATTGATCTCGGTGGCAAATCTATGTTGATGATGGGTATCAACATAGATTTTAAAATCTGGAACTCTCCTCGAGCTCTATAAATAGTGGACGACTGCACGAAATCACTTGCGAGGAACGGTGAATGATTATCTCGATAAAATGAATGATTTCTTCATTGCGATTAATTTGCATTTATGATCAACCAAGTCCATCTGCATCTGTACGAAGAAAATAAAATTATGATTGTTAAAGTTAGAATCGCGGCAATTAATATTTGAAGATTGTGGGGGTCATCTTTGACTGTTATTTTACATTACTAGCTCATGCTACCGTAATAAGGAAAAAAAATCTGTGTGGGAACTTATATTAGGAGGTCTTAATGTTTTAACTTTCAAATAAAAGCTCTTCACTTATAAAGCAAATGCTCGTAAATGTCCTTGCAAGAAGAGGAATGCTGCTAACGTAATATTAAATGGAAAAAATAATGATTTATTCGGTAGCACATCATATTTTTTATTATTTTTTTTTTCATTTCCAAGTGTTTGTTCTCTTGCTGGCCAAATTTTTTCATTAACGACTTTTTTGTCAATCCTTGCAAACTAAAATTCAATAATCAAAATTTATTTTACACCTAAAGACTCTAAAATTCCTTTTTTAATCTTAAATATGAAATGCATCACAGCTTCGCTTCAGTTGCTTTAAATTGTAATATTTTCTAATTACTTTTCTTACAATCTTGCTTTTTTAACTATTTTCTATTAGCTAGTCTTTTGCCTGTGTGTAGTAATTATTGAATAATTATGGTTAGATTAACAAGATATAGTTATTAATATCTATTAATTAAATATAATATAAAAAAATTAATTAGTGAAAGTAAAACAAAGAAAAATGAAATATATATATATATATATATATATATATATATATATATATATATATATATATATATATATATATATATATATATATATAAACAAAATCAATCATATTAAATAAATTTTAAACGATATTAGGCAAAACACTTGCATGATCAATTGTCCGCTTTGGTTGACTGAATTAAAAGAGAAATAAAATTTATATAAAAGAAATATATATATAAAAAAAACTATTAAAAAAAGCATTTAAAAAATAAGCTTTAAATTAAAGAAATTTGCATAATTAAAAAAAATAAATAAATAAATATTTACACAAAAATTTTACAAAGAAAATGAAAGTAAAAGCATGTTTGTTTTACGTTTTACATGAAATCACTGAATCATAAGAAATTTTTTTTTAAAAATAACCACAACAAAAATAAAAACTTGATAAAATTTAAATAATTTAAAAAATGTTTTATATTTTTTAATTATGTTTATTTTAGCATAACATTTTTATTGATTAAATAGTTTTTTTTTTTTATAATAAGCCAAGCTTAAATTTTTATATTACATTAAAAAAAATATTTTAAAAAATAATAATTAATTATAACTTCAGTATAGCATGTTCCCAATCGATTAGATTTAGTTGAGGTTTAAAGCGTTTATGGGGATCTGTAAATAAAGAAAAAATTTACAATATTTTATAGGATTTTTAAGGAATTTAGCAGGAGATATTATTTGTATGTATGTTTTTTACATAATATGAGTTTGCCCTTAGAAGAGAACTGAAAAAGTATTTTGTAGCATTTCCTTATGTAGAATTAGCTCTCTTGGAGAGGACTCGAATAATATCTCTGGCTTAAATTTATTTGAATTTACATGACCACAAAAACATGCAAATGACGACTGAAATTATGAATTGTTTTTGAGTTTTGATATCACATTTAATATTTGCACTTTTAAATTATTTTTTTATACAATATATATTTACAGTTGTGTTTACGTTTTAATAGCCCAAAAGATTTTTCACAAATTTTATGTTAATGTCAGTCCAATACTTTTTAAAAGGATCATAATTGTGAAAATTGCAAGAAGTAATATTAAAAAAAAGATTAATCAATTTTAGAAAGCAATTAATAGTTCGTCATTTATTAAAAAATTATCTTTTACGACTTCTTTCTAAGCATTTTATTATGTCTTCAAATGATGTTTTAAAAATTAAAATCTAAAACAGGATTTATACATTCATAAAGTATTCTATGTATATTTTTATATGCATAATAATTTAGTGCTTAAATAGAATTAATGGGCGTCTATGTTACAAATTCATGAATCATTTTAATTTTTTGATAAATGAAAAAAATTATCAATTAATAAATTTAGGAGGAAAATTTATATTTCTACTAGCTAACCCGGCATACATTGTTTTGCATTATAACTTATTTATAGTGAATATTTTGGTTTTTAATAAAAAAAATAACGAATATATTGTAAGTGTGTGGGGATGAGTGGGCGTACTTTTACCCTTTTTTTTATTTTATGTCCTAAATGTTAAAAATTTTAGCATTTAGTTCCTTCAAGACTTGAAACTATCGTCGGATAATTAATTAAGAAGACATGGGTAGGGGGAGCTTTTGCCCGTTTTGCCCTATTTTACGCCCTAAATAATAAAAATTATAGGCTTTATTTCCTTTCAGATGTTACACTATTTACTTGCCAAATTTCGAGAAAATCTGTTGATTAGTTAAGAAGATATAGGGAGGGGGAGCTTTTGCCCTATTTTACGCCCTAAATTAAAAAATAATAATTTTTGTATAAAAAATTTGTTTAAAAAAATAGTGAAAAACTATTTGATTGGAAATATTTAAGAGTGTGGTGAAAATAACGTGGTAAGGTGAAAATAATTTGTAGGAAAATGATTTATGTTGAAAATAATTAGTGGTCAAAAATATGGTGAAATTAAATTTGTTGAAAAAACAAATAATTTGAGGTGAACAATTGTGGTAAAAACAACTTGTGGTGGAAATAATTTTCACAATGATTTCTGGTGAAAATAATGATGCTGAAAACAATTTGTGGCGAAAAAATTTGTGGTAAAAATGATGGAGAAAATAATGAAAATGACTTATGGTGATTTTCTTTCAATTTTGGTGAAAGTAATTTGTTAAAAAATGTATGAAAATGAATTTTGGTAAAAATAATTTATGATACTTGAATAAATAATATTTTAGAGGCGAAAACATGTTTATGAGGAGAAATAATGTTTTATATTTATTGCTTCTGCTATAATAAATTTTCACGTCTCAAACAAAACAATTTTGTAAATTTTTAATGAATAAAAAATACTTTTACAATATTGCAAATTTTTAATAAATAATAAATACTTTTACAAAAGTAAAAGTTGAAAAAAAACTTTGTTTTATTTATAATCAGAAAATTTTCTAAAAAAGATCTAAAGTACAAAATTGTAATACTATTAGAACAATTATTAATATCAAATTTTTACACACCTATTAATTAATACAAATTTTATGTACATATGTAAGTGTGTGTAAAAGACTCACCCATCATAGCATATCGTTGTTCATTTTGTAATTGTGTGTAATCAATATTAGGTCCTTGCAAAAACTGTTGAGCCGCTGATATTGTCAACATTTCAGGTATCCAAATGTCATCAAGAGAATCTTGCATTAAGGTTAACAAACGTTTCAATTGCTGCTGCAAATCGGTGGCTATATGTTCTTGATTACAAAGCACTAAAGCTTTGCATGTATCGTGTATGTGTTGTTGTTGAGTAAAACATCTAGTGATTTGATTGTAAAGGGCATCTATATATGCAATGTCTTCAAATGGATTACCAGGCTTAAAACTTAATAGCTTACGCTCATGCTTGCGGCGATTTTTACTGGAACGGAAAGTTTTGCTAAAAAAAATAAAAATGAAAGTAAAAGTGCAAGTTTAATAAAGAAAAATAAGGTCAAGTTTTAATGTATGTGAATAAAATAAAACTTACCCTGTCCCTCTTGAACTGGCTGTATAGCGTGAAGACCTTAAACTTGTTGTATCTGATAATAAATCACATTCATCTATATCTATTTGATCATTAGCATCTTGCAAACTTTGTACTTGTTTAGAGCGTAAGACACGCACTTCCAACAAACGTTCTTTATGTTTGAGAAATTGAGTTTCATCAGCTAATAAATTATTGGATAGCAAATCATGATAAGCTAAAAGTTTGGGTAACAAAAGGTTTTGTAAGAGATCTTCATTGTCTTCATTTGCATTAAGATTAATTTCATAAATAGCTGTTAAAAATAATTTGCCATTAAATAGACACTCTAAGGCTGAAGTAAAATTATTGGAATATTTTTTAGCCAATTCAAAAGCTTCCAAATATTTGCCTTGTTCTTGCAGAGGAGAAATAAGAGACCTGAGAAGAAAATACAACTGATAAATAATGAATTTTTTAAAACATTTTAAAAACTCACATGGCTGTTGCAGCAACAGTTTGAGGATCAATTTTCTTGGCCAACACTAAAGCTCTCTGCCAATCTAAAACATGTTTAGCACTTAGTAAAGCCTGTTGCAAGTTAAGACCCCTTTCATATAAAATACTGGCATTTTCAAATTTACCATTGGCTCTTAAATAATCAGCAAAGGCTAAACAAATTTCCCTATAACATTCTTCATTATCTTGGAAATCTCTTAAAGCCTGGGCATAATATTCATGCTTCTTTATAAAAGCCAAAGCTTCATCAAACTTTTCTTTGCCACAATTGGCTATATGTTTAAGGGCCTTTTCGTAACGTTTTAAATGTTCATCGATTTTAAATTTGCGATAATTTAATTCGTATGATTTCAATTCATTTAGAAAAGCTAAATATTCTTTGGGATCCTTTTGAGATTTTTGTGCTACAAACAAGACTAAACCAAAATCATAAGTACCCAAAGCCACATTGTATAGCTCATTAACATCTACCAAATATAATAAATATTTTAGAGCATCTTCAGCAGCCGCAGTTGCGGCAGCACCACCAACACTATCGCCGGCAATATCTTTTTTCTTATCGTCCCAAATAAGTTCAAGGGCCCTTTCTAAATTGCCCATTTTTACATAAGCCGTTAATATAGGTAGACGATAACGTTTTTCACTGGACTGTTCCATGCGTGCACACAAGGCTTTACATAAATAGGAAACTTTATTTTCGATTTTAAAGTCTTCCGGGTAAATTTGGGAATTTTCTTTGTAGTTACTGGAATACATTGACTTGGTGAAGTCCTAAAAAATGGGAACAAAGTTTAAACTAAAATTATTTAATTAATGTGCTGTTTACTCCACATATGTTTTTGTGGTGAAATTTGGGTTTTTAAGGTGAAAATTACGTTTTTAAGCTGAAAATTACGTTTTTAATATTGTTTTTTTGGTGAAAAATATTTTTGTGGTGAAAAAATTTTTGTGGTGAAAAATATTTTTGTGCTGAAAAAATTTTTGTGGTGAAAAAATATTTTTGTACTGAAAATGATGTCTTAGTGGTCAAAAACCGTTTTTGCGAAAATTATGTTTTTAAGGTGAAAATAGCATTTTTAAGGTGAAAAATATGGTTTTGAGATAAAACACTGTTTTTGAGGAAAAAAAGTGTTTTAGTTGTGTAAATTATGTTTTTGAGGCTAAACATTGTTTTTGTGGTAAAAAATTTTTTGTGGTGAAAATTATGTTTTAGTGGTAAAATAATGTTTCTATGGTGAAGTAAAGTTTTAGTGGTGAAAAATATTTTTGTGGTGAAAATTATGTTTTAGTGGTGAAAAAATGTTTTTTGGTAAAATTATATTTTTTAGGGTGAAAATTAGGAGACATTGCTTTTGTGGTAAATAATGTTCCAGTAGCTAAACCAAAATGTTTTGTGGTAAAAATGTTAATTGTGGAAGACAAATATTTATGGTAAAAAATTATGTTTTAGCGGAGACTAAATATTTTTATGGTGAAAATTATATTTTTTAAGGTGTAAATTATGTTTTTGTTTTAAAAAATATTTTTGTGGTGAAAATTATGTTTTTTAGGCGAAAGTTTTTTGTGGAAAAAAATATTTGTGGTGAAAATTATCTTTTAATGTGAAAATTATGTTATTATATATTGTTTTTTGGTTAATAATGGTGAAAATACTTTCGAGATGAAAATTATATTTTTTAAATTGTCTAGTGCTGAAAAATATTTTAGTGGAAAAAATGTTTTTGTGGTAAAAAAAAAAAAAAAAAAAATATTTTCGATGCGAAAATATTTAAAAAAATGTTATTGAGGGACAAAAAGTCGAAAAACATTGCTGTGGTGAAAAAATTATTTTTGTGGTGAAACAATCTTTAATTAAAAAAAAAAAAGATTCATTTTCTAAAAATTAATTTGCACTCACCTCATTTTGTAAATCACTGAGAAAAAGATTCAGCCAATTTGGGTTTTGTATCTCTTGCAGAAAAATATCTAGACGATTTACAAAATCACACATGTTATGATCACATAAAATATTTAAATTAATGCGCTGTTTACGCAGCATATCAAATGCTAAACAATACTTTTGAGCCTCCAGTAAAACTCCCACCAATTCCAAAGATAACACACGAGGACAAATTGCTTCCAAATTTCCGCGAGGCATTTGTAAAATGGTACGAGCTGAATCTGCCACTGTAGTTATCAATTTAGATCCCCGTTCCAAACGCCTTTCATTAACCAAACACAAATCGCTTAAACGCAAAAAGTGTAAAGAAGCCAATTTGGTAAAAGTTAAATAATTACCAGCCATACAATAGGAAGTAACATCTTGTGCCATGCGATGGGAATTTATAAATAAACTTTGAGTGTTGGTCAAAGCAATGGTGAAAGTTTCTGCTTCTAAGGGTCTTATAAAGGTTTCCAGTTGATCGATTATATTTTCAAATTGAGCATGTAAACGTCTGCTGGTTTCACGATTGCTATCGACATCAAATACCAATTGTATTAAACGATAATCCTCCAGTAACTGGTAAAACAATTCACAAGGTTGTTCTCTACCCGAAGGTGACAAAGTGTAAATGGTGCCAGGTATATTAACAGTAGAGACTGCTTTATAGCAGGTTTGTGGCAAATCCAAGCTAAAGAATTGCAAACTGGTAGCGTTATCCACAGTATAATTGGCCACTAAATATGTATCTTCAAAACTCTCAAACCATTGTAAATTGGCATATTGCAAAGGTATTAAATTATCATGCTCAGCTAATGATTTTAAAACACCCTGTTTGGTGAAAAGTGTAGGTGCTGTTACTTTACCCTTATAAACATGTATATTATGTCTTGAATCGTATATACATAATTGTAAATCCTCCTGTACTACCTGCAAACATATGGACACAATAAAAGCTTCCTCTTCTAAAAGCAATTCTTGGCTGCTCATTGGAGGTGGTATTACAGCTTTAGAAAAATCTGTTAATAATAAACGTTTACCATCCACCACACACACTAGTCCAGATCTATTATAACGATCTATTGACCAGTGCCATTTGTAAACCAAATATTTGCCCGTTTCAAAGAGCATATGCAAAGTTTTTTCTTCTCCAATGCGATTATCCCATTGTAGATAGTTAATTTGATTTTCTGCTGAAAATTCTAAAACCTGTTTCAAATACCAATGATAATTACCAATGGTATACAAATACACTTTCTGTTGCGTCTTTAGGCAAAGAACTTCTGAATCTGAACTCCATTTAATGCTTTCAATAGGTTCATCTTGTAAATCAAAAGGTAAAACTAGTTCTCGATGTTTTAGACCATTTTTTTCGAAAAGAGCAATACAACTTTTATTGGGTAATCTTTGGGGTATAGCAATCCAGGTGCCAGATGGTCTCCAGGCTGTGGCGGGTCCAAGATTTGGTTGTTTTTCGGCAACATATTGAAGTTTGCCCTCTTTGTCGAAAACTTTAAACGTACGGCCACGTGATTGAGAAACATAAGAAACTACAAAATAGGCACCATCAGCACGCCAGTCAATATGAATGTCCTGGAAAATTTTTTTTTTTTAATTTTAGAGCGTTTTTTTTTGTGTGATGAACAAATTAAAAAAAAAAAAACTTATTTTAGAGGAAAATATTTTTGTGGTTTTTGTGGCAAAAAGAATTTTAGTGGTAAATACTTTTATAGTGAAAAAATATTTTTTGAGGAGAAACGTTCTTCTCGGTGAACAAACATTTGTGGTGAAAAAATATTTTTGTGGTACAAATTATTTTTTGTTATAACATACTTTAATGGAAAAATACTTTTGTGGTGAAAATTATGGTTTAGTGGTAAAAGAAAACATTGGAAAAAAAACTTTTTAATAGTGAAAAAATGTTTTATGGTGAACAAATTTTTTGTGGAGAAAAAAATATTTTTGTGGTAGATGTAATGTTTTTGAGTAGAAACATTGCTTTTATGGTGAAATGTTTTAGTGGTGAACAAATGTTTTTGTGGTGAAAATTGCGTTTTTAAGGCAAAACATTGTTTTTGTGAATTTTAGTTTTAGTGGAACATTTTTTTATAAAAACTATTTTTCAGGCATGTAACAAAAATGTTCTTACCTTTGGTAACTCTTCCACATTAACATTCGTTCCATCATCTACCTTCAGCTTAGCAGCCTGTTTTCCTTCCGAGCCATGAAACTGTGTTTCTTTTTTACCCCAACCAACATTAACAAATTCACCCTCGGCTTCTGCGTTCTCATCGTCCAAACAATGTTCCGTCAACGGATCATATGTACAAGTCATTACCACAACATTATGTTGTTTAGTAACAAATACCACAACTTCTTGATCGGGACTCCAAGACATGCATTCAATGCCAACATCGCAGAATGTACCCTCATTCATTTGTTGTGTATCAGGATTTACCAGCAAAACTTCGCCTACAGAAGTAGCCAAACAGATTTCATTTTCCAAAGCTAAATACTCCGCGGCTACAATATCTGGCACCTCGGCCAATACTTTAGGAGGCTCCTCTGAGCCAGGTTTGTATAAATACAATTTCTCATTAGTCACCACAAAACGAGGATCTTCAGATTTACTTGAATTGGGATTGAGTAACAGGAACTTAGGTTGGCTAATACCTCGGGTGTACTGTTGGGTATATTTTAATTTTAAATTACGCATATTTCTTTAATTTTTTCAACTTTTTTCGTTAAACTTATATTAAAAAAATATTGCAACACGTGCCGCTTCAGAAAAGAAAACAAAAAACATTTGTTTTGCTTACAAGAACTAGGAAGTGTTTGGAAAACTATTAATGATAATGTAAGTACAGACATTAACCATGTGTTACCAACATAGTTAATGTCTTCCAGAGTTGTATTTTGGAAAATAGAAACAATTTAAAAAAATATACAAAATTTTAAGTAAAATATCGATTTATTATGCTTGATATAAAATTTGAAGAAGAGTTGCTAACAGTATTTTCAAAAATATTCATAATTTCTTAATTTTTTTTACAAAAATCTGAACACACAAAAATATTTTAATTATTATTTAATTTTTGTGTTATAATTTATGGTGTTTTTCATAATTCACAATGATATTTTTTTGTGTGACGAAGAGGCGAACGGCTGAAATCCGAAAAAAAAGCGCCGAGGAAAATTTTAAAGTCGCCGCCGTCGTAAAATTTTCGGCTTACAAAATAGCCGCCGTTTTTAAATTCTTTTATTGAAAAAACGTTTTTTACTATTTTAATGCATTATTTGCTATTTATATATTTAAATATAAAAAGAAAAATATTTGCAACATTTCAAACTTTAATTAATTATAAATCAACCAAGTATTTTTCATGACTTATAAATGATTATTACAGTTGGTAATAAGTTATAATGTGCTTTTTTTACTTATGACGTTGCACTAAATGAGTGAATTTAGTCAATTACATTATTTATTTTACCTTTTTTATTCCTTTAGCACAGGGGTTCTCATAAGATCTTGTTTCGAGATCCCTTTTGACATTGTAATGGAAGCGCGAACCACTACAACTTTGCCCAGTTAAAAAATTTGATAAAACGTTGTGTAAAGGTAAAGTAATTTAAAAATAATATTAATAATCTAATATCATTCTCTGAGTTCACAAAAGATCGATTCTTCCTTTAGATGGACAAAGGAGCGAA
This sequence comes from Protocalliphora azurea, assembly GCA_932274085.1. Lineage (NCBI taxonomy): Eukaryota > Metazoa > Arthropoda > Insecta > Diptera > Calliphoridae > Protocalliphora > Protocalliphora azurea. Next base: position 56,849,900 of record OW026519.1, read on the forward strand.
AAATATTGTTTCATATAAAAATTTATGTTGATGAACATTGCTTTGGAACCAACAAACAGATAAACTTTGATATACTTCAACTAAAATGCCTTGAAATCTGTTGATTTAAAATTAAGTTTAACACAGGAGTTACATTTTAGCTCTTTTCGATATACACATTGAAAGGATTTATCCGTCTTTAAATTACTTATCAAGTAGTATAAGCAAATTTTCTTTTTATGATCGAAAACATCTCTGCGAAATAAAAGTTTTGAGTACTCATCGTCGAGAGGTCGCACTATACCAGTAAATTTGAACAATCTTATTATACTAGATGCTATTCTATGATTAAAATTCGGAAAGGGCATTGAAAAGTTTTTATAAAAAAGTTGTTAGCATAATATATTTGCAAAAAAATAAAAGTAGGGTTTCATGTGAAAAATCTCTAGTTCCACTTTGTATTGCGTCATTGGGCAGAATAACTTCCATCATTGTTGCCTCAAGCAAGCATAATATTTTCAATTGAAGCAAATCACGGGTTTCTTCATTTGTTTCTCTTGGAGCTAGTGCTAGTTGATTCTTAAGAGAACTCATTTATTAAAAAAAATATTTTAATTTTTGTCTATAATTTATACAAAGATGTCTTTCCTTTTTTATGAAGTTTCATGCTTCCATTGGAATTTTTATTTAGAATACTAAATAATACATAATAATTACATTAAAAAGTTGTGTATTCAATAATATTTTCAGGATCTCTTTGCGACCCCCCACTAAAGTGCTTACGTACCCCTTATAGGTAGCGACCATTGTTTGAGAACCGTTGCTTTAGTATATCTTAATAATTGATATGTTTTTATATCAGTGCAGACCAATTCTCATCCTAGTATGCAAATAATTATTCTAATATTTTATATAAAAACCCAAAAAATATCTTTAAATCTCTCCTAAACTTTTCCTTTTAAATATTTTCAACTAATTAATAATTCTGTTTATATTCACTAAAAAATCTCTGGTAGTCCTGTTTTTATGAACAATGCTAATTAATGAGGAATAAAAATATAGATTTTAAACTAGAAAAATGTGTGCTTAATTTACTGTAAATAGCCTTAAGAATAATATGTATGCTAGCCTATAAGAAATTGTAATTTCATTGGCTATTAAATAAATAAAAATAAACTTCAGCCGGCTGGCAGCCGATTTTAAGCCGCCGCTGAAGCTTTTTTACGTAAGCCGCCGCCTCAGACACATACTGTGCTGTCGCCACCGATAAAATTCCTCGGCGCAGTTCTCTGTCTCGAAGTTGTGGATATTTTTGTGTGTGACGACTGTAATAAAATTTAAAAGAAAATTCTGTTTAAATCTCTAGAAAATTTATATAATTTATTTAATTTACTTAAATACAAGTCTTTTAACCTATTTACCAATGTTATTAAGTTTAAAGTGCATATAAAAATGAATAAAGTGCGTTTAAAAGTCACCATATGAAAAAACAAATGCAAAAGAAAAAGCAGGAATTTTTGTATTTTATTTTTTCCACTTCATACCAATAGGCATGTTTTACCACAAAATCTAGTGGTGTTAGTGAATAAAGTATAAAAGTGTTTGTGTAAAGTAAAGAAATAGTATGAAAAGGTAGAGTAAAAGGAAACGACAAAACACTTATTGGAAAAATAAAATACAAAACGCAAAAAGTGTTGTTTTTTTGTGTTTGATGTTGTTGTAAGAAATTCCATAAAATAAAATTACGAAAGAAGTGTAGAAGTAAAAATAACGAAAACAAATTACTATGTGAGAAAAACAAAAATATTGCAAAACGCTAACACACACACACGCATAAGCATACACATATACTGCTTGAAAAAAGTAAATGAAATATAATAAAAATATAAATAAAGCAAACAAAAACAAACAAAATAAACAAAATACAAAAATAAAATAAATATATTATTATGCAAAAGTGAATAGTGTTAAAAAAATATTAATTTACATACTAAATAAATTCATTGAAAAACAACAAATAAGGTGTAAGAATTTTAAGGAATAATCAGCATTTAAGAAGCTTATGTGAGCTATAAATTAAAAAGTAAGTGATAAACATTTTTTAATAATATTAAAATTAATTAAAATAGGGTGTGCTATCAAAATATCAGGTGTATTTTTGTTTTTTTCTGCTACTGGCTTTAAATCAGTCAACCAATAAGAAAGGTAAATTCAGCTTTTTCCTGTTGTTAAAGCGACTTTATTAAAATGGGATTTTAGTGTTTTTTAAGTATATTTTATTTGGATTACATAAAGATTTCTATCATTATCTGTAAAAAAATGTTATTTGTTAAAAAAATTTTCCAGATCGCTGTTATAAAATCTTTATATTAAAAAAAAAAATATATATATATATTTAAAGAGACGAACTCTTAGCGGAAACTAATGTTTATCTGGAAGCAATTTTGTAAGGGGAGGATCTCACGGAATCACTTACTATTACTCATTAATATGACCTAATATTTGTAAGTGTTGCCAGAGAAATTGTGCCTCAAGTCCCCAAAAATACTTATTTTTTCTGCAGATCCCCATTTTTTTGCAGAAAATGTTTTAATATAAAGTTAATTATACAATTTCCGTTTTTTACAAAAATAGTATTTATTTAATAGAAAATACATTGAAAATTTTTTACATAGATAAAAATAAATCCCTAAATACCTCGTAATGAAAATTTGTCTCCAAATTTTCAATACTTTTTGAACTTAAATTACTCCAAAGTTTTGTTACCTAATGATATTTTTAAAAATTTGTTAAATTAATTAAAGTATCTAATAATTAATTTTCAGTAAAGACGAAGGTCTGAGCTGCTAGTTCCTAATTGTTTTAATGTTTACTATTATTAGGTATATGCAATAATTCTCATAGTTTTTTAAGGAAAAATTAATATTTATTTCAAGATAAAAGTACAATGTATATAGTTCATAGTATTTATTGTTCATCAGGAGCTAAGACTTTTCCAAACTTTCTGGAAATTTATAGATTTCATCCTAAAACTACGAAGCAAGTGAATTTTTGTTTGAACCAAAGCGTATTACATGGTTATTCAGTTTTGGTGTCATAATGGATTCCCTTTTTATAGCCCGTAAGAATTATATTGCTCTTAGTTTTTTTTGCTCCATGCTTTTGTATGAATCCAAGTGCTTTTAAGTGTCTAAAAATTATTGCTTGATATACTTCCAATGATTCTGCAAGGATTTCTAGTATTTGACAATAATCTTGATCGAGCAAAGATTCCAAACTCCATCTTCAAATCATCAAATTCACATCGAATTGGATCGATTGAAAAAATACTATATATATATATAACTTCTGAAATTTTTACAAGGATCTACAACCTTAAACCTTCAATAAGGAAACTGAAATGTAAAATTTTTAAATATTTGTAATTTTTTAACTTAAAATATATTAAAAATTGTAAATCTTTACAGATCGGGGTCTTAGATCTGCATAGTTAGTGGGGACCAGAGAATTGCTACGCTTAATGGAATCTGATGAAATCTTAGAAAAATATATCTGAAAACTGTCATTGATATTTAAAGCTCAAAAATAAAACTTTTCAAATTTATTGGTTTTAGAATTTATAAAAAGTACGAAATTATACTCGGAATATCTTTGTATTTTGCTGTTTTTCTCACAATTTCTAACTAATTCTGTCTAATACCTGTGAATTTGACAAGTACTACTAAAACAGAGCTAATTTTTATTAAAAAAAGATATAAAATCTATTAAATAAAAACAAATATTTCAACAAAAACTTTTTCAAAATATATTTTAATTTCTATCAATATATTTCTTTAAACAAATGTTAAAATAACTTATTTTCATATGTTTTTCCAACTTTAAAACAATTCTTATTAGCATTTGTTTACCTACAAAACAAATAAGCGTTTATTTTACTCGTATCATAACAGCGCTTTTCACTTTCATAAAAAGTTAGCAATACTTTTCCAAAGGAAAACATCGAGAATTATCTTTTTTCTTATATTTTCAGTTTTTTTATTTTTGTAATACTTTGTATTAAAGTTGTTGTATTTATAAATAATTTATAATAAAAATTTCTTATTAAAATGTCACATCACACCTGCAAAAGTTTAATAAAAATATCAAAAAATTTATTAATAACAAATGAAACACATCTAATTACGCTCAATGATGAGAACAACAAAAACAACAGTAAAAAACAAGGAAAATAAAGAAAGGGGGTTGTTTGAAGTTGTTGTATTTTTTTTTTTTTTTTGTAGCCCCAGACAAATGTCTGCTGCTGTTAAGAGTGTTTTTCTATTGTTGCTGATGTTGTTGATGAAGTTGTTGTTGATGTAAAGTTTTCCTTATTTTATGTTTTATTATTGTTATGCTTTCTATAACCTCGATTTTTATCTTCATCTATATCTTTGATAGACTCCTACATGTTTATTTTTTTTCTGCATTTTTCCTTTCAAACATTGAAATGAAGGACATTTTTCATATTGAGTTTTGTAGGAGTTTTTTTTTATTTTCTTGTTTATTTTACTACATCTCTATTTAGTTTACATTTTATCTGGCATTTTCTTTAGTATGATTTTTTTAAGGGACGCGCCCTTTATTGAAAAGAATTTAATTTGTTGTTAGCTTTTGTTGAAATTTGAGTTTTTTTTTTAATAAACTTAAAATATTATTTTAATTATGCTTTTTTCAAATTTAATGAAAGTTATGTGATTAAGTTAAAGTGAACTTTGTTCAGCTGACCTTGAATATTTTTTTGTTGCTACGTAATAATTATATTTACTCGTACTTTTAAACTTGATACAATTTAGGAGTGAGTAATTTACAAATTTAATTTGGCCTAATTAGGGTGGAAATGAAAAAAAAAATAACAAAACTTGTTTTTAATATTTGAGGTTAAAAATAGTTAAAGAGGTTTGAGATTATAGATTTTTCTATTATTTATTATTAAAACTTTCTTTATTAGTATTAAATTAAAAAATATGTAGAATATTTTTTCATAAAAATAGTTGGCAAAATGTCATTCGTAATTTTTGGCTTTATCCTATATTGTGTATTCTATAATCTAGTCTATACTGTAGTCTACAATATAGTCTACAGTTTAGTCTATAGTCTAGACCAAGGTTTCTCAAATGGTTCCGCGGACACCTGAGAGTAAGATTTGAGGGGTTCGAGAGATAGAGAGAAAGAAAAAGAGATCGAGAATGTGTTTGTAATTATTGTACATGATATATTTTTTGACATATACAGTGCAAGCTCGATTTTCATGACTAATTAAAGAACAGACCTGTCGCGAAAACTGAATTTTCGTGATAACAGAACCCAAAAATTTTATTGAAAAATGTTATGTCATTTTTAACATTAGAATTGTTTTTATTGATGTATTTACATTTTAAACATTTTTAAAGAATTTGAAGATTTTAAGTTGCTTTTTTGGCAAATTATTTTTTAAAATAACAGCTGAATCACGTAGTTCACATAGTTCTGTTGTCGGCTTATTATTTTCCAAAGCCCATTCATTGTATGCATATGTTTAGCGATGTTATACAATAGTCCACTTTAATTTTGTTTTCTTCATAACCACTATCGTATAAGTCCTCCGATTCCGTATCTGATAATTCCATTTGCTCCTCATTACTTTCCACATGAAATTCTTCTTGAATCCAGTTGTTTATGTCAGCATTCGTGAAAAGATGTTCTGTACCAATTTGAGCTACAAGTGTACCAATAGTTGAAAGATCTTCGTTTTCTTCCTGAATTATATTTTATAAAATATTTAAGGGCATGTTATGCTCTTCACTCCATTCACTACCGAATTCGAGTAAGGCGTTATAGGATTTTCGAATATTGTACACTGATATTTTATACCAGGACGTAGCTAGAATCTGAACATCATTTTTGAGATTAAAGTTTTTTAGTTTGAGTTCCAAATTTGTTCCCTTCTCTCCAAGCAAGTGGGTAAGCAGTTGTTTTTTATAATTTAATTTGACAAAGTTGATAACGTTTTGAATTAACGGCTGAATAAGCTATATTTAAACTTTCTAAACTGGGTGACACGTTGCGTTAACTAAAAGCAAAATTGCTTTTTGCGGCAGACCTTTTGGAGACAAAAATTCTTGGAAATAAAAATTTTTACTTATGAACAACTTACTTTTACTAATTGCTGAAAATTAACTTACGTGGGGAACAATTTCGTGACAGGACCAGTCCTTGAATGTAAATTATATTATTACTGGAGTTGTATATTACAGGATTATTGAAAAAGCATTTAAAGGCGCGTCGGTTTTTCGATTTTCCAACAACCAACAATTTAAGTTTTTCTGTGCCATTCGGATTTGAACAGGCTTTCGCTCTTTACATATTTTTCTTCCGGGAGCCGTTTTCTCATTACATGTGACAAAAGTGTGATTTGGAAGCATCCTATAATATAAACCGGATTTCCTCTGCATTGTAGATTTGGTGAAGAGTCAACCCATGCTCATCTATGTAATTCTTAAACTCTTTCACAAATGAATCAATAAGATGAGGTTTAGAAGATAATTTCTCGTAATTTTTAAAAATCTAATTCTAATGGCATCGAAACCTGAATTGGTTTGATAAATTTTGGAGTACAAATGACTGGCTTTTGATCGTAAAATCGCTGCTGATATTGGAACATTTTTTGTCTCTATTTTACAAACCACTTATAAAGCATTTTTCCATTCTTGGGTACTTATCTTTCTTTAAGACACAATGTTTGCCTGGGCCACTTTCCGTTGTACGTACGAACTTTTTTAATGAACTTTCTTGCTTTATAATGCGGTAAACCGAAGACTTATGCAGCTTGTAATTCAAGCAAATTTAATTTATGGAATATACTCTTAATTTTTTTCATCTTAAATTTTTGAGAAATCGATGCTTTAAAATATGTTGATCTTTTCCCATATTAAAAGATGTATTTACACAACAAATAACACGAATAAACTGGCAAAATTGAAGATCAAAATCATCCAAAAAGATTAATGTACCAAAAGACGGGGATTTCCCTTTTTTGGTTATAGAAATTCTGATCAAATTAAAAAAAAAACAGGTAAAAGTCGCGAAAATGGAACCCGTTTTTCGTAAACTTTCTCGATTATAAAACCTGTAATTTTAAAAATACCGTGAATACCGAGCTTGCACTGTGTATAAGAATTGATAGCCTGCAGTGTAATGAAACGACGGATGTTTCTAATTTAAGTCTATTTTTATTTATTGCAGAAGGTGGAATAAAGGAAGAAATATTGTTTACTAAACCTTAAATCATTTAAATTTCAATGTGTAATCCAGCAGCTTACTGTGAAAAGCTTACCTGATATATTTAAAAGTGCTCTTCAAACTATAGGCGTAGTAAATTTTATGAAAAATAGTGTCTTAAGAAACAGAATTCTAAAAGCTCTATGTGTCGATTTAAATGCAGAACATAAGAAACTACTACTTTATACCTATGTCCGTTGGATTTCAAAGGAAAATATGCTGGAGTGATTATACGAATTAAAGACAGAAGTAGACATTTTCTTTTTATACAAAAATTGAGATCTTTATATAAAATTTACAGAAAACTACTTTTATATGTTAATTTGCTTATATCTCAAAATTACAAGATAGACAAGTAAATATATTAACTGAATTTGATTCAATAAGTGCTTTTATGTGCAAAATTTATGGAAAAGACGTCTTCAATACCCTCTACCAAAATATTTGTCGTTTCCACTGCAGAATGATATATTGGATTTATCTGATGTTTAAAAAGAACATACTTATGAAAGTTGATTCACTTTACGATGAATTTTCCCAACATTATCCGGAGATTAAAACCAATTCTTGTCAAACCAGTTTATTTTATAATCCATTTAACATTGCTATTGATAACATACCCGATAATTTTCAAGAATAAGCAATTGAACGTCTCCCAACGCTTGTTGAGCATTTTTGGATGAAATATTAAAAGTTTATACGATGGTTGGGAAGAAAACGTTATAACTTTTGCTAAAGTTGGTATCTATATATATATGCGAAACTAGTTTTTTCGGCCCTACACAATTTCTTTCAGAAATTTCTCCAACTGTCTAAAAATTAGTAAAAAGAAATACATTTTATTACATTTATCAAATCTTAATAGAAAAAATTTCCAAAAATTTGATTAAAAAAAATTTATAAATTTAAAATTTTTACATAAGACTTGCAATATTTTTTATTTTTAAATAAATGAATTTTGGTAACGCTGTTTTATTTAAAATAAATAAGGGGGTCTGTGAAGCACAAAGACCTGAGGACCCCTGGTTTAGTTTAAGGTAGATTAATAAGGTAGCGACATTCAAACAGCAGAGAATTTTTTTTTTTTTTTGGCAGTAATATGGCGTCTTGTGTTTAAAAATCAGTAGTGTTAAATTGGTGTTTATGTTTACAGTTTTTGCTTATTTTTGTGTTATTGCGTCTTATTACTTTTTTTATTACGTGAAATGTTAAATGTGTTTTTGTTTTTTGTAAACAAAAATTTGAAATGTAAAAATTAAAGTTGACATAAGATATGCAAAAACAAATACATGTTTTTTTGGTGTTGTAGTTAGTGTATTAAAAAACCGAAACCGGAAATCGGTAACCGGTTTTCGTTTTTTAAAAAGTCGGCCGATTTCGATTAATTTTTATTTTCGAACTATTCGACAGGCCGGATTTTTTCCTTCGGTTAATCGGTGTTTTATGAAATGCTCTTTCTTTTATTTTTTTACTAAAGCAATTCATATTTCCCAATTTTTTTATATTTGGTCATGGATCTTTCTTTAGGGACCAATTTATTATAACAATTAAATTGTTTGAAAATAAAAAAAAAAATGAAAATTACAAATTTTGTCAAGTGTTTTTTGAGTAGTTTTCACACAAATTTAAATTTTAAACAGTTCGTTTGTGATACTGAATCAGGCCCTAAGTTATTTTAAAGTATTTATCATTTACATTATGATCTGAAACAATTTTAAGTTTGGTTGTTTAAAATTTCTAATTTGTGATTTGAGTAATACCAGGCGTATTGAGAACAGAGAGCTCAGTCTATAGATTAGTCTATAGTCTAGACTTTATTTTAGTCTATTGTCTAGGCCTTAGTTTAGTCTATAGTCTAGACTATGGTTTAGTCAAGATTATAGATTAAGCTATAATCTAGACTATAGATTAAACTATAGACTAGACTATAGACTAAGATATAGTCTAGACTATAGCTTAATCTTAGTCTATAGTCTAGACTATAGCTTAGTCTATACTATAGTTTAGTCTATAATCTAGACTATAGTTTTGTCTATAATATGGACTATAGAGATAAAAAATCAGAAGTTCTTGTTAATAATTAAAATTTATGTTTTTGTTTTCATTGAAGAAATAAAACAAATAAAATTTATTAAAAACCTCTTAAAATTAAATTTACTTTGCTTCCCTTTCAAAGTCTATTTTAATTTTATTATTACCTTTGTTTTTCCTAGATTTTCTCAAATATTTGCTTATCATTTTTATATTACTTTTTGTACAGTGATATTTCGTACTTTTGTGAATGTGTGCGATAACTTTGAATTAAGTCACCTTCGTTTGTTTTCATTTTTTTACCATAAAAGCGCACAAATACACACCTGTTTTTCCTTTCTATGCATGTATTTTCTACACTATGCAATGACAGGTGATAAATGTTTTTTTGCTTTTAATTTCATAATATTCAAAAAACGTATGGAGTATGTATGTTTTTTTACGGAATCCACTTTAAATTAATAACAAACACCAACAACAACAGCAGCAATCAGATTAGGCAACAACACCATTGCCATCTTAACAAACCTGCCCTCCCCATAAATAAGGTAAATGATGGAAATAGAGAAAAAAAACGAAATAAAAACAAAATCATCATCGAAAAAGCAAAACAAAAGTTTTGTCATTTTATAATGATGTTGTTATTGTGAGTTTGTGTGTCTTTTAAAAGCTATAATAGATTTTTTTCTGCGTTTAATTTAGTGAGAGCATGTGTACTGCTGTCGGTATGTTTTACTCTATTTTGCTTTTGCCTAAAGGCCTTCTCCCCCCTTGCGATTCTTATAAATTCCTTAAAATTGTTGTCTTTTTTTTGAGCATACTCACATGTGAATGTTTGCTTTTGTTATTTTTGTTTTTTTTTTGTCGCTTAATTCTATTTTTAGAACCAACGAACGAAAAAACAACAACATAAAACACAAACATTATTATCAAGCTCTCAAAGTGCAAGTATAATAACAAGCACACTAACAGCAACAACATTACTAGCAATATTGCACAAATATGAAAAGCAAGAAAAAAGCAAAATGTACTGCTGGCAACTAAAGAATGAATTGAACTTATTGCAGCATAATAATTATGCTTTTGCTGCATGCATGCATGGTTTGCTTGCTTGCATCAACCACCACCAACGACATCATGGCCCTGTAAAACTCACATTACAAACCAGATTCATGAGGGAATGCGTCACATTTCAACCATAAATATAAAATACACATTTATATATACAATGGTAACATAAATTGTAAAGTATAACAAGAACAAAAACAAAAATGACTGAAAAAATGTACTAATATGCCGCCACTTCTTTTATACAAACCGTTCTTTTTTTTTTCTTAGTTGGTAGTTTGGGAATTGTTTGTTATTGTGTTTGTATTGAATTTTTGTTCTGTGTTACATTTTAATTTACTTTTTGTTGAGTATATAAGACAATTTTCTCCTTTTTCTTACAGTTTTTTTTTCTCTCAGTGTATTTGTGTGTTTTTAATAGATTCGTTTCTTATTTTCGTTAGTGTTTTTGTAATATGTATTTTCCAAATAGTATTGGAATTTCTGTGCTGCGAAATTCCTTCAATACACTATTTCTTATTGTTATTGTTGTTTTGGCATAAATCATTTATTCTTCATAATAATACATTTATAATTTAGATTTTACACAAATTTCCTTTTCCTTTTTATAAGAAATTTTTGAAATTTCCATTTTATAGGAAATTTTTGAAATTTCCTTTTTATAGGAAATTTTTGAAATTTTCTTTTTTTAGGAAATTTTTGAAATTTTCGTTTTTATAGGAAATTTTTGATTTTTTTTAGGAAATTTTTGAAATTTTCTTTTTATAGGAAATTATTGAAATTTCCTTTTTATAGGAAATTTTTGAAATTTCCTTTTTATAGGAAATTTTTGAAATTTCCTTTTTTTAGGAAATTTTTGAAATTTCCTTTTTTTTAGGAAATTTTTGAATTTTTTTTTATAGGAAATTTTTGGAATTTCCTTTTTTTTAGGAAATTTTTGAAATTTCCTTTTTATAGGAAATTTTTGAAATTTCCTTTTTATAGGAAATTTTTGAAGTTTCCTTTTTATAACCAATTTTTGAAGTCTCTTTTTTTTAGAAAATTTTATAAATTATTAATTTTTAAGGGAAATTTTACAAGAAATTCTTTAAATAAAAAATTCTACAAAAATTTCTTTTTAGAAAAAAGTTTTCGAAATTTCTTTTATAAAAAATTTCTTTTTTTAAAGGAAATTTTATGGGAAATTTTACAAAAATTTCCTTTTTTATAGGATTTTTTAATTTAATTTCCTATAGGAAATTTTTTTACGACAATTTTCTTTTTATAGGAAATTTTACGATAATTTCCTTTTTATAGAAAATTTTACAACAATTTCCTTCTTATAGGAAATCTTACTATAATTTGTTTTATAGAACATTTTTCTAGTTGTTTTTTACGAGAAATTTTTCGAGATTTCCTTTGTATAGGAAATTTTTCGAAATTTCCTTTTTATAGGAAATTTTTGAAAATTTCCATTTTATAGGAAATTATTCCAAAATTTACTGTGTAAGAAATTAAAAAAAAATTGATTCTTATAGGAAATTTAACGAAACTCCCTTTTATAGGACATTTTCGTTAAATGTTAAATGTTAATTCTATATAAATTTCATTTTTATGAAATTTTACAAAAATTTCCTTTCTATATAAAATTTTATAAAAATTTCTTTTCTTTAGGAAATTTTGCGAAAATTTGATTTTCATTTTTTTCTTAAAAAATCCCTTATCTATTGTTTTTTATTTATTTGTTTTTTATTTTTATTTCATAGGATTATTCGCGAAATTTTTAGTCCCTTTGACAAGTTTTTTGTAAGGCCTAAGTTTTATGAAGAAAATAATATTATTAGCAAAATCCAATTTTACTAATTTGTTTACAACAATACAATCTTGTAAAGAATTTTTTTTTTCAATACCCATTGAAAACATTTCACATAAACAAAAAATTAATTTTTCCAATAGTTCATAAAATATAATTATAAAAATCTCAACTTTAACTGTAAATATGCCAACTGTGTTAGAGAAATATTGTATCTAGCTGCTAAGAAATTGTAATATAAAACTATTGTTATTATTACTTAGAAACTATTCACATTTAGAGAACATATAATCCATTCATATGTACATACGTACGTACGTATTTACAACTTTAATAATAATTTACAACGAAATCTCACGTCTCTTACAATCAAATGATGATATTATAAAGAATATGAAATAGAAAATAAATTGAAAAAAGTGACTAATGTACTGTTAAATTTTTGATACACTTGTTAAATAGAAATACATACAGAGAAAATACAGATATGTAAGATTTCTTTAAAATGAATCAATGTACCATTACAAACATAAGAGATTTACAATGATTTCATGTAGTTTAGAATGTATAATATAAAAAGAAAACAATGAAAAATATAATAAGAAAATCGATGGAACTATAAAGTACTTATGGTAGAATATTGAAAAAATATTCTTGCTAACTTAAAGATTTCTTTGAAAAATTTTCAATTTCAATTTAAAAGAAAATATACATTTCAAAGAAGTTAGTTGCAGAAATTCTTTAAACAGTCACGTTCATTTAACCCAGAGATTAGTTTAATATCTTCTTTTTCTTTTTGCAAAAGTGTATTTATTTTTTTTTATTCTAACCTATAACAGTAGTACACAAATTATGTATAGACAAATGTAATAAACTTTTTTTTTTGCAATTTCAATTAAATTTAAAATGACGTCATTTCTATAATAATATATAATTGCTTAAAATGTGCGTCTTGGCAAATTGCTAAAGATTAATTTGAAGCTGTTTAAATATTTCACACCCACAAACAGTAATGTCAACTTAATACTGTAAATAAACGCTTAAAATAAAAAAATAAAAATAAAAAACAATACTTTAAACAATAAGCTGGTTTCAGATCAGTGATGCCAACTGTTGGGAACATAAACGCGCTGAAATTATATATAGTGCTAGAAAGTGCTAAATTAAAAACTACATTTCAAAACATTTATAGCAAACTAGTAAGTTAAATTACAGGTTATCAAGTTTTTATTATTATGAACCTTGATCCAACATTTTTCAGTTCTTTCCATAATTTGCAACTCAAAAAATTTTATTTGTTTAAGATAGTTTTCCAAAAATTAAGTTTTCTTACAATTTGTTAACATCTCTTAAAAAATTGGGACTAGACTTTTTATATTGTTTCTTAGATTCGGGCTAAAAATTTTTTTCGCGTTTTGGTCTACCAAAAATGAGCTAGTCCGAAAAGGGCTAAGATTCCTCCAAAAAGTGTAATTTCTAAACCGATTTTAAAAAATAACATTTTATGAAAATGTAGCAACTACTTTTGTTTTAAAAAGGTTAGAAATTAAATAATTTTGTATAACACTTAAAATTCATTATATCAACTTTTGGAAAAATAGTTATAAAACTATGTATAGAAAAAAAGCAACAAGTTCTAAAAAATGTAAGAACGTATCAAAGAGTTAAACAAACTTTTTAATAGTTTAAAAATGTGTATAACAGTTTAAAAAGCAATTTATAACAATTAGAAAATAAGGGAACAATTCTATAAATATTAAAAGCGTACTAAAAAGTTAAAGAAGCTTGTAGAACAGAATATTGTATAACAGCTTAACAAATGTATATAACAGTCAAGAAATAAGAAAAAAATTATATCAGCTTTACAAAAAACTTATAAAATTTTATATAACAGTAAAATACTTATAAAACAGTTTAGAATACATTAAATTAAAGGACCATATAAAGGGTTAAAAAGCAAACAGTTTAATAAGAGTTAAAAACGTTCTAAAAAGTAAAACAAACTTGTATAACAGTTTAGAAAATCTTGTATAACGGTTTAAAAAACGATGTATAACAGTTAGAAAGTAAGCAAACATTTCTTAAAGAGTTAAAAAGATAATAAAACCTTAAACAAATTTTTATAACAGTTTAGAAAACCTCGTATAACTATTTTATAAATGTTTATAACAAAAAAAAAAAAAAAAAAAAAAAACTACGTATAATATTAGAAAATTATCAAAAAATTATATAAGCTTTAAAAAAATTTAAAAAGTAAAGAAAATTTACATAACAGATTAGAAAATGTTATATAACAGTTTGAAAAACTAGGTATAACATTTAAAAGCGTACCAAAAAATTAAACAAACTAATATAACCCTTTAGAAAATCTTGTATAACAGTTAAAAAATCTGTATAACAGTAATTATACAATATTTGGAAAAATTCTAAAAGAATTAAATGAGTAAAATGTACTAAAAAATTAAACTTCTGTAAGAGTTTATAAGATGTGTATAACAGTTTAAAACCCCGTGTGTAGGAAGATAAAAGTTTTAAAAGCTTTAGAAAAAGATATTAAAAAAATTAAACAATATTATATAAAAGTTTAATAATCTCTGTATAGCCGTTAGAATTTCATATATAACAGCTGAAAATTACGAAAAATGTCCCTAACATTTGAGAAACATAAAAAAAGTTAAAAAAATGAAAAACTTGTATAACAGTTAAAAAAAAATTTTATTAAATTTATAAAACAAATAAAAAGTTGTATGAGATTTTAAATACATTTATAACAGTTAAAAACCTTGTATAATAGATTCAAAAATACTAATAATAAAAAAAAAAAATTAAAAAAAAAAAATAAAATATTTGTAACAGTTTAAATAAAGTTCTATAAGAAGTAAAAACAATGAAAAAACGTGTTTAAAAGTTTTGTATAACAGTTAAAAAAGTATATATAACAGTTAGAAATTAAGCAAAATGTTCTATTACAAGTACAAACATCGAAAAAACGTTGTATAACACTTTTGAAAAATATGCATAACATTTAATACCTTTGTATAACAGATTGAAAAATATATGTATATAAGAGTTAAAATGTGTATAATTGTTAAAAATCTTCTATAGCTGTTTAAAAAAATGTATAACATATAAATACATAAAACTGTTTTGAAAAAAAATAAAAGTATTGAAAAATGTGTATAATAGTTATACCCGTTATATAAAAAGAAAGAAAAAAAATAAAAAAATTCACATCAAATTATTTCGAACTAAACTTGGTGGAGAAGTAATAGAAAATACTAAAGATTTGTAATAATAACCTCCTCATAATATATAACATTTTAAGCAGAGATAAATTAATAATTTCAAAAATATAGCAAAAATATTTAAATTAAGGACTGCGCATGAAAAAATCCATGCACATTTTAAGGCTTATAACTTTTATTGTACGCAAAAAGAAAAAAAAAAAAATAGTGCCGTTAACTTGTTTCATTTCCTACAAAATTTATAATATATAATAATATCATTATTAGTTTTTATTAAAATTAAAGTTTAACAAAATTTATGCAAACGAATAATTTAAATGTATAACCAAAACACACGTCCACATAAAACAACTGCTAGGAGTGCAGGTGAGTTGGGAAATTCAGTTTTTCGAGTTATAAAAAATACAAAGAGTTCTCATGATCAGCGAAAGGAACCCTGATAACCGAAGAAAAAGTTGATTTACAGACTGTAAGATCGCAGTCAAAATATTATGAATTTTAAGAGAAAATCTACATCTCTGGATGGAACGTGACTCATTATTTAAACTGCTCTATATCTTTTATCAGAAAAAAAGTTAGCCTGAAAACTCATGAAGTAAAAAAAGTTCCTTATAGGAACTCACAATGAAAAAGTGGAAAAAGTAAAAAAAAAAAATTATTTTAAAATTTAATAACAAAATTTAAATTAAATGATAGCTAAAACTTTTAGCATTCAAGGTATGTTTCGCTTTTTATTGTACAATTAGTCTGCATAAAATAGGATGACTCTAAAGTCGAGGAATTTGTTAAATATAAAAATTTTGGTTTGGAAAAAAAAAATTGCAAAAAATTCGGTTTTGCATATTTAGAACAATATTACAAATTAAAATATGATAAATTTACTTTTGTATCAAAATTTTTCTAAAATATTGTCAACATTTATGGACCAACAAAAAAGTCACAGTGAAAAACAACTTACGTCTGAAAGGTGTTCAATATTTTGAAATACTTTCTATACAGTTCATGTTAAATTGAACTAGGCTAGTTTTACAAGTTGTCCATAATACGTATTTTATATAAATTATTTAAAGATTTTCGGTTTGTCTATTGGAAATATAAAGGTTAAAGAGTATTTCAGATAAGATACTTTAGAATGTCTTTTCAAAACAACCAAAAACAATCGTAATATTATTAGAAAAAATAGCAAAGAAAACGGAAATAAAAGTCAAATAATCGAAATTTTATTTCCGCCATAACATAAACAAATCAAAATAACATTATTAATAACTATTACGTAACTAGTATTTTCGCATTAAAATATTATTGCGCATATTGTTTTTTAATGGTTTAGTCATTCAGAAATCAAACACATGCGTAAATTATTATTATATAATTCTATACAAAATTTTACAGAAATAATATAAACATAAAAATAGGTCGTCCTTAAATAAAATAAATTGCAAATAAATATGAATAGAAGATGAAAAAACTAAATAAAATTAAAGTAAATTTAAAAATTTTTATTACATTCAAAAAACACTATGGCAACACTGATTAATAAAAAAAAGGAAATTATTTATGCAAAAATTACCATAATTAATATTTCCTTGTGTGTAGCAATAGATATATGTACTATTAGATAGATAGAAAAGGTTGATGTGATACCAGATAGTACCACATCTCCACCCAGAGACCGATCCCGGTCCATTGTGAGTATATGTACTATTATAAAGCTTAATATTTAAAAGATGGTATTTTGGGTAATTTTATTGATCCAATACAGGCAAAATATTAAGACTTTTTAAAATTTTAAAAAACTTTATGAAAAAAAATTTCATTGTTGTACAAATTTCATTGTTGTACAAAATTCATTGTTGTACCTAGTTTTCTTCTAATTTTTTCCAATTTTAATATGAAATCAATTCACTCTGGAACGCTGGAAAAAATGTGAAGGCAAAAGGAAGGACGGAAATTACTGAGATTAATTTTTTCAAAAATATGAGTGCTACCTAAAGGGCGATAAAAAGTTCGTATTGAAATAGTTGAATCAACTTTTGGTATGACAAGACATTTGTACATGTAGGGAAAAAAGCTCTTTAATCATAAGAAATGACACTTTTAACAGAGAAATGTGCTCAAATGAGCACATTTCAGAAAAGATTCCTTCCTATCGTTAGAAAACACAAAGAATTCTAATTTGTGTGGCCTCATTTATGTTCTCATTATTACAACAAAAAAGTAACTGAGTGGTATCAAACAAATAGTGCTGCTATTTACCAAAGGAGGCCAATTCACTAAACTGTTCAGAACTCAGTCTATTTGAAATGTATTGGATCATAGTTAAAGAATATTTAAAGAACACAAAGCTGATTAAAACCGAAAACACAGTAAAGCTCTTATTTATAGTATTCAAGAAAATATTAAATATTTTATTTAAAGCGAATAAAAAATTAATTTTTCTTTTAAATTTAAAACATGAATATAACGTTCTTTTAAAAAACAAAATTTCAAAAGGATTAATCCATTGGTTTAATTTTTATAGGTTAAATTGTATACACTAATTTTTTCGTGCGCAGTACTTATATAAAAAAATATGGGAAAATATAAAATACACAAATAAAATACTTGTGTTTGTTATAACAACGAAATATTTCATCAAAAATTAACACTTACTCACTCTCAAACTAAATGAAATCACTAATATGCTACAGAAAAATATCTCTCATTCATATACTCATGTAAACTCTTTCTTGATCTCCCCTGAAACCATTATAAAAAGAGAGCACATGTATTTTTTCTTACTCTATACTTTAAACTTTATTACAGAAAATATGGTTAATAGTTTTAAAACAAGCTAACAAGTTTAGTTTTACTTAAAACTTGGTTGTAACAACAACTAAATTACGGAAAGCTAAAAAATCATCAGTCGAATGTAAAATTAAATAATAAAATCATCTACACAAAAACAAAAATATGAAACGGACGGCTAATGTTTAAAACGTAAAAAAAAAACAAAATAAAGAAAAATATTAATAATAAATTAATAAAAACGTGACATAATAACTTAATATTTGTATTTTTATTAAATAACAAATATAAAATGTTTTAGATTTGTTAAAAAAAATGGAACAAAAAATTTTACCACATTATAATAAATATAATAAAATATAACAATAACAAATTTTAACGCAATTTTTTAAAGTTCATCCAAATAAAAAAATTATAATAATAATATAAACAAATTTAAATGGTTTCTTTAAAAAAGTGTGAAATTAAATAATATCCATGATTTTGAAAAAGTGCAGTCTGCACAAAAAATGCATTTTCAAATAAAAAGAATCATAAATTTAATATTGCCTATTTAGGCTTAAGCTTTTAAACAAAAAAAAAAATATTATTGCATATTTTAATTGTTATTTCAATTTTATTGCAAAAGTGTTCAAATATTAAAAAAAAATCTAAAATATAATAAATGATCTAGTGTTTTAAATTATATAACCTGGTTTATATATATATATATATATATATATATATATATATATATTATATTAATATATATATATATATATATATATATATATATATATATATATATATATATATTAATATAAAATTTGTTTGCTTAGTTTTTCCTTTATTTAAAACTAACGTAGATTGTTTGATAAGTATTGATATTTTACATAATACAAAATATTGTAATATTTCATATAAATGATTTAAAGGTAATAAATCAGTATTTCTATAAAAATTAAATACAATTTTTATTGGAATTACAATTAAGAGATTATTAAAAGACTTGATATCCTTTTTATTCAAAATAAAAAATCATTGATCCTCGACGAAATAATCCTTAACAATGATGTGTGGTTAAACGAAGGTAGAAAAAGCAAGTGAGAATATACGCTTGGCCGAATCTACATCATCACCATCTGCAACTTTTAAAAATTTCACTTTATATGAGAGGTGGGCGGTAAATTGGGCGGACCACGTTCATTTTTCGTTTCCGAGTTTACATTAGGCCTTGGACTACATGAACAATTTTGTTGATGTTTCACCTTATATAGGTGGGCTTTAAAATGGGCGGACCACGGCCATTTTCTATTTCCAACTTTACATTGGTTCTGGAACTATTCATGCAAAATTTTGTTGATGTTCATGCTTTTTTGCATGAGATATCGGCGAAAAAGTATAAACTGCAGTTACTACGGACATCCTGTTTATCTGGTGTATTTGGTGCATAACTTTTTTGTTTATTAATCGATTTTGCTCCTTTTCAATACCAAACAAGCCTTATATAAGTAAAATATTGGAACCATTCCCCTAGCATGTCCGATCCTAGCCACATCCTGCTTTCAACAGACAGACGGACGGACACCGTTAGATTGTCTTAGATTTTTGCGAGGACCCAGAATATATGATTATTAGATGATTATTTCGACATGGTACACACGGAATGACAAATTCAATATACCATATTTTGATGGTGGGTATAAAAAGTTGAGACTTGATTGACTTTATATTCTTGGAAGAGATAATAGAGAGAATAGAATAACTAGTCCATATATATATATATATATATATATATATATATATATATATATATATATATATATATATAATTCGCATTTATTTCATTGAATGGATTCTCCAAGCACCAGAAATGCAAATTTCTTTTTTTACATTAGTTGTTATAAATGTGGGCTTTGTCGCCCTTGATAAATAGTAAAAATCTCTGACGAATTATTTCGTATTTGCGTGCCATGATTGTCGTCGACGTTGTGTAGGTTTACTTGAGAACTAAAATAAGAAAATTCTATAATAAGGGAATCTAAGTTAATACTAGATGTTGGTTATTTTCTCGCAAGCAGGGTTGATCTCAAATTGAGAGGGATTTAAAATTAAATTCTCAGTGAGAATGATTTGAAAACAATATCTTTCTCCTCAAAAAATCCAATTCATATATTTTAAAAATTTTTAGTACATATCCAATTTTTATTTAGTATCTAATTGGATAACCCATTTTCAAACATTATGTTATTCTTACATCATTACATAATATGGTTGTAGTAGCCAAATATTCGTTGTCGTAACCAAATTATTTTTGTGGTAAACATAAAATATGTTTATCACAATCACTTATTATGTTATTCCATAATTGGGAAGATAGGAATCATATAAGTGGTTGTGATAAACAAATTTTATGTTTATCACAAAATAATTTGGTTACAGCAACGAATATTTGATTATCACAACCATAATATGAGTGTTCAAAAAATATAAATTATTAAATATAAATTTTGACCATGAAATATCTTCTAAACATGATATGGTTGCCGTAACAATGCTTAGCTATATATTTTCTCTGCGTTTGAGCTCGAGAATACCACCTTATAAATTAACACTCCATGTTAAATTCTATCTACTATAATTTAAACCTGTAAAACTTTTGACAAAACATCTTAAGATTTTTTAACATTTTTTTTCTCTTAATAATTTTTTTACTTTTGGGTTTAACGGCATATTTCGTTATATTTTCTTAGAAAATCCTTATTTTAAAACATATTTTAGTAATTCAAATGACATATCTTTTATATCTTTTATACTCAGGAGTATAATTTTACATATTTTACACTTAAGAGCAAATGTTGTATATTTTGCACTCAAGAGAATTTCTTAAATAATATGCAATTTTTTTTTTTCCTCACTGTCATCAGCTATTAATAGATATTAAATTTTCAATTTTCTGTTACAGTGAATATTTTTAAGTGTAAAGAAATGTATTTTGTTTAGAAATTGCTAACGAAAATTAAGTAATTTTTGGCATGGAGAAATAGATAAATTAAAATTTAACCAGACAAATAAAAATAAGAACATTTTTTTTAAATTTTAAGGTCATATTTTATAGATTTTAATGCGCTTAAAACGTTTTCTTCCTTTTCTTCATATTCTGGCAATTGCAAACTGGTTAATTGAGGAAATTTGATTTGGCTAAAATTTTGATTATATTCTGGCACCTATGGAATTGATGTCGTCTTAATGAGAACTCAAACATTCGTATTCTTCGGGTAGAAAACTGCACCATTCAGTGCCAATAGTTTATTAACTGTGTATGTGTTCAAATTGTACAATGCAAATAAATAAACAAAGAAGTTTTGGTGTCAACTTGACACGACATCAGTGTCGTGTTCTGGGAATCGAAAATGAATGACAGTAGAATCGATAGAAATTGATAGAAATGTTCCATATTTTCAACTTATGAATATTATTCAATATCTTTTTTAATATATTTTAAATAACTTAATTTTTTTCTAATATAGTAGAACTTAACCCTCTAACGTTAGCAGCAAAAATGTATAAAATCAATTTACAAATTAAAATATAGCTGGTGCAAAATTTTGTAGTGATTCGTAGCTTTCACTTGGTATCCATATTGGGTTGTTATAACTTTCGTAAATTTTTTATAATATTCTTAAAAATTGCTAATTTTTCGAAACTTTGAAATCTTTTTTGGAGAAAAACTGGGAACACATTTTTACTGTGGATGGTCTTTAGTTTTATTCATATAACGATTTTTTTTCATGTGTGAGAATTATTGTTGCAGGCTGATATACATGTGAAAATATATGGTAAAATATAACATTTTCAAAATGATACTTTCTTAAGTTTTTGTGCTACAACTAGGGTTTCTTTTTTCTCGGATTTTTTTGTTCCCGAGAATCAAAAAATAATATCAGTCATTCCCGGGACTAAAGTATAATTTCATATATTTTACTATACTCCAAATATTTGACACTTTCTAAAAGAAAAAAAAATCAATTATAAGATATTATATTATATGTATGTTATTACTATAATGATATAATTCTTATTATGATATTTTTAAAACTTATTTTTGTTTAAAAAAAAATGAAATTTTAAAATTATTAAAGCATTTACAAGTTCGTCAAATGTTCTATTTCAAATCTTAGTTGATATATTTCTAGTTAACGAAAATGCCCTCTTACTCTCTACGGATGTTGGTTTTACAGTGAGAAGGGTATCGTATAAACTTTTTAAATTAGGTGTTCTGTTTCCTGTTATTTCAAAAATACCAAATTTTCATTTTAATGTATTATCTACCTTTATTTTTTTCTTTAAATTAACGTTAGAATTTGATATGGCCTTTTCAAGTCGTAACTCGAAAGTAGATGATTCACTATCTGATGATTGTAAACTGTCATCGCCTTTAATTCTCCAATTCTTCATATAGTTTTTCGAGAATAATTTCCTCAGTCACTAAATTACAATCTCTTCGTCCAGGAGCTTCCATTGCAATTTTAATTGGATAAATTCGTATAACTCTTTTAAAACAGGTATGTGATCATCGTTCCAAATATTTATAAAATCAAAGGCTATTAAATTCTTCTTTACACAATTTTTTGCTTTCAAAAAATTCTCCAACATTAAAACAATTGAATTCCGTCGCGTTCTTACATCGCATGACAAATGTATATCTTCTCCTATTTCCGGTTTTGTATGCCTTTGTAAAGATGTTTTAAATGGACTCATTTTAAAGGCTTTAATTATTTTTCTTGTATTTTTTAAAACATCAGCATATTTAGGAACTACTCCATAGCAAGAACATCCACAACTTCAAGGTGTATGGCATGGTTTAAACAGAAAATTCCAGGAACAGGGCTTATTTTGACGAACGATTTCATAACGTTGGGTTCGTCGGAAACTGTGCACACAATATGTTTTTCAAAATTTATATTACAATTTGTACATTTTATTAGCTCGACCGTATAAAAATAAGTTGAGGTATCGTTTTTTTGTAATACTGGACCACTCATCAAATACCAGGGAAAATCTACCATTTTCATCCACAATCTGTTCAATTTCTAGTTTAATTTGCATTTGTACTTTTTCCATAAAAGATATTATTAATTTTTTGACATGTGTTTGATTTTTTGGTAAATCAAGACCTATGAGTTTGAGTCATTCTCTTATAAAACTACCTTTAGTTATTGCATGAATGGATATTCCATCTACAGCCGTCAATCTTGAAACAATTTCCTCCAAAGACTTTTTAGGTTGAAAGTATTTTCTAACGTCGGAATTACTAGAAGAAGTTGTTGGAGAAACTTCTATAGAATCAGCTTCCAAGCTAACATTATGAACCTGCCACAAATGTCGTAATAATCCACTGATGCTTCCACCTTTGAATGTCAGATTTTTTGGACAAAGGGAACATTGATCATAGCCGTTGGTTTTAGCAAAATATTTCCATATAACTGATTGGCTAGACCGCTGCATTTTTTCTTTAAAATACAATAATTTTAGTAAGTAATAACGTGTTAATAACTTCATTAACACTTACATATGTTAAACCTTCCCTTAGCTTAGAATGTCCATTAAATTGCCGATTGTTTTAAAATTTCTTTACATACAAAAGCATAACAGAGTTGTATTTTTGAGTAACAAAATTACAAACAGTAATATAATAAAAAGTAAAGCCTTAAATTACTTAATGACAGTTCCCGAACATTCCCGATAAAAAATTCCCGGGATTTACAAAAAATAATTTCCCGGGAATTAACGGGAATCTAGTTGCAACATTTAAATAAAAAATTGTTATATTGTAGGGATTCTTAGCTTTCATTTGACATCCATACTGGTGTGATAGAATATTCGTAAATATTTTATACATTTTTTAAAAAATGTGTATCCTTATAAACTATCAAGTACTTTTAAGGGGAAACTTGACATTCTGGAGAAAATGGTCTTTAGTTTCATGCATATTTCGATTTTTTTTTTAGGTGTGAAGTTAACAGTCTCACTGTGTAAGCACTGTGTGTTAAGAAAATTTCCTTGTACTATTCGATAAAATTTTACCATTTTCTGGAATATAATAATTAAGACGATGCGTTACAGAATAATACTTATCGCAAACTTAAGTCTAAACGTCAAGTCCTTATTTATTCAAACTCGCTTAAAACATGAAGTGGCAAAAAGCCTAAACTTAAATTCATTTAAAAATGTGTGATTCGCATTAAAAATTAAATTGGAGCGAGGGGAACTGCTACCAAGGTGTTAAAGATACAGTGGAATGGAATTGCTTTTAATGACAGATCGGATTTAATTCGCTAAAATAAATGTATGGCCTGTTTAAAAAACAAAAATATTGCTTCAATGTTTTATTAGATAGAGCATAACTGAAAACTTTTATATTTAAACAATATCTTAATTTTTTGCAGTAACTAAATTAATTTTAACTAATTTTAAAATTTATTATTTTAAACAAAACCCTGATGAATTTACACTAATAATTATTTTTGTATTACTTTACTCGTTAAGAAGGTAAGGCCTAAAAAAGTAATTAGTCACAAGAAGTGTTCCCTTTTGCTTTATATTATATGTACTTATTATCTAGCTACTTTCATTATTAGTTGATAAAATTTCTAAAACTACCCACGTATATGTGCCGGGAATTAGTCATCCTAAATTTGTGTTGTTTATTTTATTTTTTTAGTGACAAAACTTCAACCAACCAACCGATCGACTGACAAACAATGTAATAAAATATTTATTTTGAAATGAAAACTTGTCTACGCAAAAACCACAAAACAAGTTTTCACAATTTTTCTTTTACTTTTTTAATTTTTTTTACACAATTGTTTGTAATAATGCCACCATTAAACAATAAACAGCGCCATCATCAGCCACAGCAACAACAGTGTCTTCAACGTCAACTCCATAAACTAGAAAGACGGGACGTTATGCAGACTGAAGAAAAATAGAAAAAAAAAAAAACGCCGACAAATAATATGATCGTCATACAAATTAGAAAGATAGAAAAAAAGAAAAACCTATTTTTTACCACATTTTTTTTTCTTTTTTGTTAATTTTGTGCTTCTTTGATTATTTAAGTAGTAAAAAAATTGCTGCTTTTTCTTTTTCATTATTTTCCATTCCAACATTAGAGCAACACAAAGATTCAAAAGAAAAACGTTTTATTATTTTTTATTATAATTTTCATTTATTTTTTCGTTAAGTGAAAGTGGACGTTTCATGATTTGTTTGTTGTTGGTGGAAAAAACACAACTTTTCATTTCTTTTTTAACAATTTGAAATTATTCTTCATGGTGTAATTTGTTTCTAACATTTTTTTAGGAGGGAAATAGAAAATATATTTTTTAATTGTTTTGAATATTAAAGTTTAAAACTAAATTTAAGATACTAAAAACTTTAGAGTAGTTCACACACCATGTACACGTAATATTACAATGTTTCATATTTTTATCATTTTGCGCATGCGCAACTTGTTTTTTTTTTTTTTTTTGCTTTAAACATAAATAATCATTATTTCAGGGCTGCCAAAAAAATTTATTCATTTTTTTAAACATTGATTTTTTAATAGTAATTTCAAAACATGTTTTTATGGCAGCGTTTTTTTCTTTTTTTTTTTTTAATATAATAAAAAAAAATATATATATATATATATATATATATATATATATATATATTGATGTCTTCTTCATTCGCTAAAATTTTATTTAACTTTCACTATTAACTTTGACGTTGTTGGTTAGTTAGTTGTTTAGTTTGTCTGTTGGTGTGTTATTTATATTTATTACTACATTGCCACCGCATCCATACCTTGAAAAAAAAACATACAAATTTTAAAGCAAATTAAAAGAAATAGGCAATTAATATGCGAAGTAGTATTTCCCTTAAATATATAAAAAAATATTGGTTAGGAGTAAAAGTAATTGTTTGTTACCACGAGTTTTTTTTTGTAATATGCAGGGCTGATACTTTCATGCACTAAAAAAATCGAAAATATGAGCTTGAAGACCAAAAATATATTTTTTTAAATAATATTTATTAAAAAAAGGAAAAAAATAAAAAAATTAAAAATTTTTAAGAATTCATTTCAGTATAAATCAGATCGTCAACTAAATGCAATAGGTCGTAAACATGTAAAAATCCAATGTGGGATTTTTATTGAATTATGATTAGGTTGTGCAAATTATTCGACATTGAAGTTGATCGAATAATATTTCATAATTTTATAATTATTCGTGTGATCGAATTAAATTTGCATTTTCTTCGATTAATCGAACGAATAAAGAATAAAATACATTATTCGAATAATTAATTACAAGTTTAAAATATGCAAAATCTAGTATTTTTTAAATCTTAGATTTAAATCTAAAAATAACAATTCATTAACATAGAACAAAAGACTAAAAAAAAAAATGAGACCATATTCAAGCTTAAGTCACATGAATCTGCTTTCACGTTTTTTTTTTTCCATCAGGTCTGGATATTTTTATGGGCGTGTATAATATTTCACCCATAATAAGGCCATTACACGAGTACATTTCACCATAACTCAAGAAAGGTGTGTACGATTGATTGATACTCAAAAAGATGTGGACTAAAAATGTCTTTATATGCTCAATATTTTCGGAATTATTTAGAAATTAGTGTCCCAATTTTTTATTATTATTATTTTTTTTTTCTTGCAAAATTGAATATTTTTTTAAAGTTCTCTTAAAAAGTAAAAGCGCCATAAAGTATCTGTTTATTTTGCTAAGAATAAAATAAGCCATGTATCATCAAAATTGATGCACAAATCTTGATTTTACTCACAGTTAAGTGAAATTCCTTAGAATCAAGTGGAGATACAATAGTTGGCAAAAAATTTTTTTTTGTTCGTTAAGCAAAATAAAATAAATTTGTGTACGATATAATAATTTAACAAAAACATGTTCGATTAATTGTTAAAAATTTATGGAATAATTTTTATTCCAAATTGAAAAATTTTGTTCGTTCGAAAATAAAAAAATTTGTTACTCGAATAATCGAATAATTTCTGTTCGAATATATATATATATATATATATATATATATATATATATATATATATATATATATTTCAATATTTTTATTTGCGATCTATTTTCCAGACAAATAACTTAGATTTTTAAGTTCCAATGAACAAAAAAAAAAAAAAAAAAAATACAATTGAAATATGTTAACTTAAATTAACTTATACATATGAATCACAATAAATATAATTTCTATTTTATTTTTTTGAATTTTATCGCTATCATTCAGAATGTTAATATTTAGCGATTTTTTGTATTTTGACGTTTTTACTTTTTTGTGTAATCTGGCGATTTTTTTTGTAATGTTTTTTTTTCTTGCTCTATTTTACCGATTTTTTTATGTAGCGATTTTTTATTTTTAATCAAATTTTTATAATTATTTAATTTACTTTTTTCTTTAAGGAAATTTTTTATTTATAAACTATTTTTTTATTAATTTTTTTTATTGAAATTAAGTATTTGTTACAACAAAATTAAGTGTCTCAGTGTCCATTGGATATTATTGGAATTTTTTTTTAAATTTTGAAATTTTTTGTATTTTATAGGTCTTTTTCCTTTTGTATTTTAGCAAAATATACGCGTTTTATCATAGCGTTTTTTTTTTAATTTAAAGTAATTTAGCGATTTTTTTAAATTTGGAATTTAGCGATATTTCTTTGTAATTTAGATTTTTTTATTTTGTTTATTAATGTTTTTTTTTTTTTTTGAATTATGAAAATTTGACGATTTTTTTATTTTTTTTTTATAATGAAGTGATTTTTGTTTGTCCTCTTAGATTTTTGCATATATTTAGTTCATAAGGAGCACTTAGTATGAGTTCTTTAAAACCAAGATAAAGAACTAATTTCGTTAGTGATCAGGGAGCTTCAAAAAGTTGGACATCGTTATTGCTAGTCCTGTACTATATGAGGTATCACATAAAAATTGTAGAAAATACAAATGATATTACAATTGTCAAAAGTACCAATTTCGCATTTCTGAATAATTTGCTAAGTGCATTTTTGTAAAAAAAAAAATCAATTTTCACCTTAAAAGAATCCCTTTATCTTAATTTTTAAAGAAACCACTTTTGATCCTACCCAACACTAAACAAATTATCCATTATATGCATATTTCTTTGGCATAATATTCGTAAACAAAAAATTTTAGTCTTCTTTTTTTATTAAGTTAAATTAGCATTTGTTTTATTGGTTATTAGTTATTTTATTTACATTTTGGTTTGTTTTGTCTCAAATGCAAACACTCTCCCTCTTTATTTTTCTCACTCTATTCAACTCTCTTACATTTTACGAACAAGTGTGGCTACTTTTTGCTACTGATTTTTTATACATTTTACTAATATTGGTCATAATAGAAAAAGTACTAACCAAAATTAAAAAAAAAACATTTTCTCACAACAACAACTTCTACTAACTGAGACAACAAACAGTTTTATTATTCATTAATGAATTTTGTTGGTTTATGTCTCGTTTTGATTTTTATTTTTATTTATTTATTTATTTTTTTTTTTTTTTTTTTTTTTTGAGAATTACAGTTTGGTTTTAAAATAGTTTTTGTTAACATTTATTTAAATTAATAGTCTTTTCTGTTTTTTGTGGTCTTTGATAAAATGTTAAATTTTGTATTACATCAAAATATACAAAAACTGTGTTGTTTTGTATATGTGTGTGTTTTTTTTTGTCTTAATTGTTTTTTTTTGTCTTAATTGTTTTTTTTTTTTTTTTGGTATTTGTTTTAAAACCCTGTTTGCCACGGAAACTGAGGTAATAATTTCCTTGTATACATATTTAAATTTACCCAGTTTGTACTTGATAGTAGTCAGTTTGAGGCGTTTAAGAAATATGTTGCCAGTACCCCACCATGTTTCACAATCACCTTATATATTATTATTATTGCTTTTTTTTTTGTTTAATTTATATTTTTTCCAACAATTTGTTATAATTTTTATTTTAAGAGGTAACTTAGCCTAATTTTAACGGAATTTGTTTAATAAAGATTGAGTTCAAGTTTATATTATATATTTTTTAATATGATGAATAAATAGGTTAAAATGTTAAGTTAAAGTAGACAATTTTAATAAAACAGGTCAATTTTAGAAACTATATTTTATTATTGTTTTTTTCCCCATTTTTATACCACCAAATAATCACCTGAGAGTCCTAGATTGGAACCTTATAAAGTTCTTTGTATGCTAATAGATAGTGGAAATAAGTAGCTGTATCCGTCCGTTGGTATGTCTGTTGAAATTTACTTACCGAATTTAAACAAATTGAAATTTAACCAATAATACTAATTTTCAACAAGGTATTCATTTTATGGAAAAGTATCAAAATCAAAAAATACAAATTTGAAAGAAGCACAAAAATATTAATTTTGCAAATAATAAGTGTTATAATTAAAAAAAAAAATCACAATTTAAAAGGAAGAATGCCTTTTTATACCCTACATCACGTTAGGTGGTTGTGCTGATGTTTGTAACGCATAGAAAAAGTTATCCAACACCCACCTTAAAGTATACCAAACGACTCAGTATCACTTTTTAAATCGACCTAACGATGTCCGTCCGTCTGGCTGACTGTCCATGTAAACCTTTTGCACAAAGTAGTACGGGTCGCAATTTTAATGACAGGTTAGGTTAGATGGGCAGCTGCAAATGTAACTATACAGCTCACTTGAGTCTTATTGGTCCCGTTGTGTTACCCTAATGGATCATGTGAATCTGTTTTCACATGTTTCAACCTGACCCGTCTAACATCAATTACAGAGAGATCAGATAGTCCGTGCATACATGGACTACCAAATTCAGCAGTCCTTGTATTCGCAACAGCAGGATAGTGACAAAGAAAATGTTCTACTGCCTCTTCCTCCTTCCCGTTAAAGCAACTTCTGCAATAGTCGTTAAAAGGGAGTCCTGGTCTCTTAGTGTGTGCACTAGCAATCCAGTGCCCTGTAATAGTGTCTACAAGTGTTCGTAGCTGAGACACTTTGGCAATCCTGGAATGAAACTCGACCGTTTCTGATCGTACTGGGGCCATATATGTCTCGAGATAGAATATGCGGATTCGTTTGTCCATCTTTGTTGAGCTATTCTCGACAAGTATTATTGATCTGCAAGATGACAGCTGTATAGGAAGGGAATCGCAATAGACCAATTCTAGGTTTGAATGTATCGCCCGGATGTCCTGCATTCATGTACCAGCATGGATGTCGAATAGACATTCGAAAGAGACTTAATCGCGGGTTAACTATCGGTACAAATTTGAATATCCACTCCGAATACTCTATAGTACATTAGCCAATTTACCGCTTTCCTAATGGCTAATGTCTCCACTTGAAGACAGAGGTTTCTCAGTTCCCAATTTTAAAGATAGTTCAATAAAATTTGGCACATGGGACTTTTATGATACAAGGACTAAGCCTATTGAAATTGGTTGTGATCGGTTCATTATTTCACCTAGCCCCCATACAAATGTCCCCCCGGAAAAGAGTTTAAACACTCAAAAATGCCTTAAAAATAAGAATATTTTCATGAAATTCACTTCAAAGAAGTTCTGTACAAGTATCAATCTTTGTACCAAATTTTATGAAGATCGGTCCACAATTGACCACAGCTCCCATATAAGCCCCTCTTCCGAAAATCACTTTATCGTGCTTAAATTCCATACGAATGTTAGTATCAAATTAATATTCGACACAAATAAGTTTTATGTGGCAACGTCATTGCCAAATTTTATGAGAATCGGTCCGTAATTTACCATAGTTTCCATATAAATCCACTGCCCTAAAGTGCATAAAATCATCTAGATGTTACTATCAACGCATTATCCTGTATTTGTATATTTTGTTTTACATTTCGTGAAATTGGCCACAAGTGTAATATAATGGTGTAGGGTATTATATAGTCGATCTTGACCGACTATATCTTTCTTTCTAGTTTTATCTGGTGTCTTTCAATTTCCATAAAAAATTGTATATACGAAATCCATTAAACCAATTATCGATTTAAGTTTTCAGTTTCGCGAAATTGCGAAAACCCGCAATTTTATTTCACATTTTCAATTTCTCAAAAACCAAAAACAAATTTCATAAGTATGTAACTTTAAGTGACAATATTTCTGGAAAGACATTGTGGATTTCAATAAATGATGTTTGAATTTTGCTTATATTGGCTTTAACATGAACATTTCCAAAATAGGAAAGTATTTTTCAAAAATGTATTTTAATGCAATTGCATTTTTTAAGTGCATTTTTCGTTAAATATGATATTTAAAATTTTTGAATTTTTAACATACATAT
The DNA here is from genome assembly GCA_932274085.1 of Protocalliphora azurea. Lineage (NCBI taxonomy): Eukaryota > Metazoa > Arthropoda > Insecta > Diptera > Calliphoridae > Protocalliphora > Protocalliphora azurea. The sequence goes on from OW026519.1 coordinate 56,881,462, forward strand.
TTGGAAAATATAGAATCTTCAAATTAAAATAAAAATCTCCTATATCCTGGACGCACACATCTACTATGCATTGTACAATAAAAAAACTTGTTCCAAAATTTTCATATAAAAATAATATTTTTTCTTATTTTTTCCTTTTTTTTAATTATTTTATATATAGAAAGTATGCAAATTTTAATGTTCATATCTCTTGAAGTTATTGACGGATTTGTGTAATTGAAAAAGCATATAAAAGGTTTCTGCCTTCTTTTTGAGTACTTCAGTCAGCATCTTCAAAATATCCTTTACGTTCAAATACATTTGCAAAATACAATCGCAATTTACGGATGCACTTTTGATAAATGCGGAATTCATTAAATTATAATTTTTCTTTAGCTGTATTTTAAATTGTTAATTAAATTGCAATATTAATTAGTTTAGTACATAATAGTTTACTGTTTTTAATAAATTTTCAAAAAGTATTCGACTTATGCCATAATTAAGTCATAAAAAATTATAAAATAACAAATTTTAAATGTTAAACCCCAAATAAACGTTTTTTAATTAAAGTTTTATGAAATATAAAAGCCTGCTTTATGTTCTTATATTTTATAAATAATGTATGAGAAACTACATTTTTTATTTTCAATTTAAAAATTTAAATTTTCATCCAATTCTGAGAAAGAAAATTTGTTTTATTAACATTTATAAAGTTTTCAAAAAGATGGCCATTTTGATTTAGGTCATGTATAATTGTCCTCAATCATATTTAGTATTTTTTTACTTTTTTATTTTATTATTTAAAACATATTTTTTTGTTTTTAAATGTAAACGAACCACAAAATCTAGAGCACACACGCTAGTGCACTTTGATGTTGGTTTTGTATTTTTTTTTTTTACACCTAGTTTTTATACAATTTAGAAATATGTAGCAACAATAAACAATAGCAGCTAGTAGAAGTGGTAAATAGTATGTCGTTTTAGTTTTAATATTATAAAAATAAGTCTTGCCTTTTTTACCGTATAAAAATACTTGACTTGGATTTCTTACAAATTGATTTTATTTTTTTGTTTTATTTTCGTCTGTCGCCTTCACAGATAGAGTTTTAGTTTTGTGTAAAACATGCTTTACTACTTTTTTATGTTAGTTTTTTCTTTTTTTTAATTTTATTTTTAAGTTAAAATTGTTAATAATGAGTGAATGAATGACTACAATAATAATAACAGTAAACCATATATTTTTTTGTTGTTGCTGATGATTTGTAATTGTTATTTTGTTTTGTTTTGCTTTGATGTTGTTGGTATTATTGCATTAGAAATGGTAATGTCTTCTTGGGTGACAAATAGTGACACATTTTAATGAAATAGAAGAAGCATTAAAACAAGAAAAACAGTTGTTATTTGTAGTACTATTCTATTACACTGGTATATATTCCTATAAACGCATATCAATTTTTTTTAATAAACTTACCTCAAATGGGAATAAAAAATAATTAAAGTGCTAAAAATTGATTTTTTAAATTATTTATTGATTCGACTTAAAAAAATTAAGAACAAAAAGCTTAAAATGTACATTAAATTTTTTTCATTGTAATTTTAGTAAGGCATTTTCCTATACACGCACTTAAACAAATGAACCAATTTAGCATTTTTAATAATATGTTAATGAACCTTTGTTCTGGATAACATCAAAAATTGGGTCTGGCATTGATTTGACTAATTTTTGAAGAAAATCACTATGAATTTTTTCCCAGGCTTGTTTAATTTTTAATTTTAACTCTGTTATTGTCATTATGATTTCATTCTGTGCACTTCTTGTGTAAACTTTGCGGGCCATGTCGCTCCACATATTTTCTATTGGATTTGAATCTGGACTGCAAGTCGGGAAGTACAATAGTGGAATACTATGTTCATTAAATCATGATTTAGATTGGTTGAAGACATGAATAGCAGTTATCCTGTTGGAATATGCAATGAGAGAAGAGCATCTTCTAAAATTATAAATTGCGCTGTTCATTTTAGTTTGAACAAAACATATTTTTAAATTTTCTGTAGCAGAAAAGGCTGCCCAAACCATAACACTGTCTCCACCAAAATTGCGTATCAACATACGTATTTCGTTCGACCTCAAATCATGCCAATAGCAAGAATATGTATTGAGATTATCCAAATTGAATTTCTTTACCCTATTCCACTCATCTGTCCATTTCTTGTTTGTGAGTGTAAATTTTAAACGATTTTCCATATGATGCTGTTTTAACACTGACTTACTTTTTGGTTTCTTTATTTTTTATTTGTGTAGTATTTAATTTATTGCGGGTGGCTTATTCTTTTATTTTATTAATTTGCATTTTTGTTAATTTTTGATTACCTTTCCTTTGGTTTCCGCACTCCGTATTTCAGCCCTTTCTTAAGAAAGCCTCGAATAACTCCTTCCGAACGGCGGTTAATTTTTCGTCCAATTTCTTTGTTAGAACAGCCTTGATCAGGAAGAAATTGAATTTAATTTTTTCCTGGTCTGTAAGAAAAGTTCCTCTGGGTATCCTTTATTAAGCTGATGAAATTTCCCAATTAAAACAAAAATATTTTCAGTAAACAGAGATGTTGTCATCAGAAATTTACCTTAAGTGAAACAACTAAAACTGTTAAAATTTTTTTTTGCAATAACAATAAAAATAAAAATATTAAATGCGTTTATAGGAATATGCACCAGTGTATACAACTTTATGTAGTTGTCAAAGTGTAAAGTAGCGAATATTTTCTTCATATGAAATAAAGTTCCATTATTTTGTTCGGCAATTAATTACTTTTTTTGTTTTTAAACTTATTTTATGTTGCTTGTATTTAAACCATAAAGAAGATTTTAAAACACAAAAAGCAAGTACCTTTTTTGTTAACAAAACCAAAATTAATATAAAATAAAAAAAAAAACACGAAAATCGTTCAAGTTTAAAAGTTTATTAACCTTAAAATAGTTCAAAGCGAATTAAAAATTAAAAGAAAAGAAAATAATTTAGACCTTTATAGAGTTGTAATTCATTCAATTGCATTTGTAATTATGAAAGAAAACTTAAATCGTGGGTGTGATATTTAATATTAAATTGATTTAAATAAACATTTAGTCATTTGTTTAGATCATTCCTTTATGAAAATTTTTTACTTTTGCATTTTTAATTAAGTAAATTTTTGTTGCAAATCTTTTTGATAAATTTTTAATTGGTACTTATATAAAAACTTTTAAAATTATTTATGGGTACTTTTTGTTAAAAATTTACTCTTTTTTTAAATTGAGATTTCTTTTAAAAATTGCTACCTCTCAAAAATTTATCCTTGTTTGAAAGTATGAATTTTATGGAATATTGGTGCTTAAAAAGAAATTGTGCTTTTGGAAAACATCTTTTATAGAAAATTAGTATTTTTTATTTTTAATTTGTAGTTTTTTATTTATTTTTATATATAAATAAATAAAAATTTATTTATGTAAATAAATAAATAAATATTAATTTATTAATTTATTTATAAAAATTGGTTGCTTTTTATTTTAATTTTTTTCAATTGGTACTTTATTAAAACTAGTGTATAATAAGTACTTTTTTTAAAGTTGGAAATTTTCGTGAATATTGGTACTTTTTTCTTTTTTGGGAAAATTTTTAGTATTTAAAAAAATATTTTTTTTTTTTTAGAAAATAATAAAATTTTGGCAATGGAAAAATAAAAAGATATTTCTCTCAATTCTCAATTATTTCGATTTTTTTAATTTCTTCAATATAATAAAAGAAAATAAAAATATCTATAACATAACAAAGTTCTTAACTTATTTAGTGTCTTAAGAATGTCTGATTTTGATGATATTCAATAGCCAAATTTTTAGGATTTTAATTGATATATTGATGAATCAAATCCTGCCTCTCAATTGTAGGGAACATTGGAAATTTGTTTTCAACAAAAATACGAATAGATGGACATCATTACTTAGCTCCTGAATCATTTAAATTTTTTACTAGTTATGTATTCAAAAATGTAGCTTCTTTTTCCTAAACAAAAACTAGGCAAACAAATTTTTAATTTCTTCATATTAAATTTTAACCTTTAACGATGAATTTGTGTTAAATTTAAAAATTTATCTTACCAGTCTAAGTCCAATACACAAAGCTGAGAAAAACAATTAAATATGTTCTGTAACAAAAATCATGGTGACAACAATCAAAATTACCTGTGATGGTGTATTCATACAATCCAATTCATTTTTGACCGCTACAACGAGTCCTCTGTCAACTACAACAACAATTGAGAGCCTACAACCCAGAGATACGCTCTCAACAACAACAGATTCCTCAACCTCAACAACAAACTCTTCTGGTTCTTCTACATCATCAACTAATAATTCATTTAATAGTGACAAAGATAAATCAATTACCAGTATATTGAAATATGATAAGCAACCGCAGATAAATTCGTCCAATTCTTCGCCTATATCAGCAGACTCTATTACACGCAAATCCTTAGGAAGCAATTCAAGCTATCGCGCCAAAAGACCTCGTACTCCTAAATGTGATAATCGTAGACGTTATTATTTTGGTAGTAATAAAATCTATTGGTGTAAACAATCTGTCGAACGTCAATCAAATCTAGGATGTTGTTTAAAAAGTGAATCAGGGGGACTGGGAAAAAACTCCTGCAGCAGTTTACAACGTAGTGCCAGTTCTGTAACACACAAAGAATTACAGCAACATAAAAGTCACAGTTATACAGGACGTTCTAAACATAAACCTTTAACGGCTTCCAGTAGTCTATCAGCTGTACCAAATAATCATCATAATCATAATCATAATCCAAAATCTCATACAAATTATTTACAAACATTTTATAATCTTAATAAATGTCAAACGGCGGCTTTAAAATCTACAACACCAAAAACTATATCGGGCGCTACTTCTATATTTTTCGTCAATGGTTTTAGTGTTAATTCTTCGGCCTATAACAATAATAAATGTTATGCTTCGGATACTCGTCTATTGAGTTTTCTGCGATCGGCTCGTAAATTATATCGCAATAGTGTACGTATAAATAATGATACAAATCGTCATAATAATGGCAACAAATCCTCAACAAATGAAAATACTACCAAAGTTTCATATGATAATTATAATGCTACAAATAATTTAAATTTAAATAAAACGAAAAATCGTTTAAATGAAAATGTTGACGTAACAAAGTTAAATAGCAGCAGCAATAATAATTCATCTTTAGCCGAAAAAATAAAACAAACTTACATATTTGGTGTGAAAAGTTTTTCTACAAACAATAATAATAATCATAACAACAATAATAATAATCATAACAACAATAACAATAATTATTTTAATAATAAAAATAAAACTAAAAATGATGATAAAAATAATGAAAACATTAAAACAACTTTAACAGAAGAATGGTTTGGTTAGTATTTTGTATTTTATAAAAATAATTTTAAAAAATCTATTATAAATTAATTTTTAACTTAAGAAGAAAAATTTTAAAGATTTAAAACAATACTAAGAGGCTTTCACTTAATATTTTTAATTTTATATAAAAATGTTGTATAAAATTATTGTATTGCTGACCATTATCATAAATATTTCAAGATATTTACCTCAACTTTTTAGCAAAACACATTTTGCTGACTCTTGCGTAAATATAACCTTAAAACATGTTAATAAAAAATGTTAAAAATCTCACGCTTTTTGCGTAAGAAATGAGGAAAATTCATGTCTTATTTAAAATATTTTCAAATTTGCTAAATAATTTATTAAATTTTGTATTTATTACAAAACAGAAAAATAAATAAAAACCTAGAAAAATATTTATTAAAACAAACAGCTACAGATGCAGCAGCAAAGAAAAAGAAAGTCTTTTTTTATTTATGGTGTGCAAACATTTACTATTACTATTAAAATCATTCAACCAAATTTTTTAAATAATTATTACCAACAATAACAAATTATAAACATTTTTCTTTTTTTATTATTATTTTTTTTAATAATTAATTTTATGTTGTAAATAAAAATTAGTTATTCGTTTTTATTAAATTAGAAAAAATAATGTTAAATATTGGGAAATTCATTTTAAGCATAGTACTATTACAAATGATTAATTTTATTTTAAATAATAATTAGATAAACCGTTTAATAAATTTGTAAAAGTTTAAATAATCATTAACAGACTTTTACATTACATTGTTTTTTCACCACAATATTTTTACTTTTTGTCTTAAGACTTTATTAGTTTTTCTTTTTTATTTATACCAATAATAATTAATTTGTATAATTTCAATTAGAAAATAAGTTATTTGGTTTCCAATTTCACTTAAAAAAATTGAGTTCTATAATGTAACATTTACCATTCTACTGTGGTTTGTCGCCTGCAGCCTTAATTGTAATCAAGCTGTCACTAACAGTTAACAACATCGATGCCAGATTTTTCTTTCTCAGTGAAACTAAAAATTAAATAAAACTTTTGTATAATAAATAATTAATATCTTGGCAAATTTATTAAATAAAATGAAAAAATGAATTATTTGTTAAAACTAATGGTTAAACTTCTTCAAAAAAAAAAAAAAAAAAAAAGACAATCTAGCAATTTCTGATCAGATCTTAAAAATGTATTATTAGCTTTGTTCCCGTACTCTAAATTGGGAGCACGCGGGATTCCAATGTTACTGAAAAGCGTTCTCGTACTCGAAAATTGGGCAAATGAGAGCTATTTTGAGAGAATAATGTTCTTCTTGCACGAAACAGTCCAGAATATTTTTGCGGGTATATTATGGAAATTGACAAATAATTAAAAAATAGAAATATACAATAAGAAATTTGAACGAAAATGAATAAAAAATTATTTGTTTTTCTTATTAACAGGAAAGTTTCATTAAAAAAAAAAATTAAAAATGTTAAAAAGTAAAATTACATTCACATGCGAATTTTTAAAACAGTTTGATGTTTTATTTCAGGATAGACAATTTGGATTTTTGTGTTTCCGTACTTTTGTATGTTGTTATATTTTTGTGTTAGAAAAATTAGCTTTCTCTTATTTTACCACACTTTATCCAAAAAGTACGCAAATAAACCTATTATTTCCCTTATTTTGTAAAACGTTTTAAACATTTCATGAAAATTCTTTTTGGTTTAAAAAAAAATTTATGAAAGTATATTGAGTGAGGTTTTATAATAAATAAGGTGCAATATTTAAAGGTTTAATAAATAAATGAATAAATAAAAAGTTTATTTCGAGATAAAATAGTCTTTTATTTTAAAGGCAAATTAAGCCAATTTCAAACATCAAATTCTTTATTTAATTAAAAAAAAAGATAGGAAAAATTAAACAAGAAAACATTTTTATATGAAATTAAAGTAAAATAGCACGTGATAAGACGGCTTTTAATTTCGAAGTTAAATTAAAAATTGTCAATATATAGAAAAATAAATGGATAAAATTTAATTAACGTATCTTAAATAATTTTTTACTAAAAGCAATAATTCCATTGATAAAAAATTCACTTTAAATTTAATTTGTTAGAATTTTTTTTAATCTTTCTTAGCACACTTTTCAAAAGTTACATATTTTACAAGCACACACGTCTTTTTCCATATTTACAAATGTTTTATCATTTATTTTTTTTTTACATTTTATATTCCCAAAACGTGTAATTTGCTAAAATATTTCATCATTCACATTTTGTTTAAAATTAAATTAATATAAAATTACGTAGTATAAAATAAGCATTTCTTTTTTTACAATATTTTATCAAAACGAAATTTATTAAAAAGCTTGATTATGTTGAAATAAATAAAATAATTTTGACAGCTGCCATTGGGTATTGTAAAGGGAATTTTATTTCAAAATTCTTTAAAAGATCTTTTGACATTCTTTTATTAAAACAAATAAGGATTTATTTCTTTCTCAATTATTAATTTCATCATTAAATTTGTTTAAGGAAAAATCACAATTTTAAATATACAATTTTTCTGATTTATAAAACCATAAGTTTTAAGGAATTTACCAAGCACACGTAAACTTTTTATTTTTATTTGTCAAACAATATAAATATCTTTACTGTTCAAAATGGTTTTTCATTTGTTTGAAATATATATATATATATATATATATATAGGGAATTTTTATTTTTTAATATAAATATCTATCATGATCAAAAAATTTATATCTTTATAAAATATATATGGAAAAATTTTCAATGAATATTTTTTTTATTCATACTTCTGTTTTTGTTTCAATAAATATTTTCTATTTTTTATTTATCCGAAATAAAAAATAGCAAAATGAAAATAATTTTAAACTTTTGTAAAAAATATTACGAATGGTATTTATATTTTTAATTTTTTTAAATTTAACTATTTATAAAATATGTATATATATATATATATATATATATATATATTTATATATATATATATATATATATATATATATATATTTATATTTATATTTTTATATATTTATCTTAAAATTTATTATTTTTTGTGAATAATACTATGTGCATGTATACGTGTTAAAAAAAAAAACAATTTTTTTCATTAAATACAAAAATTTAAATTCCTTTTTCATATAATTGAATGCATAAAAAATTCTCATTTTGAATAAATATTAAATAAATAAAGAAATAAGTAAATAAATAAAGAAATAAGTAAATAAATAAATGGACAAATCAATAAATAAATAGGTAAATTAGTAAATAAATAAATAGGTGATAGATAGATAGTTAAATAGATAGATAAATAAATAAATAAAAGAGTTTATTACATATTTTTAAACAACGAAAAGTTTTAAGTTGATATGTCTCAAAATATTTATTTAATTAATAAATTTCAACGCTTTTTTGTACCAGAAAATTTTGTTTTCTAAATCATTTGACAGCCCAGCTTTATGTCATATTTAGAAGCACCAGAGTTGAATTTTTAAATAAATATAAAATACTGAAAATGCTGGATTTAAAAAAATGTTTTGATTAAAAAAAAGTCTCAATATTTTATAATTATATTTTAAAGAATAATTTACAATTTGTAAAATATAAGATTTAAAAAACCTATTAAAATTAAAAATAAAATGTTTTTAAACCTCATCTTTTTCGATTATTGCATAATCTGAATGATCTGGCAATACTGACTTCTGGATATTTTACTCTGCGTCTACACGAAGAGATTTTTATTTCCTAATATAAGAAATATCGTCGGCAGAATAACGAGAACAAATTTTTATTTCCAACTTTAAGTTAAAAAATTTTCATTTTTTCCGTTTTTATTTGTTTTTTTTTTTTTTTTTTTAGAACAATTTTAATACATTTTGCACTTTTTTTTTAAGGAGCAAAATATTAAAAAAGAACAATAAATTTTACAGCTTATGTTAAATATTATTGCTCAACTTTTTGTTTAAACATTATATTGCGCAATAGATTTCTTATTGGTCCACACGTAACATTTTAAAGAGAGAGATAGAATTTGACAATTGCCAACATAAAAATGTCTATGTGTAGACTCGGAGTTATTGAGTAATAACAGAGTTATATTTTCAAACATCAAAACTGACATAATTTGTCTTTTATTATAAATAATAAAATTAAAAATTAATAAAATGTTAAAGATTTCTGATATTTTTCTATATCCTCCTATAGTTAAAGTCATATAATTTTTTCATAAATAAACTGAAAACATATAGCGAATGAATCTTTAAAATAAAATGGAAATTTATATATATATATATATATATATATATTAAATAGGTCAATATGCAATAATCTGTGGCGATATTGCCACATTATCTTTTTGTTAACCATATATCAATTATGATTTAATTTGTTGTTTAATAAATGTGAATGTTCAGTCAAACTTAAGTCGTATATTAAAATAAAAATTGATCGATTGTCAATTAAATATTAATTTAACAATTAAGTAAAATATTAATAAAAGCCAAATATTTATTTTAATAAAAATATCAATTAAATAAATTTAGTATTTGCGTAGTTAATGAGTTTGGCTAATTAACCCACTGTTGTTTTTGGCTTTTTCTTATAGGCATTTTTTTATCTATTTAACTATTCGATTAGCTCATAAAATAACTAATGTTTATTGACTGTAAAATAAAATAATATTTGTACAGTAAACTCAAGATTTTTTTAAAAGGAAAAAAATATAAAATATTTATTTATTTATCTACATAATGTTGCAAATAGCTACAAGTTGCACAAGTATTTTATGGAATTTTTTTGCAAAGAAACAAACAAAAATACAACAACGATAAAGGGGGAAACTATAAATATAATATGTTTGCTAATTTTTAAAAACTTAGTAAGTAAAAGGTGTAAAACTAAAGCATACAAATTTGTTAACATACAAAAGTTTTTAAAATAAAAATATAAATTAAATGTTAACATAAACATGTGATATAGAGGAATAGATTTGCCAACTACATTAAGCAAAAAAAAAAAAAAATATATATATAAAAATAAATAATAATATCCGGAGTTAGTAATAAATAAACGGAAGTTGAGTATGCATAAGTAATGAAATAATAACTCATCTTTGTCGCCTAAAGGCTTAAATTCTCTTTTACATATAACTATTTTTTAATACATGGGGAAGATTGGGGTAAACTGGAGCATACTTTAGTCTTACTATAATAAAATACTAACCAATAATCTTTTGAACCCTCCAATGGAACTGTTATATAGACTGGATTGTTGTCTAACGTTTTGTATAAGAATAATAAGATTATTTTATCTATTGTCATTATTATTATTTTCTGCGTTTTTTTCAGTCAACAATTTTTGGGTAAAAAGTTGGGGTAAAGCGAAAAGTATTAAAAATTACCAATTATATCAAATCAATTCCAATAAGTGATGAAAACAGACAAGGAACAAACAACTGACAAAACTATTAGAAAATAATAAAACAAAATGTTTTAAAATAGACAGTTATTCTTGCATTTGGAATAATCTGATTTTAAGCCGGTATGAGCTGACCAAATCGGCGGGGTGGCGTCTTTGAGTCAGCTTGTTTCTCTGCACCTAGTATTTTCGCTAATGTAATGGTACAAGTTGGTTGGAAATAAATTATTTATTTGCAATATTCCTTTGTTCTAAGTACTGCTTTTACTAAAGCACACATTCTTGATCTGTTTTATTAAATTTTCTTAAATATTATCATATCATTCATAAATTACCATATCATTCATAACTTACATTTTACCCCAATATATTTTTACCGCAATTCCCCAATTTCATAATTATTACGTCAAGCAGAGATGGAAAATCATTATGTTTTTGGCAAAACTTTTTTGCATTTGAAATATGTGCAAAACGAGGTATTCAATTTTATATTCATCTATTTAAAATGCTCTTGATTTGGATATTTTCCTCAGAAACATCAGTATATTTTATTTGCTTGTGCTTGAAAATAATAAAATCATAGGTTTCATTGATGAAATATAATTTAAAAATGTAGTGCAATAATGGCAAATATATACCAGTAGTCTTTTTTGCAAAAACAAAATTAAAATTTTCTTCCTTACCCCGTACGCCACAATACCCCAGTTTCCCCTATATATTTACATACATAGATACTTTTTAACATAATAGGAAATTGTTTATACCTCCCTCGTAAGTTATTAAAAAAAAAAAAAAAAATATTTAGCTTTTATAGACAATAAATCCAGTACGTGTGAACCATTTTTTGACATTTGCTTCCTTATTGTTATTGTCTTTTATGTTAGTTTTACAGACTATAGAAGCATTTCTTCATTATCATACCTTATAAATATTTTAATTAAAAAAAATTGTACTTGTTTTATTTATTTTTCATGTCAAAACAGCATGAAATTCATTCATACATATATTGTTTAATTTTTCCCTCATATGCTGAGAAATTAATACAAAATAAAATTAAAACAATATAGACTGCAAATGAGTGTACTTTTTGTTCTAAATTATGAAACGTATAGTTTTTACTGCATCAAAATTTAATTTGGGAAAATTAAAAATAAACAAAGAGATTTATGGCTAATTCTAATTTTGTTTCAAATCTGGTAACTAATAAATTAATGACAGTTTTAACCAACAGGGTTGCCAACTACTAAAGCCTAGAAATAAGTAAGTAAATAATATTTTCTTTGGCAAAAGTTAAACTTTTTAGAGGGTATAACTTTTGTTCAAATAGGACGTCAACATGTACTTTAAAAACAAAACTTTTGCTATAATTACATATTATAGTAATACAGAAAACATTTATAGCTTAAGTGTTTCACTCGATATTTTATAAATAACTTATATGGCACATATCCATCATCTTAAATTTAAAATTTTATTTTTATTTAATTTTTGTTTACAAACTGTGCAACAACTGAATCTGTGTACTCCAAAATGATTCATATTTCATTGTTGTAAAACAACCACATGAACTATAAAAATTTAAATTATAAACAAAGGGCAAACTTATTTTATTTTATTTATTTTTATTATACTTGTATTCTGTATTCTAAATGAAGTTACAGAAAAATATATACATAAGTTTACGATGAATACATTTGTGTATGAGTTTGATATGACTTCATCAGAAATGATTCAACTTAAAAATAAATCAACTTACTATACTCACATAAGTACAAATAAAGTACATTCATTATGTTTAGAAATGCAACAGATCATTTTCGGTAAAGTAATGATATTTTTAGAAAAAAATGCAAAAAATGATGTAAAGGAATTAAATCGCAACAAAAAAAAAAAAAAAAAAAAATGCTCTTAAAACTGAGTTTGTGCGCATGAAAATGGTCTGTTCTATAGACTGTTACGTAGAATATTTTATAGACTATTCTATTGTCTGTTTTATAGACAAATTCATTGTCTTTTATAGACTATTCTATAGACTATTCGATAGTCTATTCTACAGACTATTCGATAATCTATTCTATAGACTATTTGATAGTCCATTCTATAGACTATTCGCTAGTCTATTCTATAGACCATTCGATAGTCTATTCTATAGACTATTTGATAGTCTATTCGATAGTCAATTCTATAGACTATTCGATAGTCAATTCTATAGACTATTCGATAGTCTATTCTATAGACTATTCGATAATATATTCTATAGACTATTCGATAGTCTGTTCTATAGACTATTCGATAGTCTATTCTATAGACTATTCGATAGTCTATTCTATAGACTATTCGATAGTCTATTCTATAGACTATTCGATAGTCTATTCTATAGACTATTCGATAGTCTATTCTATAGACTATTCGATAGTCTATTCTATAGACTATTCGATAGTCTATTCTATAGACTATTCGATAGTCTATTCTATAGACTATTCGATAGTCTATTCTATAGACTATTCGATAGTCTATTCTATAGACTATTCGATAGTCTATTCTATAGACTATTCGATAGTCTATTCTATAGACTATTCGATAGTCTATTCTATAGACTATTCGATAGTCTATTCTATAGACTATTCGATAGTCTATTCTATAGACTATTCGATAGTCTATTCTATAGACTATTCGATAGTCTATTCTATAGACTATTCGATAGTCTATTCTATAGAATATTCGATAGTCTATTCTATAGACTATTCGATAGTCTATTCTATAGACTATTCGATAGTCTATTCTATAGACTATTCGATAGTCTATTCTATAGACTATTCGATAGTCTATTCTATAGGCTATTCGATAGTCTATTCTATAGATTATTCGATAGTCTATTCTATAGGCTATTCGATAGTCTATTCTATAGATTATTCGATAGTCTATTCTATAGACTATTCGATAGTCTATTCTATAGGCTATTCGATAGTCTATTCTATAGATTATTCGATAGTCTATTCTATAGACTATTCGATAGTCTATTCTATAGGCTATTCGATAGTCTATTCTATAGATTATTCGATAGTCTATTCTATAGGCTATTCGATAGTCTATTCTATAGATTATTCGATAGTCTATTCTATAGACTATTCGATAGTCTATTCTATAGGCTATTCGATAGTCTATTCTATAGATTATTCGATAGTCTATTCTATAGACTATTCGATAGTCTATTCTATAGGCTATTCGATAGTCTATTCTATAGATTATTCGATAGTCTATTCTATAGACTATTCGATAGTCTATTCTATAGGCTATTCGATAGTCTATTCTATAGATTATTCGATAGTCTATTCTATAGACTATTCGATAGTCTATTCTATAGGCTATTCGATAGTCTATTCTATAGATTATTCGATAGTCTATTCTATAGACTATTCGATAGTCTATTCTATAGACTATTCGATAGTCTATTCTATAGGCTATTCGATAGTCTATTCTATAGATTATTCGATAGTCTATTCTATAGACTATTCGATAGTCTATTCTATAGGCTATTCGATAGTCTATTCTATAGATTATTCGATAGTCTATTCTATAGGCTATTCGATAGTCTATTCTATAGATTATTCGATAGTCTATTCTATAGACTATTCGATAGTCTATTCTATAGGCTATTCGATAGTCTATTCTATAGATTATTCGATAGTCTATTCTATAGACTATTCGATAGTCTATTCTATAGGCTATTCGATAGTCTATTCTATAGATTATTCGATAGTCTATTCTATAGACTATTCGATAGTCTATTCTATAGGCTATTCGATAGTCTATTCTATAGATTATTCGATAGTCTATTCTATAGACTATTCGATAGTCTATTCTATAGGCTATTCGATAGTCTATTCTATAGATTATTCGATAGTCTATTCTATAGACTATTCGATAGTCTATTCTATAGACTATTCGATAGTCTATTCTATAGGCTATTCGATAGTCTATTCTATAGATTATTCGATAGTCTATTCTATAGACTATTCGATAGTCTATTCTATAGGCTATTCGATAGTCTATTCTATAGATTATTCGATAGTCTATTCTATAGGCTATTCGATAGTCTATTCTATAGACTATTCGATAGTCTATTCTATAGACTATTCGATAGTCTATTCTATAGACTATTCGATAGTCTATTCTATAGACTATTCGATAGTCTATTCTATAGACTATTCGATAGTCTATTCTATAGACTATTCGATAGTCTATTCTATAGACTATTCGATAGTCTATTCTATAGACTATTCGATAGTCTATTCTATAGACTATTCGATAGTCTATTCTATAGACTATTCGATAGTCTATTCTATAGACTATTCGATAGTCTATTCTATAGACTATTCGATAGTCTATTCTATAGACTATTCGATAGTCAATTCTATAGACTATTCGATAGCCTATTCTATAGACTTTCGATAGTCTATTCTATAGACTATTCGATAATATATTCTATTCGATAGTCTATTCTATAGACTATTCAATAGTCTACTCTGTAGACTATTCGATAGTCTATTCTATAGATTATTCGATAGTCTATTATTCTTCTATAGACTATTTGTTCCATGGTCTATTTTATAGACTATGCCTATAGTTAATAACTTTTTTCTTTATAAAAATAAAATGTATAAACATTTTATTGCAAAAATTGTATAACTTGTTCTTTAAAACCAAATATTTTTTATTTGTTTAAATTACATAATTTATTTAATGCTAAAATCATGCAAAAATTATTTATTTCACCAAAAAGAAGATGCAGTCGTCAAAAACTCATATTTGAAAACGTGCTTGATTTTTCAAAAGCCATGCAAAGAACTAAAGCAAAAAAGAATTACCCCCATAAAACTAAAAAATACACGAATTTTGTAAATATAAAAAAATACCAGTCATTGAAATTCTTAACGAAAATCATCATATATAATATGTTAATACAAAATTAACAAAAACAGTAGCAATATTATTTTAAATAAAATGCAAATTAAAAAGTTCAACAACAAAATATAAATGACAAATTAAACAAAATAAAACACACAAAACTCACACCACAAAAGCTATATAATAAATTCAAACATGAATCATATTGTATAACGTCTGATGTTTTCTCATATGGAAATATTAAAACGCAATAACAATAAAAATAAAAAAAACAAAAAATAAAAATTAGAATAGAATACAACACATTTATCTCTGAATTGTCAGATAAAATTTAACATTATTACTATATTAGATGGGAATACTATAGAGAATAGCATATAGTATTATTAGTAATACAAAGACGGCTATTGTATTTTTTTACACTGAAAGACTTTCAATAGAATTTTAATTAGAATGAAAAGTGAAGGTTTTATTTTAAGAAAATAATCTTTTTTTATATTGTTATTAATGAAATTTTATAGTCTAATTTGCAGAATATTTTAAAGAATTGTAATTTAGATGAAAATTATAAAAATATTAATGAAATAAACAAAAGATTTAAGATGTTTTAATAATGATTTCATCTTCTTTTATTTAAAAGTGTGTATACAAAGAGATTTTAACACTAACAAATATTTGCTAACTTTAGCAAGTGCGTTCACATGAGATATTTTAACTTCTTGAATGAAAAATTGCTCAGTGTGAACACCACACACTAGGCATCTTGGAAAATTTTTAAAAATTCTTTGAATGTTAAACTGTTTAATCCATAATTTACCAGCTGATAGTTGAAACTATTTAACAACCAAAATTTTTAGCTTATGAAAAATTTTAAAAATTATAAATTTCTCAACGTTTTAAAAATTAATTTTAAAACTATTTACTCAACATTTTGCCAACAGTTATGTCAATCAACTCAAGTTTTTTTGCTTTAGCAATTTTTTTTTTTTTTTTTAATTAGATTTATTGAATAGGCAATCTTGTGTTTTTGTTCACATGCACATTTTTTCATTTATTGTGATTTTAAACTATAAATGTACAACTTTTTTATACCACGGGAAATAATAAACAATCTAAACTTAATTCCGGTCATAACAAAAGAACATATAACGAATATGGTCACAACAACAACAAAAACACATACAAAAATAAAAGAGTTTCCAAATGTGTAGAAACACAACTAACGACGGCAACGGCAGTTCCATAAAAATTTGACTACATTGCTGTTGGACGGCAAGCCGTTCGAATAAAACTTATTTTATTCACAATATTCCATGTTTTTTTTTTTTTTTTTTCAAAAAGATTGCCATCATTTATGAAAAAATATATTATAAAAAAACTAAACAAAGAGAGAAAATTAAAATTCTTTAAAGAAATAAAATTATACAAATAAAATGTAATAATATTTATATATTTAAAATTATAATTATAACACATAATAAAAAATAAGATTGATAACTTATATTTTACGCAAAACTTTGGTCGTCCTGCTGCCGTTGTTATTATGTTTATTTTTTCTCAATAGGAGGCAAACCGTCCTGTTGTGTTTCTACACTAAAATTTATTTTATTTTTTCGACGTTATTCTGTCTTTTTCCAACAAGATTATCAACATTTATGACAAAAATATATTATAAAAAAGAAAATAAAACTAAACAAAGAGAGATAATGGACATTTTTTAATGAAATTAAACGAATGAAATAAAAAAAATTTATATATTAAAAATGATATTATAGCAAATAATAATATTTTACAAAAAACTTTGGCAATCATCCTGCCGTCCGCTGCCGTTGTTACTATGTTTACTTTTTCTCAATTGAGGCAAGCCGGTCCGTTGCCGGTTTTGTTGTGTTCCTACACTATAAAAGAACTTAAGTGTTACCTAATGGTTACATTAGGGTTTGGGAATTTAAATATAATACTATAAAATCAAAATGAAGAAAATAGGGACATAATATTATAAGAATATAATGCATATAAGATAGTACAATTTAAACTCTTAAATTGAAACCCTTCCCTGCAAAATTCCTTTTACTCCCTTTATGTTTTTCCATATTTTTATTACAATGTATTATGTATATTGTTATGTTTATATAGTTTTATGAAAAAAGTTGTTAAAAACATACATTTTATTAGCATATTATTATGTAAACTACACACACCTGTTGCTGTTGTTTATCCAAAAAAATAAAATAAATAAATAATTTTTATTACTTAACAAATATGTGGCAACACTTTAAAATTTATAGACATATTATTGTTAGACCATTGTGGATGTTTTTTTTTTATTTGTTTTTCAAAGAGATTTAATGAATTGTATATATTTATACTAAAATATGTACGTATATAAAAATACTAGTAAATAAAAGCTTTTTTAATTTCCGTTTCAGCGGTTTTTTTTACCTAGCCCCAGTATATTGTGTTGAAAATAAAAGCAAAAAATTGCTATTGATACTAGCTCTAGTAAAAAAAAGATCATTCTTAACAAATGAGAAAAATAATGTGGGATTTAAAATTTTTTAAAATTGATTCTCACAATCTTTTTAATTAACAAAAAAAAAAATTAAATTTTTCATTAAAATACGACTTTTCACTAAAAATTGTATTTTTCACTAAAAAGCGATTTTTTACAAAAAAAAAAAAAAAAAAAAAGTGATTTTTTACTAAAAAAATACAATTTTCACTAAAAATGATTTTTTACTAAAAAAGCAACATTTCACTAAAAAGGCGAATTTTTAGTAAAGTACGATTTTTTACTAAAAATTCGATTTTTTTTACTATAAATCTAATTTTTCACAAAAATCGGATTTGAAAATTTTTGATAAAATGTCTACTTATATATATATAAATATATACTTATATATATTAAAAAAAATCAAAAAAGGAAAATTTTGATATTTTTTTTTATTTTTAATAAATGTTTACATAAATTTCGTACTTATAAAAAATTACAGGTAAATTTATATTTATGAAAAAAAATTCGATTGTAAAAAGTTCGATAGTAAATTTGGATTAAATTTGATATTTAAAGCAAATTATTAATAAATTTTATATTTATAAAAAAGAAATTTTTATAAATTTAAAAAATTGATCGAAAATTGTCCATAATTTTTCAATCATTTTTACGGATTAAAAGAATAAAAAATAAAAAATTTTGTATTTGAATAACTAATTTTCTTAACAAATCATTTCCTACTCATAGTTAATGTTTTGTTTGTATTCAAAATTATCTTGCTACACATTTCGTTTTTAAAAATTCTAAACCAACAACTTCCAGCATAATAAATTTAAAATGTATGCAAAATTTATGAAGTAATTTAATTTACATTGAACTTGAAATTTCATATCATTTTTAAGTCAACAAATGATATTTTATGCAAACATTTGCAAAAAAAGACAAATTTTTGACAGTTTAACTGAATTTTGAGCACAGAGAACCTGTAAATTATAAAAACAATTTATTCTACTTAAATGCAATTATGCAAACAAATATTTAAATTAAATTATTTAATAAATTTAATTTTTTTTCTTAATATTTTTAGATGAAGAAGCTACAACCGCTACAGATCGTAAAGAAAATAGAAATTCTTCCTCTGATCATTTAAACGCTGATGTTGTTGATAAACCAACAAACAACCAAAATAAATATAATCAGCTTAAAGCACAAATATCTAGTAACAGCAATAGCCACAATAACTACACCGATTCCCTCCAATGTAAAGGAACCAATTCGGATATACCGAAATTTCAAACAAATTCTGCCAAATTAAGCACAACAGATGTTGAAACTTCTAATAATTCTTTACCTACGACAACTTCGATTTCATCTTCTTCTCCAGCAGACCAAACAAAAACTATAACAACAATATCTGATATTAGCACAACACCAACAACAAAAACTATTACAAGTTCTATAACATTTACAACTTTTACACCAGAAAATAACATAACATTAGCAAAGACACAAGAAAATCCAGCTACTAGCGACTACGTAACGCAGTCAACAAGTACTGCGGATATACGTTTAAATAATACAGTTATGAATAGTCACGTTACAGCTGCTCAAAACGGACAAACAACTGTGGTGGGTCATCATCGAGGATTCTCACAACCAACAGTAACAGTGGCTGCCTCCAATACCGGCGGCGATCCATGGTTTTTGCAATCAACTGGGCATCAAATGCCACCAACAGCGCCATTACGTCACAATAAACGACCAGCGCCCCAGCCAACAACTGGCGTCGGCGGTGGCGGTATTTCGTCTGCTACACATCCTAATAATTTACTGGTAAATAGTAACATAGGCGGCGGTGGAAATATAACACTGCAACAACAATTTAGCCAATCCCAACCACATATTGTAGCACAAACTAACCAACTATCGACACATCATAATAACGTGGTAATAGAAAATATAAAAATGTTTTCTTTTTTTTTTTGTAAAATTTTTAAAATTAAGAGAAAATTTAAAAATAAATCGTATTTCTTAAGCTGCTCAAAATATGTGAATTTGATTGGAGTTTTTAAGTAATTTCGATAAATTTTCTATTTTAAGAGAATTTTGGATAAATTTAGTATTCAAGAGAAATTTTTTTCTATTTAAAGAGATAAGTAAATAATTAACCAACTTAATTAATTAATACTAAATTAATTAAATAAATAGAAAAATAACTAATAATAAAATAAATAAATAAATAAATACAAAAATAAATAAATAGAGAAATAATTAAATAGAAAAATAAATAAATAATAAACAAATAAATATGTAAAAAATTTTACACAAATTTCGGATTTATAAAAAATGTTCGAGAAATTCCTTAATTATAGAAAATTTTATGGAAAATTATCCATAATTCCGATAGAATTCTTAACTACATAAAATTAAAAAAAAAAATCGATCCATAAAAATGGTCGATTAATTTCAGATTTATTAAAATTTTTTGATAAAATTCTTAATAATTAAAAAATATTGATTAATAACTGTAATAAATAAATTTATAGGAAATTTCTTATTTTTTTAATTTTTGATAAATTTTTTAATTACAAAAAATCAATTAATTTTTTTAATTAATATAATATTTTTTATAAATTTCCTAATTATACCCAATTTTCGACAAATTTTTTAATCATAGAAACATTTTAATAAATTCCTTAAATTAAGAAATTGTTTGATAAACTTCATATTTAATTTTAACTTAATAAGAACAGGCTCATAAAAAAAATTTGTTCAAACATTACATGTTACATTTAATTAAAAGAATTACAAAAATATACCTTTACAAACGTGACTCGAAAAATTTTAATATTAAAATATTTAAAAAAAAAAAACAATGAAACAATTATATTAGAACAATTATAAATAATTTTTTTTTGTTTTTGTACATTTTCAATTACAGAATCCCCATCACCATAATGCGATTCATTTGTCCTCGCATGCACTTAATAGTCATAATTTAATAACAAATGCCACTGGTGCTGTTGTAGTTGCTCCAACCAATCATTCGCCCAAATCGCCAAATCAACATCAACAACCCCAACTACAGACGCAACAGCAGCAGCAACAGCAGCAACATATTATGTCGACATTTGCTCCTATCGGTACGACCATAGGCTCGGCTACAGCAGCTGCTGTTGCTACTGTTACCCAACAACAACAGCAACAACATTTACAATTAATTTCTGCTGCCAATAACTGCAACAACAATCTAATGACATCTTCCCTTAATGCTGCTCATAGTGCTCTCTCCTTGCATGATCGTGGTTTACCACCAAAAAGTATGGCACTACAATCGAATGCAGGTGGTGGTAGTAATATGTTACTTCATACACAACATCCTGCCCAACAACAACAACAGCAGCAACAACACCATCAAGCGCAAACCGCCATGGTTGGCAATCAATCAGCGAATGCAACAGGAATGACAACATCATTGCATGGTTTTGATATAAATGGCGGAACCAATATAGCAGCAGTAACCACACAATCCTGGACTACACCTTCACTGTCACCAACTACTGGTTTGGCTCCCAATCACGGTCTTTTGCATGCTCAGCAACAGCAACAAAAGAAATGTGAAGTTAAACTAAATGCAATGCCGTAAGTGAAAATTAAAATAAATTAATAGATTTTTAAAATCTTTCCCATTTATTTAAAATATTTACAGCTGGTTCCATGGCAGCATTACACGAGATGAAGCTGAGCATTTGCTGCAACCCCGTGAAGATGGCCTGTTTTTAGTGCGAGAATCAACAAACTTTCCCGGAGACTATACATTGTGTGTGTGTTTTCAGGGTAAAGTTGAACATTATCGTGTAAAATATTTGGAAAATAAATTAACTATAGACGATGAAGAATACTTTGAAAATTTGGGACAATTAGTAGCGGTAATTTTAATACAAAAATATTTCTCCCTTATAAACACTATAAGTAATTAATAATTTAAATTCCCAAACAGCACTATGAGGCCGATGCTGATGGTTTATGCACTCAACTCATTAAATGTTTACCCAAGCAGGGCAAACAAGAGTATTGCATTAATTCTAAAGATTTCATTGATAAAGGTTGGGTTATACCTGAATCAGATTTGCAATTGCGTGAAAGTATAGGCAAAGGTGAGTTTGGTGATGTTATGCTGGGTATATTGCGCAATGAAAAAGTGGCTGTTAAAATGTTGAAAGATGAGGGAGCGGTACAAAAGTTCTTAGCAGAGGCTTCTGTAATGACGTGAGTTTTTTTTTTTATAATTATTAATTAAATATTTTTAATTTGAATATTTTTATTTGATGTATTTTTAAAGCACCTTGGAACATGAAAATCTGGTTAAATTCGTTGGTTTAGTTTTCACTAGTAAACATATTTATTTGGTAACTGAATATATGAGCAAAGGATCACTGGTAGATTATCTAAGATCGAGAGGACGACAACATATAACAAAAAAGGATCAAATTAATTTTGCTTAGTAAGTAAATTTTAATTTAAATTTAAATAAAATGAAAATACTTTTATAATTATAATTACTAAAAAAAATCTCAGCATTTAAAAAATTGTTTCACCAAAAATTTTACAGAAAAAAAACAATAAAAAACAAATATATATATATATATATATATATATATATATATCAAGAAATTCAAAAAATTTCGAAACTCTTTGAAACCGACTTTATATGTATTCCTAAAGTTTGTTTTAAAAAAGCTGTTGATACATTCCGGCAGAACTTACAAAATAACTAAGAAATCCAACATTTTATTTCAATGACATAAAATCTCTCGGAACTACAGTCATTTAAAGCTAAAAAATAAAAAAAACTACGTTCAAACTTTCGGGGATTTTTTTGTATTCATTTTAGTTTTGATCTTACAATTTACGTCTATTAGACTCAAACAATTCACCAATAGGGAGCAAAACTTGGGAAAATCCTATGATGTTTAACAAGTTACCAGATGACAATTATTAAATGACATTGAAACTTTGGGTCGGCAAATTCAAATTTGTTACGCCAAACACATTTCTGAAGGCATACCTTCTTTTCTTATTTACACCACTTATGTGCAAATCAACAAACGGCCTTGTTGCCCATGTAGCCTCAGTTCTCTCACCAAAGAACTATCCATCATAGCGACTAATGACCCTTCATCAAAAAGCGCATACTTTTTCACCGGACAATTGGGCCCATACAGCACCACTGGCAGCACTTTGAACAACAAATTACTCTTTCCACAAATACTTGAAACACAATTTAACACTGGCTCGACATTCGATGACTCTTCACTTTGTTCAGCAATTCTAAAATTCTCACGTTGTACACTAGGCTAGGTATTGTAATAATTTGTCATGTCTTCTTTTACAATTTTCAATTGGCCACTTTTTGCCCCGGCGACAATCTTTATTTGAGTGCCCACCACCAAAACATGAAAAACATAACATCAACTGTTTTATTTCGATCCATCTATTTGTCACCTCAAATCCAAAAATTTCTTAAAATCGTACATTTCTTAAAATCGTAAATGTTACGAGACAATGATGACATTTTATTTTCTCTTTAAAATCTGCAGCATGTAACACCATCTTTCTTTTTGCATCACTGTCAAAGGGACTTCGACTTGAACCAGTAACCTGAACGCTTCTTACCAAATTTGCAACACGTTGAAGCTAGTTGCTAAAATCTAAAACAGTAGGACACTGATTCAATGCTAAAGAAAATTGGGCTCAAACCAATCTCTTGCTCATAGGTAGCTTCTGCACTAATTCTTCCATCAGAGTTGGATTCGACAAATGCTGCTGACTATTAGACTTTGCAATGGGCTGAATTTCTTTAATCTGTTGCCCAGCTGCAAGCAAATCCGGACGACCATACTGCAATTTTAGTTGTTCAGTAGCTGTGGGCACATTATTAGGATGGATGAGCAACGACTTACACAATCTTTAGTTTCACCTTTTAACGCCTTCTGTAATCTTAAACAATTTTCAAAATTATTATACATATAAGCGGCTGTAGAATGTTCAATACATAGGCCTATCTTCAGGGGCTCCACTAAGTTCGTACAGTAATATATTGAACTGAATGCGGCTGTGCAATTAATAACTGCTGTTGTTGGTAACCTTGAGACACATTGACATCACTACTTACAGAAGAGGACGGCGTTGGATTCAGAAGGTCAACTATGTCTTCAGGTGTACTGTTGTTGCATTTACCGGCGTTGCACTTACTGAAGTCGGCATATTTTGCCCAATATTAAGAATATTTGCATTCTCGGCTGCTTTCAGGGTTCTTTGGACATTGAACAGACCCAAATATCAATTTGATTCTGAAGACTTCTCATGTCAGTACTTATATGGGTCTATGGCATAGATTGTGGCGGTTGGTTTGTTACATTAGGACCAGGAACTAGGGGCGGCTGACATGGAGGTGATTTACTAAAAGAGCCTAAAATATTTTGTGCTGATACAATAGGCACTGTTTCCCCAGCAGCACTAAAAGCTGCACTCGAAATCGTTGTCATTGTTCCGGTGGCAGTGGAACTTATCGGCTGTGGAAGCAATACAGTGGCAGTTACACTTTTTGTTCCGGCAACTGTAGAACCACTTGCACTTTGGCTCATTTTCTGCTGTAGACGAGGACTTTTTCCTACAGACGATCGTTGCATTTTAAATCGTAAAAAAATTTAAATTCAATACGTTAATACAGGACACACAAAAATTCATAAAATTTTCACTTAATTTTTCACAGTTCCAGCAAGGAACCACACTTAACAATCAAAAGCACTTATATTCACAAATTAATAATCTATTCACTCCAAGAATTGGGAAGTAAAATTTTCATTTCAAACTTAACGAAACAAATCACTGCAGTAAGATCAACGTTAAAAGGGGCAACAAAGTATTTAAGAAATTCATGAACAAACAAGTATACAAGATAAAATAAAATAACATTAGGATGGCTCAAAAGCAAAATAAATTCAAAATAAACTAAATAAATCGAATTAGTTCGCATTAAATGATATAAAGACAATATCATAAAATTAAATAAATTCATAGCACCATTATGACTCATTTGGCGACACTCAAAAATCTTTCCATTCAATTTCATTTATTATTTTTATCTTTAACAGTGACACTGCCTCGGGCATGGAATATTTGGAAGCGAAGAAAGTTGTTCATCGTGATTTAGCTGCTCGTAATGTTCTAATATCCGAAGATTGTGTTGCCAAAGTTTCTGATTTCGGTTTAGCGCGTGAAGAGTGCTACAATTTAGATGTTGGTAAATTGCCGATTAAATGGACTGCACCGGAAGCTTTGAAAAATGGGGTATAATTGAATTTATTACATAACAAATTTAACTAACTATTAATATTTGTGTTTCGTTCGTTTAGCGTTTTTCCAACAAATCAGATATGTGGAGTTTTGGCATACTTTTGTGGGAAATTTACTCGTTTGGTCGTGTTCCTTATCCTAGAATTGTAAGTAGACCAGTTAAAATTCTAATTAAAAAAAAAAAAAAAAATGGAAGTCATTAAAAAAAACTTTTTCAATTCAGGAAAGCAAAATACAGTGTAAACTCGATTTTAGCGACTAATTAAAAACCCGAACTGTCGCGAAAACTGAATTTTCGCGATAACAGAACCCAGTTTTATTGAAAACTTTTATTATTATGTAATTTTTAAAATTAGAATTGTTTTTATTGATATATTTACATTTTAAACATTAAAAAAAAAAAATTGAAGATTTTGAGTTGTTTTAAAAATTATTTTTTAAAATAACAACTGAATCACGTAGTTCATATAGTGCTGTTGTCGGCTTATCATTTTCCAAAGCCCATTGTATGCATATATTTATCGATGTTATACAATCGTCCACTTTAATTTTATTTTCTTCATGAGTTTTTTTTTTTTTTTTTTTTTTTTGCTTTAGAATGCGGTAAACCGAAGACTTATGCAACCTTATGCAAATTGAATTTATGGAATCTCCACTTTTAAATTTTTTTTAAATTTCTAATTTTTTTGAGAAATCGTTGGCTTTAAAATATCTTGAATGTTTCCCATATTAAGACATGTATTTACACAACAAACGACATGAATAAACTGACAAAATTGGGGATCAAAATCATCCAAAAAGGTTAATATACCAAAAGACGATGATTTCCCTTTTTTGGGATTGTAATCAAATTTCAAAAAACAGATAAAAGTCGGGAAAATATAATCCGTTTTTCGTAAACTGTCGCGATTAAAAATTAAGCCGAGCTTGCACTGTATTAAAGTTATTAGATTTAGAAAAAATATTAACTTTTCAAATTGTTTTCGCCTCCTAGTATTAGTATTCAATATTTGCTAACATTTTCTTAACAAAACTGATTAATTTCCTTTATTTACCTTAAGCCTTTGGCTGATGTTGTCAAACATGTGGAAGTGGGCTATAAAATGGAGGCACCCGAAGGTTGTCCTCCTGAAATCTACGAAATGATGAGACAAGCTTGGGATCTTAATCCTGCCAAAAGACCAACGTTTGCCGAACTTAAAGTTAAATTATTACATTTGAAAAATAATACAGCGTGAAAATATGTGCAAAATAAAATAACAGCAACATAATAACATAAAATAAATATAAATGCTACATTAATGTTTACCATACCACACACATACATACACAAATATAAAACCCCAAAAACCTCTTTAAAATGCTCCCCATCCCTCCACTTTAACTACTCCATACTACAAACATATTTAGCAATAAATACAGCAGCTGTTAAAAAGAAAATTCTTAAAAAATTAAAACTATTAACTATATAAATATATAAAGAATATAATAAAGAAATAAACAAATAACTATTAAAACTAAATATAAAACAAGTAAAGCAAAACACCATTTATCAATAAACAATTTAAATATAATAAATAAAATAACAAAAAATTCTGCAAACCCAGTAAAAAGTAAATGTTTTTACAATAAAAAAAATTAGAAAAAAAACATGAATATATATACATACAATATATCAAATAATAATTATAATTCTTTACATATTATTCATATACTATAAACATATATACAAACACATAAAGAAACAACAAAAACAACATTAATTAACATTATTATATAATTACATATATAATTATTAAGTTTTAAATATACACAAACAAACAAAAGAAAACATTGTAAAAAAGCATAAAACAAAATTATTATAAAAAGAAAATTCTAACTCTACCACCCTAAAAAAAAGAACAACAACAAAAAAATAAACATTTTGTAATGATTTAATAATTTTTATGACAAAATAAAAGTTAAAAGTAATAATTATAACAATAAGAAATGAAAAAACAAAAGGTTACATTAAAATTTAAACCCGAAAAAATTTAACAAAACTACTTAACGCAACAATAACAATCTTTACGTTTCTTTTTTGAAAATAATTTTTTTTAAAACAATTTAAAAACCTAAGCTAAATTTATTAAAAAAAAAAACAATATCTCTAGTTTTTAAGCTATTATAATATTATATTTGAAAAAAAAAATCATAAAATTAATTATAATATTATTATGTATGTTATTTATATATATAATCAATTATTCATGCAACCAATCCTCTTTATTTTAATCTGTCAAAGTAGTAAGTGAAAAAAATTTTAAAACGAAAAAAGAAAGAAAAATCTTATCAAATTAATATTTTTTTTAATTAGTTTCAAATTTTTTTAGAGCAGAAAAAAACTAAAAGTTTTATAGAAAATTCTAGATTTTTTGTTTAGATTTTGAAACATAATTGCTAGATTTTTGTGCTTTTGCATAAATTATGTTTAATATTTCGAAATTCTTTCGTATAGAAGTACGCTTAAAATTATTTAATTTGGAGTAAACTTAATAAAACTATTGCTGAAGTTTTTTGTTTTTTTTTTTGCGTTTATGTAGGAAATGTAGAAATCAAAAGTAAATATTTTAGAAATGAAAGGCTTTAGCTTTGAAGGGAATGCAAAGGAAATTATGCCTAATTAGACAACTACTCGCCAAGAAGTTTAGATGTCCTGCAAAAATTATAAAGACAATCTAGCGGCCGTTTTGAAATTTTAATTTAATTCCACTCTTGATTGTAATTTTTAAAGAAAAAATAGTCACTTATACGTCAAATGTTCCAAGTTTATATAAATTGAAACTATCAGGTAACCAGTTTAGAATTCTATCAAAAAAGAATTTTATAGTTACACGTTAAAACTGGTGAAATGTAATGAAAATTGTGTTTGGAAGTAATATGAATTAAACTCTAATTTGTATAAAATTTATCACCAACTTTCTTTCCTTTCCTTAAAATGACAATTTGTAGGAAAATAAAATTTCAATTTAATCAATCGCTATTTGTATGATTGAGATAGATAGATAGATAGATAGATAGAGAAGGTTGATGTCATACCAGAAAGTACCACATCTCCACCCAGAGACCGATCCCGGTCCATTGTGAGTCCCTTCGTTGAAATAGCTGTGAAATATATAGTATAGAATGCAGAAAATAGGAGAGTAGAAGTAAAAGATAAAAGAGTAGGAATGTGAACGAATCATATAGGGGGATTAGCAATGTTACCAATCCCCCTAGGGTTATACCCCTAATTCTCCCTTAAGCAGTCGATTCCCATGACGAAGCCTATGACGTCTACAAGATCTGCGTCCCGAACGTCACTTAGCCCGCCGAGGAATTGGCTACCCAGCCATTTCATCCTACGATGTTGCAATCGTGAACAATGGCACACAATGTGCTCAATAGATTCGGTATCGTCGACGTCTCCACATTTCGATTAACTTCGACTGATTACAATTCAAGTATTTTAAAATCATTGAAGCTTGTTTTTCGAAAAAAGGCTAAAGCAAACTAAATAAAATCAATATGATTTTGCAAAACTTTCAAACCATTTCCACCATTTCAACCTACTGAATTATGAACTAACTTTATTAAATTCGTTTGCGAATGAATTTTAATATAATTTCATTAAATTCTAACTTTTTTAAATTCGTTGGCGAGCAAATTTAGATCTAATTTCATTGTATTTTAACAATTAAAGGAACGAATAAATTTCATAAACTAGAAAAAAACTTTTTTATTATTCTAACTAAAGAAAATCAATATAACCCTGCATAAGTTACAAATCATTTCTTTCAACGTTTCAACCTACTTAATTTATTTTTGATGTATGAGAATAGAAATATGTACAGTGTCAAAATAATTTTTAAGCCGATCTTAAATCATCTTCAATAATTATATAAATTTGTTTGTTATTATTATTATTTTCTTTTTCATTTACCTAAGACTTGTGTCAAACAAATAAATTATGAACTAACTTTATTAAATTCGTTCGAGAAAGAATTTAGATCTAATTTCATTAAATTTAAAAATTTTTAAATTCGTTCGCGAGCGGAATTAGAGCACGAATGAATTTAATAAACTAGCAAAACACGTTGCTTATTCTTAAGCGAAACGAAAGAAATCTAATTTCTTAGATATAATTTCATTAAATTTAAACATTTTAAAATTCGTACGAGAGTGAACTTAGTTCTAATTTCATTATATTTTAACAATTTAAATTGTTCGGGAGTGAAAAATTCGAAGGTTATTGTTTTAAGAGATCTTTTAATTATATTATATTTTTACAAATTCAAATGTAAACAAATGCAAGTGAACAAAGATCTCACTTTACTAAATTCGTTTGCGATCTAACTTTATTAAATTCGTTCGCGAATGAACTTTGATCATGAGTAAATTTAATACACTGGCAAAACACAGTGGTCTTTTGATGTCGAAAGTTTTTAGCTTGAATACAGGGGATAAATAAATTTGATATCAAATGAAATTCCCAATTAAAGTGTGTTAAAGTTACGTTCACATAAAAACTATATTTCAAAACAATTTAATAAAAATTAAACTTTTTAACGAACTGAATACCATTAAGATGTGACATTTAAATACACAATACTTTAAATTTGTTCACGAGCGAACTAATACCCCAAATCAGTCCAATAACCTAAGAAAACTCTAGGATTTATATTTTTACAATTTCAAATGTAAAAAAAATGCAAGCGAACGAAAATCTAACTTTATTTAATTTATTTCGCGAGCGAACTTAAATCATGAATAAATTAAATACACCAGCAAAACACGTTAGATGGTAATTGTTGCAAGAGGCCTGTTTATGTCGGAAGTTTTTATCATATACTAGCGTATAAGTCAACCAATGCCAGAAAAAATTGCAATATTATAATAAATAAGTGCGCAAACAAATCCAAAAATCGTTAAAAAAATATATATGAAAAAATTTTTGACGCTTTTTTCTCTCGAAATTAAAAGACTTTAATACATTAAAATTTAATGGGTAAATAATGCTTGAAGTATTAAATAAACTTTTTAAAATCAAAAAATAAAGAAAATTTAAACAAATTAATCGGTGTAAATCTGCTCCCTGATCGAAATACAAATTCAGTTTTCGATAGGATTTAGAGAGCAAACAATATGTATTGCAAATTTTAACTTTTAAAAACCAAAACTGACTTTAAAAAAATATTACATAATATAAAAAATAAATGCGCATATCTCCGCTCCCTGATAGAAATTTCAAAATCCGCCTAGGATTTGTAGGATGAATAGATTTATAAGTAAGCAGAATTTTAATTTTCCACGTCAACTAGGAGCTTCAGAAAGCTCTGGAAAGAAATTATATACAGATACGAAGGAAATAAATCAGGGCAGAAATTCCTCGATACTTTAAATTCGTTTGCGAGCGATTCTAACAAAACACTAGGATTTGTATTTTTACAATTTCAAATGTAAAAAATTTAATACAAATTTTTTTTATTGTTATTCACTTTAATTAAAAAGTAAATTAAGTTTATGAGGAATAGGAAATTTCAAAATAAAATTTCAAATTAAAAAATCTAGTAAATTTTTGGAATTTTTTCTAAATTGAAAAATCACTCGAAATTAAAATTTTATTATAAAAAGCACATTTAAAATGAAAAATAAAAAAACTACAAACCACCAAAATTTTATACTTTCTTAGACAAAAATTCTTTTCAGTTGAAATAACAAATAAAATAAACATTTTAAGAAAATAAAAAAAAAAAATTAAATTATTAGAAAAAAACTTCCTTAAGAAATTTTAAATTGTAAATTAAAAGTTGTTTAAATTTGCTAATATTTTTATTATTATTTTTCTAAAACAATAATAAACATATATTTTTTATACTTTTTATTTAATTTAAGAATCTCTCATTTACTTGCTTAAAGCTTTTTTTTATTATTATTTTATTTTAATATACAAGTACGTTTTAAACAGTTTATTTTATTTTTATTTTTTTTTTTTTTTTTTTTTTCTATTTAAGCAGCTTTTATTTTAAATGTTGATTTTATATTTATTTGTTGTTAACATAAAAAATATGAAAAATTATTAAGCATAACATAAATAATTTTTCGTTTAATTTTAAATTAAGATTTTTTTTTTAACATAAAACTACTTAAACAAAACATTTCATTTTGCAAAAAACCATTTATATTTTTTTTTTTTAGATTTTCCTAAACACATCATCATTAAAAAAAAAACCAAAATGAAATTTTTAAATAAATAAAAAAATATATATCACCATCAATCATTAATTGTTTTATTGTATTAAGTTTGTTTTTATAAAAAAAAAATAATATATAAATCATTTTTTCTAAAATTTCATATCTCTTCCTCACTTTATCCTATTATATAACAATTACTTTTTCCTACCTATTTACATAACCTACCTACCAACCTTTTACTCTTACTATATGTTTAATCATTTTAACTAATGTGTCCTAAAAAAATATAATTTAATATAAAAAATATTTTATAAATTATTTGCTTTTATATTATTTTTTTCAAAAATAAATTTAAAAAAAATTGTCTAAATTAAAAAAGGTTGGCAAGCAAAAATATTTAAACTTTTGGGCTAAAAATACAATTATGAAAAAATTTATATTAACAATAAATAAAAACTATTTCAAAGTTATATGCGTTAAAATGAAATTTAACTAAAATGCTGAAAATTGTAAGAATTGTAATAAAACACTAACACATACAATCGCAAAACACATTATAAATACAATTTCAGTGTAAAAACATATTTAAATTAAATAAAAATAATAACTAAAATATAAATTAATAACTTTTTAAATAAATTATTTAAAATATAAAAGAAATATTAGTGTAAACATAATTATAAACAACAATGTGTTTTATTTTTGTAGTAAAAAACTAAGATATAATTTTACTAGAATTTAAGCCGCTACTGCGTTAGCGGACTTGAGGGACTCCTACATAGACCAAATATAAACTTGGTAGCTTTTTTATTTAGAAAAAAAAAAACAAAGAGTGAAGAAAACCGTAAAATTAAACTAACTCCTAACTCCCGTGGGAACATTTATAATATCGGTGTCTTCGGGAAATGACTAACAACAAAAATCTCAATCGCACCCTCTAATGATTCCAATTTCATGCCTCCAGGTTTATATTTAAATAAGGAATATCCAAGGAGTGGGATATCCTGCCACTTCGTAACCCCTTTATGAGTTCATCATTGAATAAAACAGGATACAAAAAAACTACAGAAGTATATATATATCACCCAACCCGATTTTTTAGGATTTCATAAAATTTTAAACTACTTTTTTTGGATAAAAAAAAAACTATTCAAATTTAGTTCTTACAATAAAAAGTTTAGGGAATATATGAAGCACCTTTTTAGACGCTCTTAATTCTTATCCACATAAGACCAAGTATATTTCATGTTTCTTCGTTCAATATTATAAAAAATTCAAAATGTACAATTGCAAGAACAAAAATTTACATGTCCCCTCTAATGGATTTTCATCCACTTAGGACCATACATCTTAAATTCGATGTTTTTAGGTTCAATATTATAGAAAATTCAAAAAGTAACATGATGAACTATAAAGTAGGTAGAATTTTTACCCCTTAAACTTACGAAATTAAAAAAGTACTAAATTTGCGTTTGACATTTTTCAATAAGTTACGATTACGATATAATTTTTTTTGTGTAGATTTGAAGATGCGCATGGTGCCAAAAAAGTACCAAAATGCAGTTAATAGTCGGTTTTTTTTTTCGTAAAAGTGCCGATTTTCCAAAAAGTACCAGACACCTGTCTGATTATTTTTTAAATGAATAACGATTGGTATTTAATTTAAAAATTCGAATTTCGGAAAATCCCGTCTTAGTGGATCTATTTGACGAGAGACCATCCTACGTACCAAATTTCTTCACTCTAGCTTCAGACGTTTGGGCTGTGCGATGATGAATCACTCAAAATTAAAAAAAAAAATAATTTATAAAGAAACTAGAGGCGCTAGAGCAAAAATAATGAAAATCTGCGATCACTTATATTTTCCAGCAAAAATTGATTTTTATACGAAAATTTAAAAAATCAATTTATAAAGAAACTAGAAGCACTAAGGCAAAAATAATGAAAATCTGTGATCACTTATATTTTTATAATTTTCATATCTTGAAAAGTGCAACTATTTCATGGTCTACAATTTTATGTAGACAAAATATTAATTTTCCTACAAAATGTTGTTAGCGATCAAATCATTTTATAGTAAATCACCATAAATGGTACAACCACTAAACCTATTAACAGAATCATAATAAAGCTAAACATTTTTGGAAGGATTTTCGAAAAAATACTCTCCAATAATAAGGAAAGTAAAAGACACTTTTAAATGTTTCCTTAAAGTTTACAGTATGTCAGGTTTCTCCCTCTCTACATTTAAACGTTAAAAAATATCACCTGCTTGCTGCCTAAACGTTACTAGGATACCAAAAAACATGGAGAAATAAAATATCTATCTTCAAGGCAACATAACAAATATTTTGTGAATACTTTTAACAAAAATAAACAAACTATCCTAATAAACTTTTAATTCTATTCCAATCATCAAAGCGTGTACATCTCCAATTCTTCAAAAAAAAAAAAAAAAAAAAAATGTCTAATAATCACTACAATGATGTCTGGCATTTGGCCCAACATGAACTTGAATTACTGGCTTTATGTGATTATGAGCGACAAAGTCAAGATATAGACACTACAGTAGCAGCGTATGCAGCAGCTAATGCCGATAGCGATCTAGCTTACGGTGACTCTAAGACTTTAATGCAGGCTAGTACTTATGAATTTTACCTCAAATACATTTGTCTAGCCAATAGACTGGAAGAGGTATACGATAAAATGATACAACCACAAAAACGTCAATTAATACGCAATCTTTTGGATGCCACCTTGGGTAGGATTATAGAATTAAAACATGATTTGGTAAATATAGATCTTATGGAATTCAGCTATAATGATGCCATAGTAGAACGTCTAAAATTAACACCCATCGATACGGAACTAAGAATCCCTAGATATTTTATACGAGAAAGACGTAAAGAAATCGAACAACGTAATAAAATAATGCATGATATTTTAGTTAAATTGGGTTGGGTGGAAGAAAATCCCATTGTAGAACAAATTTCTGAGGTGGAAGCTATACGTTTGATACAAATGCATGAACGAGCGAGACAAGGCCGTTTGAGAGCTCATTTTATGAAGGAAATTAGGATGTTAAAGGAAAAAGGTAAATCGGAGGAGAAAGATAAAGATCGTACAGATAGTGGTCTAATGGCTGCTATGAAAATACAAAAAATGTGGCGTGGTCATACGGCTAGACGAAAGACACGCAGACGTAAATTGGATGAAATGATTTTGATAGGAATGGTGCCACCACCAACACAAGTTTTAAAGGAAAGGGCAGAAAAAATGGAAAAATTAAATGAGGTAAGGGTGGACAATTAATTAGAATTCTCGATAAATTTCAAACGTTTTCTGAGTGTAATTTTGTAGCTTTTTGCGAAAAGAAAATCGCTAATATAATTAAATTCGTAAGAGGTTTCTTTCGAATTGAAATACACAATAACGCTACATTTATATAAATTTATTATAACTAAACAAATTCGCAATAATAATTTTTTAACCAATAATATCTTCTTCCTAATTAATAATAATAAAAAAAAATAAAGATTTTCGAACGTCGTTATGCTACACAAGAAGCTTTTAAGGAAAAATTTGAATCCACTGTAGAGCTAATACGAGAAGAAATCAAAAGTAAACATGGCGCCAATATGACCGAAGATATAGCTGATGAATTACGTTCTTGGATAAGAGACTGTTATGAAAAAACAGGAAAATTTCCAGATTTTCCCTCTGAAGATCAAGGAGGTTCTTTGCATATCTTTAGTCGCCCCGGTACAGAAAGTGAAATGAGTCGTTCTTCAGCGAGATCTTCTAAAGAATCACGTAAAACCAAAGATAAATCAAAGTCTCCAGCAAGAAGTGGTGATTTAAATGTCAATGATAATCAGCTGGATGAAGAAGGAGGTTTACAACCAGGACAATCAAATTGTTTGCCAGATATAAGAATGGAAATTGAAAGGTAACAATTTTGTTAATGTAACAACAACTCCCTCCAAAATTAAGTTTTAATAAATAAAAATTATTAAGATTCAATGAAATTTGGCGTGATAAGGATGAGTCAGGTAATTCCCGTCAAATGCCCTATGAGGATATGATTTACAATGAAAAATACAATGAAGTGGAAAGAGAATTTCGTAAAGTAGTAGATGATGTTATGAGGCAAGAATTGGAATTGTTACAGGTATTTTTACAATGAAATAAAAATATAAAAAAATAATAAATTAAAAATTATTTTAGAATGCCACCGGCAAAAAAGCCAAGAAAAGCAACAAGAAAGCAAGGCGTTCGGGTAAAAAAGGTAAAAAGAAAAAGGAGAAAGATTTAACACCAGATCGTACCACTGAGTCACTTTACGAAGAGTTAGTCACCAATGGTATTATAAGAAAATATCCTGAAATAAAAATGAGCCAATATTTAGGTGATAAAGCTATAACAGCTAGATCTGGCACTAATCCTTCGCCTGGCGATATAAGACAAATTCTAACCGAATATTGTATATTGCCTTTGGGTTCAGAACAAATACACAATTCATGTCCCTTAATACGTTCTATATTATTAGCTGGTCCAAAGGGTTCAGGTAAAAAAGCTTTATTGCATGCCATTTGTACAGAAGTGGGAGCAGTTTTATTTGATTTAACTCCTGCCAATATTGTGGGTAAATACCCGGGAAAGTCTGGCTTGATTATGTTAATACATTTGGTTTTGAAAGTTTCAAGGTTATTGCAGCCTTCTGTAATCTATATGGGTGATGCAGAAAGACCATTTATGAAAAAGATACCTAAAACTGATCGTACTGATCCCAAACGTTTGAAGAAAGATTTACCCAAATTAATTAAGAATATTGCTCCAGAGGATCGTGTTCTATTTATAGGCACATCTAATTTACCCTGGGAAGCAGATCAGAAACTTTTGCAGCAAACCTATAATCGTTTTATATACATACCTCGTCCGGATTACGGGGCATTGTCATATGCCTGGAAAACATTACTGCAGTAAGTGTTTTCTAGTTATAAGCTTATTTTTTTCTTTTTATTTCTTTTTACTTTTGTTTAGTGAATATTCGGGAGGTCTGTCCTATTTGGATTGCAGTGTTATGGCTAAAATTTCGGATGGTTATACTATAGGCTCAGTAAACGCTTGTTTAAAAGAGGTTTTAACCTGTAAACGTAAATTACAATTACGTTCACAACCCTTAACCCATGTTGAACTTATAAATGCTCTCTGGTATATAACAATAATAAAAAATAACAGTTTATTATACTAAATTATTTCATAAAGTACTAGAGATCCTGTTTACCGTGAAGAAGAGGAAGCCTACGAATCCTGGTGGACCAAAACACCTTTGGGACGTAGACGTCAGCGTTTACTGGAAATTGAAGAAGAAGCTCGTTTGGAGGAACAAGTTCAGGCCGCCAAACAAACCAATGGCAAGAAAAAAGCTTAAATGTTTAGAAATTATATTATTTAAGTTTAAAAGTAAATTCTTTAAAACCACTTTTACAATATATTTTATCTATTTTCAAATGAACGGGTAAACGTTCCCTTAAAGCTTCCATAATTGTAGGCACTAAAGATTCCACTAAACGAACATAATCACCATTACACCATAAAATACTAATATGGAAAGAGGGATCCTTTAAAAAGAAAACAAAATAAATGTTTTTAAAATATTAAATTTATAGTTAAAGTTTATTATTTTTACCTCATAAAATGTAGCAAGTTTAAAATCTTTCATTACTTTGTCCACTTTATGCAAAATATTGAACATTTTATTGAAATACAAATCATCTATTTTTAAGGCTAAAAATGTTCTTGTACGTTCGGCATTTGTGTAGACTTTTAAATTATTAAACGACACTGTAAAACTAAGGATAATATTTAATAATGATTTTAGCCAAATGTTTATATGTATATACCTTTCTTCAGTTTGTACAGCTATTTGAAGAGTCTCCACAAAG
The DNA here is from genome assembly GCA_932274085.1 of Protocalliphora azurea. Taxonomy (NCBI): domain Eukaryota; kingdom Metazoa; phylum Arthropoda; class Insecta; order Diptera; family Calliphoridae; genus Protocalliphora; species Protocalliphora azurea. The sequence continues at coordinate 56,919,236 of OW026519.1, forward strand.
GATTCTATAAAATGATATTGCAAAACTACTGTTTTAGTTAAGCTAATATGCATTTCAGAGGAGGCTTTAAAACCAATTTTTTCCTCTAAATGTGAAAGACAAATGTCTTGTAAATCTTCAAGTAAATTCTGGTTTACAGTTATAAAAACGTATGTAGCCCAATTACCACGTTCGTGTTTAAAGCTTCTTATGCGTCCGTCATGTTTTGAAGGATCATCGATAATATTGTCTTCATTGTCTTTTATTTTACGTTTACCCAATAATGTACTGGCTTGAGGTAATAATTTTCTGAATGCAGATTAAAAAAAATTGGGGGAATTAGTTCATGTTAATGGAATGAAATTAATGGAACTTTAAATTTAACTGATCAATAATGTTTGGTATGACAAGTAAAATAAATTGTATAGCCCTTTTCCTTATGATTTTGTTTGAATATATAGATGGTGTTAAAAGTACTTCCAAATAACTTTTTAATTAAATTATCCTTTTCTAAGGGATTAATTTGATATTTGGTATTTTTATAACTGTAATTAAAAAAATTGTTTATTCTCCAAAACCGTAGTTTGGCATATGGGAAAGTCCTTGCGCCTGGACGTTTAAAAAATTTAAGTAAGCTAGTAATTCCGATTTAATGCAGTTAAATGCAGTGTTCGAATTTACATTTTTGTACATTACATTTTTGTAAATTCGAAACCTGTTTTATCATTATCCTAATATTTCGAACCCTGGCAAGAGCAATACAGCTTGATAGTTCTTTTTAACGTTTTAGTTGAGTCGTAAGGCAGCTTGATATAATACTAAATGTTCTAAGCTTTCCAGCATCCTATATGAAAATATAGGTCGACTAGGAATCTACTTAAACCGACTAGGGATACCCTGGCATTTTGGTTATGTACCTTCGCCATAAACATACTTTTGGTTTTTGAATTTCATAAGTAATATTCAAGTACCTAAATTAAAAGTTCTGATTCTGCTACAATTTTTTTTTTCATCATTAATAATACTTTTAACGCAGAAAATATTGATTCAAAAATTTTTGAGTGCAATTCAATAGTTTAGAAGTTACAGACCTTTGAAAATCGTACTTCCTTAAGTAACTCATATCAAAAAATTTGTTTGTTGTAAAAGAGTTGTGTAAAAAAGAAAAATTCTGTTAGCGAAGCCGCTTTTGGACATACCACAGAGTGAAAAACACATCCGCCCGGCCGAAGGCCATCTATTAAGAAAAAAATGTTATTATGGACTAGAAATTACAAAATATTTTAAAAATTTGTGCTAATGAAACTTTTATATTTTTTATTTTATTTTTATAAATGCTTTCAATTGATACTTTAATCTTTACAATCGGATAAATAGTATAGGAAATATTTGCGATTTTAAGTGAATTAGAGAGTTCAATGAGTACCAATTTATGTGATCGCATCATAATTTCAATTTTATTTGGACACAAATCAAAATCACCGAAATTATTGTTTTTAATTAATTTTGATACTGATTCAATAGTTTTTCAACTTGTGATTATAGTAAAATAAAAAATGTTGTTCGTTATTAGTTTACGAGTTGTAGGTCTTTAGAAATTCTATGTATTTTCCTGAATATCTTTATTAATACATGTGCGATCTAAATTATATTGATATCATTTAAAAGCATGATATATAAAATTTGAAAGCTTATTCAGCGTAACCGGTGTTCGACATACCAAGAGGAGGAAATCCCGTAGCCGGGCCGCTACCACCATATGTGATGAGTTTATGTAGAAAAATGGTTGGCCCTAAGCGGTGGTATTTATGAATCCATTTGATTCATAATTACTTATTAAGTCAATTTAACTTTATAAATATTTCCGAACAGTTAGGTTAGGTTATTAGGACAGCTGTCCAGTCAACGAGACACAGCACACTTGGGTCCAATTTGGTCCCGTTGTGAAACCCTGAAGGATCATTTATTTCTACCTCTCATGTCAATACCAACCATCTGTGAGTGAGTGAGACAATGACATAAAAGATGCTCCACCGACTACTCCTCTTCCTCATCCCGACAACTTCTGCAAAAGTCGTTAAAAGGTAGCCAATCCAGTGCCCTGTGACAACTGCTACCAGAGTTCTCAGCCAATTCTTTGATAGTCCCATGATGAAGTCAGATCGACATTCATCATAATGGGCCATATTTGCCTCGAGGTTGAACATGTGGATTCATTTGTCCACCTAACCTGTGCAATCGTCGATAAATTCCGCAGAATTATAGATCTGCAGGTCCGCATCTTCACATCTCTGGCTATTGCATCCGCACAATAATTATCCGCGGTTCTTGAATGTCCCCTAATCCAGACCAGCTCCAGGTTAGAATATCTCGCCATCTTGTTCGGAGATGTCCGGCATTCATGTACCAATCTGGATGTCATTAAAACAAATAAGACTTTCGATAGAGTTGTACGAAGCGCTCCTGTTATGAGTAGCGCTGAACAGTTGCTGGGTTCAAAAACCCACTCTTTAGGATTAAACGCCCATGCTAATATAATAAACCACAATTTCCTTACATTCTATAAACCACAATTTCTTTACATTCTTTGTAATTTAAACATCAAAATGTGTTGGAATAAGCTGTTATTTAAGGAAAAAATTAAAATTATTGATGTTCATGAAAAACTCTTAAGAATTAATTCATGAAAAACTCTTTTTAATTAATTTTTCCACTTTTGTTTTTATAATATTATGTTCACATACTATTCTTTAACTTATTTTTGGAAAAACAGAATGAGTTTAAACATCACTGTTCACATATCATTTTATTGTGTTTTTCCTTTTGTCCTGTTTTTCGTTTGCCAAAATATTTTCATAAATTTTTTATTTAAATAAAAATTTCACACACAAAACACTTTTTAATTAAAAAAATACAATTTTTTAACATATAAAATTTATGAAGAAATATAAATTTCATTCATAATTTTTAATTTAATTTTTAAAAATTCTTTTTCCAACAAATTTCTATGTACTAAAAATTTAAAAATTTCTTCCCTAAATGAAAATTTTGTATGTATTTTTTGTGTTAAATAATTAAACAACTCGATTCGAAACGTTTTTTGGCTTTGAAATATATTGTTACGAAATTGTACTTGAATTCAAATATAACGGTTTTAACGGCTGGTTTAAATCTTTCTCAATGCTTCCAGACATTTCCGTTTATGTTAACAGCAGTTAACATATCTGTAAAAATTATTAACATAGTTCTAAACATACAATATTGAATAAAAAGCTTTCACCATTGTTTTTAAGTATAGCAACACTAAATGTTTAAGCTGCTAACATTAACATCACAAGCTCTAGTTTGTCCGTTAAGAACATTGTAGAAAGAAATGGAGCTTTCAAGAAACATCTAGTGGGTAATACAGTGTATATAAATTGGCCGTGAGAACACCATTCAGTCAGTCTAATTGGAAGCGTCGTTAAGTATAGACAAATTAACTGCCTTGGCTGTATAATTTTGTACATTATTAAAGTGTGTTGTTTAAAGTGTGTAATTTAAGTGTGTGTTTATATTAGAACGCAAGTGACTATTGAAACTGTTATTGCTGTACATTTTTAAATAAAATAAAGAGTCGTTACAATTTTTAAACTAATAAACTGCTGTTATTTGCAATCAAAGTACAAGTTTATTTAAAGGAAATAAACAACCGTTTTTAAAAGGTAAAAACGTAACAATTGGTGTCAGAAGCAGTCATGAAGTTTGAAGAGCTGAAAGTGGAGCAACTTAAGAGAGAATTGAATAAGTTGGAGTTACCTAGAGCTGGTAATAAAGCAGAATTACAAAAGAGGCTGATAGATGAATTCAAGCGGCGTAATATTGACATCGGAACTTACGAATTCGAGTATAAAGAAGAAATGGAAGTTTCTACCCGTGCAACAACAAGCATGGATTTATCCACAATGTTTGCTGCTTTGATGGAGCAATTTAAAGAAGTTAAAGAAGAAAATAAAATAATGGAAATGAAATTTCAAGAAACTTCTAAAGTAAATAACGAGAAACTTCTTGCTGAAGTTGAAGAAACTTCTAGAGCGACAGACGAGAAACTTCAACAAATTTCGGAAGTTATAAACAGCAGAGTGAATGGCATTGATAAAAAGGTGTCCGACTTAGAGAGCTGCCTAGATATACAAGCCAACGTCGTTGATAAAAAGCTGACCGACTTAGAGAGCTGTCCGATTTAGAGAATGAAATAGCCAAATGTGATAAAAAACTACATGAGCTAGAAATAAAAATGAGTAATCTTCACTGCCAAGATGGACATTTGCGAATTATTCCAGAATCCTCTAGTAGAATAAAGGCCCCTAGTTTTGATGGTACCACACCGTTTAATGTGTTCAAGTTCCAGTTTGATACAATTGCCATTAGAAACATGTGGAACGACGAAGAAAAAGCTATAGAGTTGATATTGGCCCTAAAAGGAAATGCAGCAGTAGTTCTTGAAAGCGTGCCAGCATGTAACAGAAACAGTTATGATGATATAATGGAGGCGCTACAACGTAAGTACGCTGGTGAACATAAAAAGGAAATATACCGAATGGAATTGCGTGGTAGAGTGCAGAAGCCCAATGAGACGCTACAAGACTTTGCGTTGGAAATCGAACGTTTGCTGCAGCTTACTTATCCAGGAGAAAACATCCCATTTTTGGAACATTTCAAGATAGAGGCATTTGTTAATGGCATTCGCGATCCTGAAATAAAACACGCGGTTTGTGCCACACCTAAACTATCATTTACTGAAACCGTCTCATTCGCACTGGCGCAAGAAACGGCGAAAATAATTTCAAAGCCGCAAATATGCAAGGTGCGAAATGTTGAAGTTGTTGCTGATAATGAGAGAAATATAGTCGACGAATTAAAAAAAATTTTGGAGGCGTTTAATGATAAGCAAAGTAAAGTCAGAGTAAGATATTATAACTGTGGTAAATCGGGTCATATTCAGCGAAACTGCAAAGCACCAAGAAAACAAATCAGATCTGCCTCGCCTCAAGGAAATAACCGGCAGTCAAATCATCAATCATCACAAGAATCACCTTTAAACTAAAACGAGCTGGCACTATGGGGCAAGAGCTAGCTCCCACATCTGAGGGCCCCACCATCTCCATATCCGTAATGCAACAGAAAAATAGCAATCTTACTGCTTTGGGGTACATCAACGGTCAGAAGCACATTTTTACTGTAGACACCGGGGCATCACAGTCTATCGTCAGGAAAGATTTAGTCAAGAAAACAATTGAACCATTATGTGGGGTAAGCCTGCGCACAGCTACTGGGGAGCCGGCCACGGTCTATGGTAAAGTAAATGTGAAATTAACCATTGCCAACGTTACCGTAAATCATGTATTCATTGTTGCCGACATTGTGGATGAAGTCATCATTGGTGCTGATTTCATGATTGGCCATGGCATTACTTTGGATATGGGACAAAAAGTTATGATTTGGCGAAATGTGGAGATACCCCTTGACGTCGGATATGAAAATAGGACTCAAGTAAGAAAGCTAGTTGCCGTCGAGCATCAGAAGCTGCCACCACAGTCAGAAACTTTAGTATGGGCTCGTATGGAGGGAGATTGTGAGGACAACAGTTTGTGGGTGGTAGAACCAGCAGAAATAAAAAGTGATCTTGTAACAGCAAAAGCCCTCGTTAAACCCGGCAATAACAAAATAGTTCCTGTAAGAATGCTTAACCTGTCCAGCTATGAAAAAGTCGTTAAGCCAAATTCCGAAATAGGTCAATGCACTTCAGCAGAGACAGTAATCAATTGCGAGAAAATCCCGCAACCTGCCAATAAATCCACCAAAGAACACGAGCTACTAGCGGATTGTGGGGAAATGGGTAGAAGGATTAGCGCCGCCAGACAGAAATAAGGCCAAAAAAATTCTGAAGAAATATAGCTCCGCCTTCGCCGTAAAAAGTCAAAGCCATGGTAGAACGGCAATTGTAAAGCATCAAATAAATACTGGCGAAGCGAGGCCAATAAAGCAGGCGCCCAGAAGTGTTCCTCTAGCAAAACGAAGTGAAGGAGTTGGTCAATGAAATGGAGCGGAACGGTATAATCGAACCATCTTCATGTCCTTGGAGCTCGCCTGTTGTTTTAGTTAAGAAGAAAGACGGCAGCACTAGATTTTGCGTCGATTATAGAAAACTGAATGAAGTCACCAAGAAAGACAGCTACCCGCTACCAAGAATTGACGACACCCTGGATACACTAGCTGGAACACAATGGTTCTCCACATTGGACTTGCAAAGTGGTTATTGGCAGGTAGATATTTCAGAAAAAGACAAGGAAAAAACCGCCTTTACCGCGAGTGATGGGTTATGGCAGTTTAATGTGATGCCATTTGGACTCTGCAATGCTCCAGCCACATTCGAGCGTTTAATGGAACAGGTATTGAAAGGACTTCACGGGAAGACATGCTTGGTGTATCTCGATGACATTATTGTCATGGGTAAGACTTTTGATGAACATCTGAATAACCTTGAAGAAGTCCTTAAACGAATATCAGCGGCTGGACTCAAACTCAGTGTAAAGAAGTGTGCGTTGTTCCAGAAAGAAGTCAAATATTTGGGACATCGCGTAACAGCAGACGGAATATCAACAGATGAGGATAAGATAATTGCTGTTAAGAACTGGCCACGTCCGAGAAATCTCCACGAATTGCGTAGTTTTCTTGGCCTTTGCACATACTACAGACGATTTGTCCCGAATTTCGCCAATGTAGCCGCAAGCTTACATGAGCTGACCAAGAAGTCACAATCATTACAATGGTGTGAAGCACAAGAACTAGCATTCCAGAAGCTCAAGGATCTATTATGTACGGCACCAATTTTGTTATATCCTATACCTGGAGAAACATTTGTGGTAGATAGCGATGCGAGCGGATACGGAATAGGCGGTGTACTTTCACAAGTAGTCGGTGGCACTGAAAGGGTCATTGGATACTTCAGCCGAACGCTTTCGAAGCCTGAAAGAAACTACTGCGTAACGCGACGAGAACTTTTGGCAGTATTAGAGTGTGTGAAGCATTACCACAAATATCTGTATGGCCAAAACTTCCGACTGAGAACCGATCATTCTGCCTTCAGGTGGTTGCTGCAACTTAAACAACCTGAAGGACAACTGGCTCGTTGGATAGAGCGGCTTCAGAGCTATGATTTTAGCATCGAGCACCGGAAGGGTTTGAAACACGGCAACGCGGACGCTCTGTCAAGACGGCCCTGCAACGTGGAATGTAAGCATTGTGCAAAAACCGAGGAAAAGGAAGGTATCGTCGATGTTCGACTAATGCATATAGAGTCCAGTGAAAATTGGTCTGTAGCGCAAAGAAATGACCCCATACTGGCAAAAATAATATCGGCAAAAGAAGAAGGTAAAAGGCCAGCCCGCAATGAAATATCCGCCGAAAGTCCACTAATGAAATCATATTGGGCCCTAAGGAATAGTCTACAGTTGTTAAATGGCTGCTTATACAGCATATGGGAAAGTGCTGACGGTAAAACAGTGACAAATTTAATTGTAGTACCATCCTCTAAAATAAACGAAGTAATGAAAGAGTTCCATGACGGTCCCAGTGGTGGTCATCTTGGTGTGACAAAAACCTTAGAAAAGTTAAAACAACGTTTTTATTGGGTTGTCATCAAGCAGTAGCCGATTGGGTAGCCAATTGTTCACAATGCATAGCAGCGAAGGGCCCAGTAAGAAGAAGTCGTGGACAACTTCGGCAGTATAACTCAGGGGCGCCATTCGAGCGAATTGCAATGGATGTAGCAGGCACTTTCCCCGTCAGTGATGCCGGAAATCGTTACGTTCTAGTGGTTATGGATTATTTCAGCAAATGGCCAGAGGTATATGCCATACCTGATCAAGAATCTAAAACGGTTATAAGTGTATTTGTGAACAACTGGGTGTGTCGCTATGGTGTTCCACTGGAGTTGCATTCTGATCAGGGTAGAAATTTTGAATCTGCCGTATTCAAGGAAATGTGCGATTTATACGGAATAAGAAAAACTAGAACAACGCCACTGCATCCTCAATCTGATGGCATGGTCGAAAGATTCAATCGCACTCTGGAGGAATATTTAAGAAAAGTGGTCAGTGCACATCAGAAGGACTGGGATGAACACATACCGAAATTTCTATTGGCATACAGATCACCTGCAAAAATTGTCTTCGGGACAGAACTCAAGTTGCCTGGTGATTTAGAATTCGGTATTAAGCCCTCATCAACAAATAAGGAAAACACTTGAGCTGAACGAAGTACATGAATTCGTACAGCTCATCGAATAAAAATGACCAGCGATAAAATGAAAGACAGATACGATCGAGCAGCGAATTCTGAAGGATTTAACGAAGGCCAGCTTGTACTGTTGTATAACCCACAACGTAAGAAAGGTCTGTCTCCCAAACTACAAACCCATTGTGATGGACCATACAAAGTGATTAAGAAATTAAACGACGTGGTGTATAGAATACAGAAAGAAAAGAGCCCGAGATCTAAAATGAAGGTCGTACATCTAGAACGACTAGCTGCCTATGGAAAAAGTGAATTCATGCCTATTCGGGACGAACAGGCTTAAGCGGGGGGCAGTGTTACGAAATTGTACTTGAATTCAAATATAACGGTTTTAACGGCTGGTTTAAATCTTGCTCAATGCTTCCAGACATTTCCGTTTATGTTAACACAAGTTAACATATCTGTAAAAATTATTAACACAGTTCTAAACATACAACATTGAATAAAAAGCTTTCACCATTGTTTTTAAGTATGGCAACACTAAATGTTTAAGCTGCTAACATTAACATCACAAGCTCTAGTTTGTCCGTTAAGAACATTGTAGAAAGAAATGGAGCTTTCAATAAACATCTAGTGAGAACACCATTCAGTCAGTCTAATTGGAAGCGTCGTTAAGTAAAGACAAATTAACTGCCTTGGCTTTATAATTTTGTACATTATTAAAGTGTGTTGTTTAAAGTGTGTAATTTAAGTGTGTGTTTATATTAGAACGCAAGTGACTATTTAAACTGTTATTGCTGTACATTTTTAAGTAAAATAAAGAGTCGTTACAATTTTTAAACTACTAAACTGCTATTATTTGCAAACAAAGTACAAGTTTATTTAAAGGAAATAAACAACCGTTTTTAAAAGGTAAAAACGTAATAATATTAAAAAAAACATATTAATTTGTTTGTATTTTTAGGAAAACGACTCGTTTTTTCAAAAACATCTATATGTGAACATAGCATAAGATAACTATATTGTTTTAACATTAAAAAGTGAATATGTAGACTTTAAAATAAATCTTTTAAAGTATTTTTCCTAGTAAAAAATATTCGCGATTTAACGAATTTTTCGATTTTGCGTATTGGACTGGCAATATATCATTCGTTAAACCGGGAAACCGCTGTATTTTATTTGTTCCGGTAATATATATTTGTTCCAATTTCAATAATTAAAACAAACGTTCTCGATCAAAATTTAAACATTTCGTCGTTTAATTAAAAGCAGAGGCTAGTTGCAGATTTATAATTGAAACAAAAAGTCGACGGCGTAAATTAAGATCACGGCCCATTTGATTTTAAAACATTACTTTAATCACAAGTAAAAGTAGTACTTTTACTTTTTGATTTAAATTATATTAATACTGTTTAAAAGTACCTCTCTAATGATATATAATATGACCATATTCATTAAATACTTGAGAGGAAAATTGCATTTTTTATTATTATAAATTTTTATAAAAATTTTATTCAACTGGGCCGATTTTTACTTTTTTCAACAAAAATTTTGATTATTTGAAAGTCGTCGTAGAAAACACAATCCGGCGACGCCTCCTGTTTACTTTCTATCGGCTTGTTTTTCTGACACTGACTGCTTACCTTTTTGGAAATTCATTTACTTTTGATTCTTCAACTTTTTCTTTACATTTTTCATCTTCCGATTCCGACGAACTACTATAATTCACCAGAAACATACTTCTGACACTACACTAAACACTTTTATTTAATAATAATTTAACACTAAACTACAACCACCAGAGACCAAGGCCGAGCAATTTTAACGGCGAAGGCAGCTCTTATAAAAATAAATATAAAATTGGCGGCGGCTCAGAATCGGCTGTTAGCCGGCTGAAAGGTAAACATGAGAACTTTTTATTTCCTTATTTTCGCATCGTGTTTCGCACGGTTCCCAAATGTGGATCCACGTCCTCTTAGGTGTTAGATTTTTCATTTCAGTTTTGGAAAAGATCGATTTCATTTAGATCCCAAATAAGCTATGGACTTACATTTGAATTTCTGTTTTTTGAATCAAGCAAATCGGTTCACAAATCTGTTTTTTTATTTATCTAATATCTGCTTCCCTTATAGTTTTTGTTTCATGGATACTGAAAAACACCAACAACAATAAACTAAGTCATACTTGGTTTTTCAACTTTTTGAAGCACCTATGTAAGCTAGAGACTTCGTTCCTTCACAGAAAAATTGAAAATTTTGAAAAAATTAACTAAGATCCAGTATTAACCGAGTTATAGGCCAAAACGCGTTTTTGGAATTTTTGAAGCTCATATATAAGCTATGGGCACAAATTATCACAAATAGTTTTTTTCGAATTTCGACTTTTTATAAATATAAAATAAATTTTCCATCATATCCCTTTTTAATTTAATATTGTTACATTTATTTAATTTAATATTATCTTATATTTATAAAATATTTGTTCTGCACCGAAGTGATTATATATGCATTAAATATGTGCCAACTCTATTTGATGCGATAACTAATATTTACTTTATATGGGAGGTATTACTCTACCTGGACCTATTCCCAATATTCGAAATTTGATGTGAAAATTACTTCAAAATTTTTTTTAAAACTCATTATAATAGTCCTTTAGAAGGAAAATTTATATTTTCTTTGTATGGGGACTACCTCCCCTTCTTCAGTTATCTGTCCTATTATCATTTCATCAATGCAATATGATAGGATAAAGGTTCCCATGAAATTTGAGAGCTCTCACTGTTATGGCATATCTTAGATATGGCATAATTAATATTTGCTTTGTATGGAGGTACTACACCCCTGCTCCGATTTTAAGCTAATCGGTTCATCCGTTTGAGATGATGCGCGTAAAATATAGGCGTGGCATCCGATCAAGATCGAACATAACCTATAGCATTCATCTTAATATGTCTTCGTTAATAACGTGAAAATTTGAAAAAATATATTTTTTAAAGTAAAAAGTGCAAACTATGTAAAGTTTTTAATATAGATATAGTATAGGTAAATATATTTGTAATTACATTCAATATAAAATATTTAATTTTCATATAACACATCTCAACACGGGTGAAGGGTATATAAGATACGGCACAGTTAAATATAGCACTCTAATTTGTTTTTCTTTTAGTTCAATCACTTATTACTTTCAAAATTCACATACTTGAATTTTGATATTCGAATGGTCTCCTAAATACAAAAATTATTTTAAAATATTTAGTAAGTACTAAGTTTAAATATTTTACACAGAAACAGTTAATTTGAAAAAACGCCTAAAAGCCATGTCAAAAGACAAATGAATCTTAATATTTTTATGTACAAATCCATTCTATATAATCTTTTGCACAAATTGCAGAGTTCAAAAGTTTATTGGTTGGTATTTTATTGAAGTTTGATTAAAGTATGCTCCACATTACCCGAAACTCCCCTATATTTTATTTTGTTTCAATAATTCGAATAGTTTTAAATATGGTATGAAATAATTCTAACAAATTGAAAAGTCTTATTCGAACAATAGAAAACTCGAATAATTTGAATACCCTACTTGTTACTAATTTAGTAAAGTTAAATAGTTTAGTTAGTGTTGTTGATTGTAATTATAAGATGTAATTATTTTAATTGTAATAATTCATTAAATTCTTTTATTTTAACGAATTTAAATAATATAAATTAATAATAAGGATTAAAAATAATTATTATATTTATGTTTATTAAAGGATAACCAAAAATTATAACTCTATTTTCATATTCTACATAAATGTTTTATTATATAAATTTAAGTTAATTTTTTAGTAAAAATATGTTTTTTTTTACATTTTCATCATAAAATTCTAAAATTATTTTCAATAAAATTATAAATGTCTATAATACTATAAAGTTTCTTGCAAAATTGTGTTCAAAAAATCAGTATTTTAATTTTTAAAAGACTATATCTAAAATAGATTTTTGGTAAATTTTTGGATTTTCTTTAAACAGTCGTATCGCCATTTTCTTATTTTTTTTCGTATTCATAATATACACAGAAAACATTTTTACATTTCTAGAATGTATTTCAACATAAACTGTATGAATTTAATATACAAATTTATTCGCAAAACTTTTTCATTTTGAGTATGGAAATTTCACATTCGTATAATAAAATTAAACATAACATGAATGTTTTTTGTACAAGAAGTCGGCATGATTTCCTTATACACATTATGGTATAGTACCAATTCAATCTCTGAAATAACAATAACATACAAAGAAAAAAATTTAAATTAAATTATTTATCAGAATTTTAAAATGATTTCAAATAATTTTATAATTAAAAAAATTACTCAAAATTGAACCTATTTTGGATTCACACGTGAGATAGTTCTCTCAGAGAGCGAATTTGACACTCTCTGGCAGAAAAATCTTACATATTTTGTTACGTGTAGATGGGCTGGTAGCAATGACTGCAGTGTCATGCGCCGAATAATTTTAACGGCGGCACCAAACAGATGTTTAGCATATTGGCTATCACTTCTTCATAAATGTCCAGAAAGTAGTAAAAATAAAGTTTTTTATTTTGACAGTAAATATTAAACATAACCTCAACAAAAAGTGAAGTCCCTCTTGTGAAGTAATTTCATAAAGATTTATAAAATTGTGTAAATATTATCTTTAGGTTTAAAATTACCAACTAATTAAAGGAATAAATAAAATTTAATTATAGTAAAGAACTGCTGATGATTTATTAATAACTAGGGACTGAAAAGCAACAACTAAAAATGCGTTTAGGTGCTGTGTTATATGTTTATAAAGGTGAATGGGGATTACCTTCCATAGATTTTGAGTGTTTGCGCGTTTTGGTAAGTAGAAGTTATTTGTTAACATAAAATTAAATATTATAGATATTATATATTTTTTAACGCTTTAGTGCTTAGTGAAATTTACTCGTTGTCCCGTGACAATAGAAACAAATTCCAATCCCCTACGTTCCGGTGCCGGTAAATTACCTTATCTTCAAATTGGCAATGAAAAATTTGTGGGCTATACACAGATAAAGAAATTATTAGACAAAGAAGTAAGTAAACATGAGATTTTCGTTAGAAAAACGGCAACATGTTAATTTAAACACAAATAAATTAGGGAGCAATAACCTTTAGCAATTTTTTAATACATACATATTTCGATTTTTTTTTTTAGGGTTATGCTATAGATGCCAGATTAAGATTAAAAGATAAACATTTATCAGAAGCCTTTTCCAGTTGGGTTTTTACAAAACTACATGCCTATTATCATTATTTTGTTTTTGGTGAACCAAATAACTTTGAAGTTACCAGGTCTTATTATGCCAAAAGAACACCGTTTCCTTTCAACTTTTACTATCCGTCCTCATATCAAAAAGAGGCTTATGACATTGTTTACATAATGGGAGGTTTCGATATAGATGATAAAATAGAATTACATGAAGTAGATTATGTAAGTGAAATAGAAATGATATACGATAACATATTTTAAATAATTCCTTTCTCTCGCTAGCTTACGTCTACTGCAAAAAAATGTATTAATGTTTTGTCTAAACGTCTGGGACGTAACGTATGGTTTTTTGGTGATCAATTTAGTGAACTCGATGCTATAGTGTTTTCTTATTTGTCCATTTTATCTAAAATAACGTTACCAAATAATCCCATACAAAATCACATTAAAGGATGTCAAAATTTATTAAATTTCATTAATCGAATATCAAGGGATGTCTTTAAAAAAGAATCATTTAATTCCATAAACACCAGTAAAGATGACGCTTCTCCAAATAATCCTCTGCTAACGGCAACTGAACGTAAGTTCCTAGAATCTGAAAACAAAACAAAAATATTTTCTGGTATAGCAGCAATTATAGCTATGTCTTCATTTGCCGCCATGAAAATTTTATTTAAGAAAAAGGTATTATATTTTTTGACTATTTTATATATATTTAAAAATAATAATTAATACAATTTAATTTAGTTTTCCAATACTCAGGATTATTATGAAGGTTTAAATTACGACGACGATGATGAGTTTGAGGAAGATGATATGGATTGAGAAAATAGTAAAAAATAATAATTAAATAAAACAGAACTGCCTTTTATTGTTAGTTTTTGTTTTAAGTTATGCATTAATATTATTTATATATACAATTCTTGTAATGAAATCATTTTTATTCTTTGATTTCCATGAATACCAAAAAAGAGCATAAGATTCGACTTATTTTAATGCATGTTTGTAATGCTGTTAGAAAAAATTTTCGTTGCCATTTTGAAGAGCATTACCTCCATTCATCATATACATATATAATAATGTCATTATAGTATTTTTTCCTTATTTTTGATTTCACTGTTGGTTTGTTAAACACCTTTATTTTTCGAAATAATGATAATAAAAAATTTAATTCTTTTATTTATAAATTTAAATGAAAGTGTTTAAATTGTTTTATTAGTATTTTTCTTTATATGGTAATTTATACTTAAAAACTAATTATACTTTCTGTTACATTTTAAGCTTTTAAAGCTTCTTGCAGTTTTCTTCGTGCCACATTTACGCGATCCTCTTGCCGTCGTATATCATCCTCTGATATGAGAATACCCTGCATTAGCGGTTGGTCAGGATTGATGAAAGCTGTGGCGTTTTTTTGAAATTCAGTCTTGGAAGCAGTTTGTCCAGTTACGGGTGTATTGAGTACATGTAAAGCAGTTGCTAGTGATTGCATAACAGTCTGTTCATGAACATTGGGCCCTAAAGGTTTCAGACTCTTGGGCAGCACAATATCATCAAATTGTTCACCAGTTACATGACAGGCTCGCATGCGTTCTAAACGTTTTTCCCAAAATAATTGTTTAGGTTTATCTTGTTGTTGTACTCCTTGTTTTGTGTCATTCTTAGTCTTACTGTTTTCATGATTTCGTATTACTGTAACGGGTTGCTTAAAAATGGAGGCCGTCTGACGTATAGGTGGCACCAGTGAGATATCTGTTCGCATAGCACGACTGTTAATTTAAATAATGATTATTAGAATTACAAAGCATTTAAGTATAATTTGCTATGTAAATATTTAGATTGAACATTAAGGAAAAATCTTAATTTATAAAGTTACAAAAAATGGCTAAGATTTAGGAGACAAAATCGAAAAATCTGTAGAATTTTTTCTACTTACATAGTATAATGAATGAAACTTTCCTTAAATGATTTAAAAACTCATTTTATTTTTTGTAACTTTATAAACTAATTAATGATGTTTTAAATTGCATGCATCATAATAATAATGTTTAATAAAGAACGAAAGTAAAACAAGTGCAAGACATACAAAAGAAATTTCCTTACTCTTCAAATAAAATAAAAAAAATAATATAATTTCAATATGCCAATGCGTTAATACAGAATATAAATTTGGTTCAAATCAATTTCCTATTAAAATGTTTAATTTCCTAAAATTGCCAATTTCATCTTTTTCATCATTATATAAAATACATTACAAAAAATATTAAAATAGTTTGGATATCACTTGACAATGGCATGCAACACAGATTTGCCTTTTAGTTATTTGTTTTTTTTTAGGCTCTACCTGAATTCTAATTGTTGTTGCTTAAGTGGCAAATTTGTTGATGTCGTCGTTGTTGTCATCGTCGTGCTAGAACTTAAAAGATTATGATGACTGGAAATTGAAGTAGAAGACGACGAAGATGAGGGTAAATTTAAACTTGATGATTGAGATCCCATTCTATGTTTTCGCTTTAAATTGTGTCCCACAGATGAATGATGTGCTGGTATTATAGTAATACCACCACCCAATGTTGGTAAAGTAGTAGAACCACCAGCAGCAACAGTAAGGGCAGCGCTACTACTACTACTATTACCAATGCCTCCCACACTATTATTGGCTGCACTACTGCTGACTACCGATGTAGTAGTACCTGGTATACAGCGGTATAGTGATATAGAGGGGGAGGGCAGATGTTGTATAAATTTGCCCTTTTGAAAATCAAAACTGCTTATATCTATGGCATCTCCTAAATATCTTGCCAATTGTGGTTTACTATCAATACGTTTTCCAGTAGGACTATACAACATCATGAATATGATCATCACATCATTGGCAATTATTATTATCAGCAACATCAACACCAACATCAATTAAACATTTACATTTTCAAATACAGTATATCGGCATATCGTTCAACGTACAAACGAACATCATTATCACAATAATAAGAATATGTATATAGAGAAAAAAGTATTGAAGGTGGTAGGGAAAGGGTTAAAAAATGAAATGTGAACAAAATAGATGAGAAGAAATAACGGGGAAAATATTGTGATTGTTTTTGTTGTCATTTTCTTTTTAATAATGAAAGTGTAAAAAATTGTTGGGTATTTTTGTATTTAATTCGTGCGTTATTTTAGTTATTTACTTAGGCCAGCTTTAATTTTAATCAATTTATGTTTTACCTGTAATAGTAGACATCAACTTTTCCCGCTGAGATTCCAGACTTTCGTAAAACTTCTTCTCTTTGCCATCCTTTGGGCAGGGCATTACAGTCTACTTTTTTACGTTCAATTGAAATATTCGAGTTCATTTTCATATCGTTTACTTTTTTGTAACTTTAAAACTATTAATATTCTTTATAATTTTGTTTATTTCTTTCGATAATTTAACTCATGTAGAAGAAAGCTAGCGTCAATTATCATTTTCCTGATAAAAACAAAAACAGTTTTTACAAGTCTACTTGTCAGGTTGAATATAAAGGTAGTAATTTTTTTAGTACTAATATCCAAAAGAAAGTGATGCCACATCATAAATAGAAGAAAATTATTTTTTGCGGTTTTCTAATAATATGTTCACACAAATTAGGTTTTGATTTGTTTTTTGAAAAACACAATGAGTATAAACACTGTTCATATATCATTTTATTGTGTTTTCCCTTTTGGCCTGTTTTTCATTTGCCAAAATATTTTCACAAATTTTTGATTTAAATAAAAATTTTACACACAAACACTTTCTAATTCAAAAAATAAAATTTTTAAACAAATTTAATTTATGAACAATATAAATTTCATACATTTTTTTTATAAATTCTTTTTTTCAACAAATTTCTATGTATTAAAAACACTAAAAATTTCTTCCCTATATAGAAATAATAAAACAACTCAAATCGAAATGTTTTTTGGCTTTGAAATATATGAAAAAACAAATCAATTTGTTTGTGTTTTTTGAAACGATTCGTTTTTCAAAAAAAACTTTATATGTGACATACCTAGAGGAGAGAGTCCTTAAGACCGGTCGAAGTGTCCGACTAATTTCGAATATAATTTTTAGTCGACTGGTATATGCCTACTCGATTTTTTTCATTTTTTCATCTTATCTGGGTATGTCGAACACCGGCTTCGCTGAATAGTTTTTTTTATTAATAAAGATATTCAGAAAAATATATAGAATTTTTAAAGACCTATAACTCGGTAACTAAGCGAATCAGTATCAAACTCGGGATAATCTGACTTTAAAAATCTTTTTATAATAGCTAATAACCAACTTTTCAGAAAAATAAACTTCGGAATGTTTTACCTTGTTACTTATTGCACAATAATTGAATATTATAAAAATGTATTTAAATATTATATAAGCGTTAATTTCAGTTGTAGACTTGGGGTTAAGCCGCTGCCGTAATGTTGTTATAAAGCCGCCGCCAGTTGCAATTCAAAATCGGCTTCAAACTTTGTCATCAGATAAAATTTTGTATTAAAATTTAATAATTTCATACAAAAATTTGTAGAAGAAACCTCAGCATGGCTCTTAAACTATTATCGACCAATAAATGTTTCGAAGGTGAACAACGTGTCTACAGTCATGAATCTACTACTTTGGGTTGTGAAATGAAATTCGGCGTTTACGTGCCTCCCTGTTTGCTGGAAGATAAGACTGAATGTCGGGAGGTATTATATTTTTTGAGTGGCCTATCTTGCACCCATGAAAACTTCATACACAAATCTGGTATGCAACAATATGCTTCCAAATATGGTTTAGTAGTGGTGAATCCTGATACATCTCCTCGTGGCCTTAACATTGAGGGAGAAAATGATGCATATGATTTTGGTACTGGTGCGGGTTTCTATGTCAATGCTACCCAGGAACCTTGGTCTAAGAATTATCAAATGTTTTCGTATGTAACCCACGAATTGGTGGAACTGATTAATAAGAACTTTGCTGTTCTGCCCAATAAGAAAGGTATCTTTGGCCATAGTATGGGTGGCCATGGTGCTTTAATTTGTGCTTTGAAGAATCCTGGTCAATATCAATCTGTTTCTGCCTTTGCTCCAATTTCCAATCCTATTGAATGTCCATGGGGCCAAAAAGCTTTTAAAGGATATTTAGGAGATAACCAGGAAGCCTGGAAACAATGGGATGCTACTCATTTAGCCAAGGATTATGCGGGTACCCCTTTAGAATTGTTTATTGATCAAGGAAGCGAAGATGATTTTCTTAGGCAGAAACAACTGTTGCCCGATAACTTACTAGCAGCTACTGCCAACAATGATCATTTGCAAACCATTTACAAATTAAGAGACGGCTACGATCACAGCTATTACTATATTTCATCATTTGTAGGCGAACACATTGCCTATCATGCCAAATTATTGAAACAATAATGAACTCTGGCAATTTGTTTAACTTAATTTAAAAATATATACTCATTGAGATTTGTTTATTTTACATCTTAAATGAAGTAAATGTCCAAATACATACACACATACGATTTTAATATTAAACTATATTTTTGTATAAAGTAAAGCTAAACTAAAAAAAAGAAATATATGTAAATGAATGTTCATTAACTTGCAGTAAGTAGACTTTTAATCAATCAATTTAAAAATAAAATATAGTAATATTCTCACTATATGCTTAGATTTCTAGCAGTTGTTGAGCGGCTGCTTCTACGT
Organism: Protocalliphora azurea; assembly: GCA_932274085.1. Classification (NCBI taxonomy): domain Eukaryota; kingdom Metazoa; phylum Arthropoda; class Insecta; order Diptera; family Calliphoridae; genus Protocalliphora; species Protocalliphora azurea. The sequence goes on from OW026519.1 coordinate 56,938,468, forward strand.
GGACATCATGGTGATAGACGGGTTCGTGTTCTTGAGTGGTTTCAATTTTGGCAACTTCAACAACTTCCAATTTAATGCCTTTCTTTTCGTGTATCAATTTATGGTTGCGCAATTTGTAGTTTTGTGGAAATCCTTTGCCACAAATGTCGCAGCTGCAAAATCAATAAAATTAAAATAAAATAAGAAATAAAATGAAATTAGGGCTTTCAGGGGAAAACTTACACAAAAGGCTTTTCACCAGTATGGATCATTTTGTGGAATTTCAAAGTATTTGTATATGTAAAGCTCTTGCCGCAAACATCGCATACATAGGGACGCTCATTGGTATGAATACTAAATAAATAAATAAATAATAAAAAAAAAATAGTTAATTTAAAAAAGAAAATTGAATTTAAACAAAACACTTGCCGATGATGCTTGTTTCTGGTTGACAAATCGGCAAATGCAGCTGGACAATAACTGCATTTATAGGGTCTATTGCCAGTATGTGTATTCATATGACGTGCTAATTGCTGACCTTGGGCGAAGCAATGACCACAGATTCTAAAAAAATAAACATATGAAAAGAATAAACGTAAGATGGTTTGAATAATAAATTTCTCAATTTAAGGTGAACTATTTTTTATTTAATGATGCTTACTCGCATTCATGTGGTTTAATTCCCTTATGTAACTTAATGTGTTCTGTTAGTCTACCCTGTGAAGGATATTTATTACCGCAAAAGTCACATATGTAGGAGGTTTCCTTAGGTTTCTTTTCTTTTGGTTCTCGTTTTGCACGTTTGCCAGCAGTTGCTGCTTTACGGCTGGTAGAAGCTTGGGGCGCAGAACGTTTTGTTAAGACTTTAGACTTTGGCTTGGTAGTTTCTTTTTTAATAAAATCATCATTGTCCGATGAAGGCAATTCCAAATCTTCTTCCAATTCTAAATATTCAATATTATCTTGGCTATCGGGTAGGCTCTACAGCATAAAATAAATAAAATAACTATTTAGATACATTACTATTTTACAATCAGAACCTACATCATTATCAAAATTATCATCGGCCAGTTGGAAAACTTCCTTTTCTTCTTCTTCAGTCATCGGTTCATAGATTTCAACAAAATCATCATCTTCTTCCTGTATATGAACCGTATATTCTTCTTTTACCACATTAGTGTCTTGCTGTTCCAACTTAACCATTAATCCATCGTTAGCTTCTTCCACCACATAACCATCTTCTGTTATTGACAAAGCATTACCTATCGAATCTGTCTCATCTTCAAATTCATTATCGTTACGTTTTTCCACCTCCACGGGTGCTATAAATTTACTTAAATGATTGTGAGACCTTTGGCAGGTTAAACGAAATTTATAGGCCACTTGCAAATATTTGTAACATTTGCTGCAGATCTTATCGGGATAATGGTCAAATTGTTTGATCTTAAAATTTTCAAAAATTTGAAATATTTATAACAATTTATTAACAATTAAACACTTACGGGTACACCACCACATTCCAAAATCATACGCGTCAAATCTTTTTCAGCATTTTTATCAAATATTGTTTGCATTTCTTCTTTGGGCTGCTTTAAGCATATTCTACATACCAGCCATTTTTCATTTAGGCCAGACTTCATGTTATCGCTGTTTTATTACGGTTTTCAAATATTAGTAGAAATATTTTATACGATATTTCAAGAATTTTGTTGAGCTTTCACAATTTGTGCTTGAAATATTTGCAATTTTCTTAAATTTTTAACAAAATTTCACTGTAAAAATAAGTGACGCCTATCGCGCTTGTTCTCTGTTGTTGCTTTTGTTGTTGATTTGTCAAATTAATCAATGTGTTGGGGACAAAGACCTGCGCCGAACGGCTCATAACCGGCTAAGCTAAGCCGTCGCGAATTTTACGACCGCACCGCCGCCGTTTCCTTTTGATTCCTACAGTTTTTATTGTAAGGCAGCACTAAATTGAAAAAGTATAATTTAATTTCGAAATCTGGTAATGTGTACAAAAAACGGTTTACAAAATGGGAATAAACGGAAAATTCCTTATTTCTTTTTTATTTTAAGAAAAATAATATTTGTGACGAAAATGAATCCGATTATAGCTCTGATTCGATTATAGGACTCACTGAAGTGGAATTCGATATAAATGCTTCTCAAAATACACTAAACGCAAAAATTTGTATTAAATAAATCAAAGATTGTTCTTGCGAAGAAAACTGACCCTATATATGGTAATGCAAAATAAATTTGTTTTAAAAAGTTTTACATTTGTAAAGTGAGCATTGAAAATACCCCAGTTTATGTAAAAAGGTGAGTAAAGTAGAAAGTTTTTTTTGTTTGATTTGAATTATTTTTTAATTAAAATTGTAATAAGTTTATTGAAACAATGCTTTAAATTTTTATATACTTCTCACTATCTTCAAGTCAAGATTGTGATTGAATTCTTTATTTTTACTTTCAACTTTAATAACTAAAAATTTTTGGATAGAATTTTGAGTGATTTCTCAGGTCAACTCTAACTTAATTTCTACCGGTTCTTAATTTTACTCAGTACAACAAATACTTTTTTAATATGCTATTTTTTACTCATGCATGCCTGTGCAGTATGTGTATAATAAAGATTCCAAAAATTTCTTATAGTAACGCTAAGCTATTGACCCAATTCCAGATCATGCAACTTTGTTCGAATAAACAAAACAAATTTTACAATATGACACCACACACAAATATATATGAATAAGTGGCAAATTGTTTCACATTAAAATTCTACGTCATAGAATTCATGTGCACACTACATTTTTATCGGTTTAGATTATCCACCTCAACATCGATTCTCAATCAACATCTGCGGAACGTCTATGATATAAATGTAGTTTCAAAAATAGCAGAGTCTAACGGCAGAAAAACCAAACTTGTTCGTTTTGGCAACCAAAATTGCGAACAGACCAAATACACAAAAATTCGCTAACAAAATTTATTTATTTATTTAATATGGTGCAATAGGATTTATATATTACATGCAATCCATAAAGCCGTATACACAGAAAAAAAAAACGGAAAAACTAGTGCTTGACATGTGGATTGACTCCTACAGAAGACAGCTACATTAAAATAAAAATAATTTTTTGTCCGCAGTTTAAAGCAGAATATATAACTTTATAAACAAAAGTATTCCTACACCCGCACAATAAAATTACAATAGTCCAGAACATATTTGACACTAAGAAATTTTTAATATTGTTGTAAGTGAGGGCGCAAGTAATATTATAGCTGCTATGAGACATAATAATATACAATGTAACGTCACTGATTTTCTAAACAACTCAATTTTGGGTTCTAATCAGTGAGTACAACTTTACCATTGATTTGAATACTTTTAGGATAGAGATATTAGATACCCTTAGCCATAACCCACCCCTTGGTATTAGTATACCACCAGGATTATATTTTGGCAAACTTTAAATATAATCCCTAAGAGCACAATCATTTTGCCATAACTTATCACATTTATCCCCTTCTATTCCACAACTGAAAATAAAAATTTAATGCAACATATTTTCTTTTAAATATTATTCAAAGCAAAACATTTTTTTTATTGAATGTTATTTTAAATTAAATTATAGGAAAAACTATCAAAATTTTCAAAGTTATTATCATTTAAAATCTTTAACAACAAATGTAATAAATTTAAATTTGTATACAATAGTTCAATTTGTTATATAATAAAACTTACAATATTGACTAGAAATCCAACGATGACATGTACATATCAGCATCTGGGAAATCTTAAAGTTATTGTAATTTATTTTTTTTAATTAATAAAATCAAATTTAAACAAATTAAAAAAAATAATTATTAAACACAAATTAATTAACACAAACACAATTTTAAGATATATAAAATAATAAAAAAATTAAATTATTCATACACAAAATTATAACTAAATTAATTTATTCAGCTTGAATTTTTTCTTCTTTCTCTGTTTACAAATGAAATCCTGAATTAATCCATAAATTAATCAGCTCAGATTAATAAAAGCGACACTCCATATGACTAAGCATTAAATTTTCCAAAATAGTTGCATTTATTTCAGTAATTTTTAAAAAAATCGTTTCCTTTTTTTAATTTTTTTTTTCATCATGTTTTAATTTGTTCAATGAATCTTGTTTATTTTCCCTTATACTTTGAATTATTTTTATTTTGTAGTTTCTTTTTGTTTTTTTCTTCATTAACGGCATTTAAAATTAAATTTTATACATAATATATTTAGAAATATAAGTATACTTTATGCGCACATTATTGTTATTATTTATTTTTATAATTTCTTATTCAAATTATATTTTTATTTAAAACATTCTTTTTATATTCCATTATTTTCTTTTTATATCCTTATTGTGTTCTTTTAATTCACACTATTATATTTTTTTCCCTATATCCTTGTTATCTAACAAGGATTTTTATTCTTTCTTCTTTAAATTTTTTATTTCGCGCACAATCACAATTGTTTATATCATTTTCCTTATTTTTTTCCGTTCCTCTCAAGTACTTCGACTTTCAAAAATTGCCTCCCTCTTTTTTTATTTTCCAAAATCATTTTTAATAAAAAATCTAATAAATTCCAATTCCATAACCTACATGATAAAATAAAAATTTTAACACAAGTATGTCTAATATTCTTTCCCATATTTTCGAATTTCTAAAAAAAAAACAATTTACCTACATAAAAATATTCCAAAAACTAAGACAACTAAACAAATTTAAAAAACAAAAAAATCAACCCAATGAAACCTGAAATTTTTCCGAAATTTTAAAATTTAAATCAAGATAACTAAAAAAAAAATTTTTATAAAATTTTGAAAACAAAAGATAACTCAATTAAAAATTTTGCATCTGAAAAATTTAAATTTGAAAATGAAATTAAAACAAGTGTTTTAAATTTAAAGTACACCCCAACAAAAAAGGCTTGGATTCTCCATTGATAGTTAGCATAGACTAATTATCCACGACATTTTTCAAAATTCACGGTATTTCACAATCTTGTGAAGACCCGGTCAAAAAAGAAATTTTTAACATAAAATATGACTAAGAAACTTTTGACTGGTTTAAAGGAAAACGAAAAGATAATTACTAATACACAATCTTTTTGCATGAAATTTTCAAACTATCCACATAACATTTTTTTAGGAATATCCCAAATTTCAAATATTAAGCATTCCAATGCTGGCTCTATAGGTTAGGTTAGGTTGGAAAGGGCGGCGCATTCACGCCTACACCCAGAGGCCAAACGGCCCATTGTGATCCCTTTATGAAAAGAAGAAAAAAGAGAAAAGTGGAACCTATACCCAATCAATCAGTTATGATTGTTCCTAAGCCATTTTATTCCCATTACAAACCCTATGAGGTTGACAAGTCCTTTGCCATTAACCTCACCTAGTTCATGTAGTGTATGGCTTCCAAACCACCTCAACCTATTACGCTGAAGCCCTACGCAGTGACAGAGTATGTACTCCACTGTCTCTAGCTCCTCAACATCATCGCACGTTCTACAAAAGTCCGATGTGCCAATGTCCCACTTACTCATCATATTCCCTATTGGGAAGTGACCCGTAATCATACCTACTATGACTCTAAGACTACCACGACTCATACCTAGAAGATGCTTGGAATCCGCCAGTTTTAAGATAGGCCATAATGCCCTAGAAACTCTGCAGTCCGATCTGTCATTCCAGGCTCGATTCGTGTTGTCCAGAGTCCACTCTCCTATGGCCCTAAAGAAGGACCCAATTGGAATCTTAACAGATGACTCTATGAAAGACCTATCTAGCTCCGAGCCACTGCGAGCTAGCTCATCGGCTATTTCGTTGCCAAGAATGTCACAATGACCAGGAACCCAACAGAGTCTCATCATATAGGAATCCATTAACCTTCTCACTCAAGTACCAGTCTGGACCTAACAAAATGACTAGTCAGAGCCAATAACGCCGCCTGACTATCAACATAGATAGTAATCTCAGACCCTCGTTCAACATTCCCTTCAATCAAGCCTAGAGCCTTATAAATGCCAAGAATCTCTGCTTGAAAGACACTACAACCGTCAGACAATTTGTAGGATCGTCTGATATCAGTTCCCATAAAGTATACACCTGCACCAGTGCCAACTTCCATTTTCGAACCGTCCGTGAAGACCGCACACCCTCCATAGAGCTTTTCTACTCCATACCAAAGCGGGAGTAGCCCCGAAGTCAATCGTAGTCCCGACATATCCGTGTCCGACCGTTGAATCTGACTTCATCTAGTATGCTGACATGCCCCGCTCTAGAGGAACCTAATAAACCCAGTTCCTTCAATCTAAATAGGCCACGGACAGCCATACCCCTCACGAATTCCTCAATTGGAAGAAGGTGGAGGATTATGTCCAGCGCCGCCTGAGGTGTACTTCTCCTGGCACCTGAGATGCCAACTGAAGCACACCTCTGAACTTTAGAGAGAAGTTTCCTGTACGTTTCCCTACCCAATACCTTCCACCAGACTGTACAGCCATAAGTAAGAATAGGTCTAACAACCGAAGTGTAAATCCAGTATACAACTTGCGGCTTAAGGTCCCAATTCTCGCCTATAGAGTTCCTGCAGGTGTAATAGGCATTGAGTCCCTTCTTGACCCTATCCTGAGTGTTTCTCCTCCAAGACAATTTACTGTCCAAGTACACACCCAGGTATTTGGCTTCACTTGACAATACAAGCTCAATCCCGTTCAATACTGGCAAGCTAAAATGCTCGACCTTGTATTTCCTAGTAAACAAAACTAGCTCCGTTTTCCCGGGGTTTACCCCTAATCCCTTACTGTTGGCCCAAAGGGACAGATCACGTAAACCTGTCTGCATGACCTCACTGATCGTAGATAAAAACTTACCAGAGACCAGTAAAACAACGTCATCGGCGTAGGCCACAATCTTCCGTCCCTTAGCATCAAACTGTCTTAAAATGACGTTCACGGCCAAGAGCCACAGTAATGGAGAAAGGACCCCCCCTTGCGGTGTGCCCCTAGTCACGAGTTTCCTCATATAAGTGCCTCCCATGTTTGAGTTGATAACCCTGCTGCTAAGCATCAGAATTATCCACTCAACAAGGAGCTTACTTATATTCAGCGATTCACAGAAATTCACAGAAATTTACCCATGAAGTCCGTTTCGCTCGTCTAATGTCCTTCTTATACTTAGAGAAACTATCCCTATAGCTATTCCAATCCTCATCGCTCCTCGTTAGTTTGGCTCTATTAAACAGCTTCCTAACTGTAGACCGCTGGTCCCTAGTGATGCAAGTTAATTTGCACCACTGACAGCCTCTTTGGGTTTATCAGATTTGATGAACCTAAACCTGATCACCCCAAATCCGAAATTGACAACTCCCCCCAGTGACTCCAGCTTCTTCAGAGACTCCTGATCCACAGCGAATCTGAAGTCTCTGCCTTGGTTCTCCTTACAAGTCATGGTGTTAACCAACTTCCATTGACCTGTAAGAAGACCCTTATTCTGATTTTCCAATACTGTCAGAATGGTTCCAACCTCTAAAATGGGTGGAGGGAACCATGCTATCACTATTGGACGCAGGGGCAGCTCAGATGCGAGTATCACCTCAAGCTTCGCTCCTGGATAGAGAGTGTCGCACCTAGCAACTGCGTTCCTTAGAAATTCGAATGATTTCTCGTTCCCGCAGTTAATAGTCTTGACACCCTTCATCCAGTCTACGCCTTTGAAGGATACCTCATCCGGCCTTCCTTTAACAAGAGCGATTTCCTCAATGAGCTTGTGTTCAATTTGTCGCCATTGCTCAACGCTGATCCTCCCATCTGGATCAACCCTGTCAATGACAGCAGCTTGAATACAATTCTGCAACACTGATTCCTTCGCTCTTTCCGATGTTGAGGGTTGTTCACCTCCTGATACAGCTCTCTTAATGACCTCCTTATGGAGGCCCTTACTAGAGCTGTTTGGCGTGTGAACAACCTTCATGGCCATCGAAGGTTGCTGGTCATCCCCAGACCTGGCCCTCTTAACAACCCCCCTATGAGGGCCTTTAAGAGAGCCGGATGGGTTTTGACCAGCGTTCTTCGATGTAGAGGGCTTCCCAATCGAAGCTCGTACAGCCCCAGTACTGGAGCTGGCAGGCTTCGAAAGTAAAGTCCTCTTACTAGTTGATGGCTGATCATCTCCAGGCCTAGCATCTCTAACAACTTTTTGTTGGTTGCCAGGTTTGCTGGATAGTGTATGACCAACCATTTCAATGGTAGTTGTTGGCTTACCAGACGTTGCCTGCTGTTTCACTAGGACTGCAGGTTTGCCCGGGTTGCCACTACCAGAATAGTTCGCTCCGGTAGGGATTGATGAAGAGGTTAGCTTTTCTCCTGTGCTCTCACGAGACACTTCTGGAGTGTTGCCAGCATCCACATACAATCCTTCAGGATAAGACATTCCCAAAGAGGCACAGACAGGACCGTAGATTCGTTCGAATCTTTTAACGTTCCTCCTGTGCTTCCTTATAAGGTTCTTATCCTTACCTGTAAGTGGCAAAGGGCCTCTCTTGGCTATCTTGTGCAGATAACCAAGAGAGGCTCTTGCGCCACTACGAGCATTCTCCTCTTTAGTTCGGTTTATATCGCCGGTTGTCGCATCAAGCATTACCGCGTCTTGCCGAACTAAACCACTGCCAGACGAATGATCCTCTGAGTTCGTCGAGCCATCCCCCCGCTCAGACCCCGCCTCAACACTCGAGTTCTTCTCCAGACTCTGAGTGCGAACTGAGATTACAGTGATCTCATGTTCATCATCAGAGCCGAGAGTAAGATTCTCAAGTTTCTCAGTGGCGCTGGTCCCAGTGAAGGAATCCCTCGAGATACCCAGAATCTCATCCGTCTCTGATAGCTGGCCCAACAGTTGACTTTCCTGAAGAAGAATGTCACGTTGGACCCCTATCATCACATTATCGTCGTCCGTACTTACGTCCATTTCAGTCCGTCATCTTGTGTCCGATTTTTAAAATTTTCTATTTTGTCCCACGAGTATGCCAGTAAAGGAAAAGGACCATCTCGCGCAGTGACGGCGTGCGCGGACTAGGCTAGAATTACAACCAACCCGTGCCATGGGCGTTGGAGAGGAGCTGTTAGTTTGTTTAGGCACCAACTAACCATTCAGGTCCTCAGCACTGCTGCCTACCACCTTGACCTTAAAGTGCACTACATTTATTTGGTCCGCGAGAAGCTGTAAAAGCCCTAAGATCGGAGATAATACACATGATATATACCCCCATGCGATGAGCCAGAATGCACCATTCAGTAGAGTGTGTATATCATGTGCCTTACAACCAATCCCCCCGATCCGCCACCTGGGGACGCGTCCGATAGGAGTAAATGTAGCAAAGACTCCAACGGCAAAAAGTTTGAATGCTCTTACTGTAAAACATGTCCATTTTATTCATGATAATTTAATAAATGAAGCATTAAAAGACTGAAAATTTTTAATTTTTTTGATTTTCAGTTTAAGCCGGCTAAGCTGATTTTTGTAAGAGTTGATCCCAAAACGGCTAGCCGAATAATAAACGGCTGTAGGCCAACTTTCAACCGCGGCTCAAAATGGTCGGTGCAGGTCACTGTTAGGGGATTACGTGTCAAAAATTTGATTGTTACAGCCCGTCTAGACGTAACATAATATGTAAGATTTTTGTGTCAGAGTGTGTCAAATTCGCTCTCTGAGAAAATTATTTCACGTGTAGATTCATACATAGTCTAGTATTATAAGATGTCTTATAAGATGAACTGTCAAAAAATACACATATACGAAAGTTTGTTTGTGTGTGTGCATGAGTATTTTGAAAAACAATGTTTTTTTGTAAAATTGTTTCCTTTTAGTGTTTCTTTTACATGTTAAAAAAGTTTTTATAAAAATTGTGCTAAAAAAGTGCGAATTGCTTAAATAAAAAGGACATGTTTACTCTGTGACTGATTGAAAATAATGATATCTTATAGGATTTATTAGAATACGTGTACCCTTTATTTACAGCCAGTCTAGACGTAACATAATATGTAAGATTTTTCTTTCAGAGAGTGTCAAATTCGCTCTCTGACAGAATTTGTATTATGAGATGTATTATGAGACTGTTGTAATGAGATTTCTCTACACAACCATCTTATACGATGAACTGTCAAAACAATACGCACACGCGGAAGTTTGTATGTGTGTGTGCTTATATATATTTTAGAAATTACTAAAAAAACAATGTTTTTTGTAAAATTATTTTCTTTTAATGATTGTTTTACATTTAAAAAAATATTTTTATAAAAATTGTGTTAAAATCGTGCAATTTTTTTAAAATAAAAGGTACATGTTTATTCTGTGACTGATTGTAAATAATGACATCTTATAGGATTTATTAGCAATGAAAAAAATTTTGCCCGCTCGCTCTTACTTTACGAGTTATGGATACTTGAAGTTATAATATAAAAATGAAATTTTCTCCTTCCTCCTGTAATGAATATGAACAATATGGGTATCGTAGGAAAGGTCTTGAAGAAACCTTTCGATTGATATATAAAATGTGCCAAATCATTAACCCATGGTGAGACAATGTGATATTTTATTACTTTTTATTTTGACTTTTTTTACAAAAGTACCGTTATCTCTAAAATATATCGATATAAGAGTACTCTTCTATACATAAAATTATTTAGAGAACAATTCAAGCTTGAATTGACATGATGACATGATGGGGATCATCATGTCACACCCCTATTCCATTAAATAACAAAAATATAGTACTCTAAAAATTAATTAGATTTAGAAAAATGAATCGATTTTTACTAGTAATATATTTGTTAATATCATAATTTAAAAATATATAATAAGTGTTATTTCTTTACACTTTTACAATTTTATGAAAAATTAAAAATTATTTAAAAAGAATACCGGTACTTACAAAAATTTTTTGATTTCCAAAAAAAGTTTATTCAGCGAAGCCGGTGTTTGTCATACATAGAGGAGAAAGGCTACACAGAAAAATCTTTATTTACATTAAAAAATATATTTTAATTTCAACTGTGCTGGTAAACTTGATTTGTTCCAAACATTTTTTTTAAATTTTGTTTTAATTTTTATATCTATAATTCAAATAAAAATGCAAATTAATTAATATTTACTAATTATTTTTTTATTTATTTTTTTTTTATTTTTGAGATTACCTTTCCAATTATATCAAGACCTTTCTAATGATATCCATATTATATATATATATAGTCATAAATTATAATATTAACAAATATATTATGAGTAAAAATCGATTCATTTCTATGAATATTAATTTTTAAATTGCTATATTTTTGTTATTTAATGGGCTAGGAGTGTAATATGGGGATCATATGAAAGCTTGAAGTGTTCTCTAAATGATTTGATGTATAGGAAAGTACCGATAAATCGATATATTTTAGATATAACGGTACTTTTGTAAAAAAAGTCAAAATAAAAAGTAATAAAATATAATATTGTCTCACCATGCGTTAAGGATTTGTCACATTTTATACATCAGTCGAAAGAAAATTGCATTCTTACATCATAACTTAAAGTACCTATAACTCGAAAAGTAACAGAGAGTGGAGAAAAAATTTTATTTAACTTTTTTTAACCAAAAATAGTGCTTTTGCCGAAAAGAAAATTTGTTAAAAAATCAACAGTGCCGGTAATCTTGATTTGTTCCAAAATAATTTTAAATTGAAAACTGAAGAAGTGGGTACCCAACAAATCAAGAAACGGTACTATATAAATGATATCATAATTTTTAAAAATATATGATAAAACAGAAATATTTTTTTCCTAAAAAAAATATTTTGTTAAAACATTATTTAAGCAAAAAAATTTTTTGAAAAGGTGTATGTTTTGTTATCTACCCGTAAAGTTTATCTATAAATATTGTATTTTGCCAACAAATCAAATCATTTATGTAGGAATGTGCATAATTAGCATTAGTACAAAAGAACGATCTGTGGGAAACTCAAATCAAATTAGTGCTTAGTCGTTTACCATATTGATAGAATAAGCTTTATGCTCTAGGTGTTTATTTACCTTATCGTACAAGGTATATGATTGCTCTGCGCTTTTAATGACACATGCGTTGTATGTTCTGGAAGTAATATACAGAACTGTGTCTTGTAATATTACTAGTCTAAATTGTATTACCAATATGATTGCACGTTATGTATAAAACATTTGTGATCGATCACATATTTCAGAATATGTAAAACTTTTTCCGGTTTTTTTTTAAATTTTATTTTATATCGAAATTTGATGATGTTTTTTAAAATAATTAAAACTGGACGACCTGTACAACTTCGGTAAATCTTTGTAATATATATTAATTGGTCTTTATATTACTGTGAATTTTAAATAAATAAATTAATATTACGAAAATATATAAATAAATGAAATTAAAAAAAAAGTTTAACAATAAATTTTAATAACATACCACGACGAGAAATAAAAAGGAAGTGAATTATTACATTAAAATTTTATCTACGTGTTCCCATATATGCTAATAAAAAAATGCAATATCTCTGCCAATGTTTTGTTACTTATTATAATAGAAAAATATCTCGTGTAGACCCTACGTAATGATGAACAATTTTTATTTTAATAGAATAGTGAAGATAAACATACCAGAATACATTGCAAAATTAATGCGCTACTTAAATTTATCGACATCATTACAAATATCGTTATTTTAAAAAATTATTATATCATTTTCGAGTATACCAGGTATACTGTACCTTTTAGAAAGGAACTTATATCATTTTAGAATTATAAATGATATGATTCTCGGGCTTCTTTAACGTCGAAATTATATCGTTATGATACCATTACGATATTATTTCCTGGTTTGTTGGGTAATTGTTAAATAATTAAGGAATATTTTTAATTACTTAAAATAACTAAATTAAGCAATAATAGTGTGTTATTATAATGAATTAATGATAGTCGTTTAATAAATTATGAAATAAATATTTTTTAGTTGAGTTTATATTTATTTTTAAAATCTAACAGCTGTTTCACCATATTTTTCTTAACTTACCACATGTTGGCAACTTGAACTTGGCTCCAAAAAGAATTCGTAGACACTTTTTTTGAGTTTTTTTCAATGAAATTTTAATTTGTAATAAAGTTTAAAGATAAATGTTTTTTTAATGAAAATCATTATTAAGTTTGTTATAAAATGATAATAAGATACATGTTTAATTTTATTTGTGAGATATATGTTGAGATATCATGATTAAGATCGTTTTTTTCATAATCGAGGTGGTCAAATTTGACAACCTGTGGCTTATCTCATTTTATTACATTGAAGATGATTTTTCTGAAAGCTTAGTTTCTCTTTTACAATTCTTTCATACATTTCAATTCGATCCGTCCAGAATTTTAGGATATACAGATTAATTACCAAAATTTTTGCGATCGGTCCCACTGTGCAGCGCCACTTGTGCTAGAGATTTCATTTTTAATTTTAAAAGAAGGAAAACATTGGTTCTTATAACTAAAAAATAGTGTTAGTTTATTTAAAATAACTACGTTTTGTTAGAAATAAACATATTCAATTGCCATTAAAATTTTCAAATAATTTCTTCAATTTTGTACTCCTTCAAATCATCTTCGTCTTCCATAAAATCGATATCGGATGAATTACTTACAAGAACCGTATGAACATTACTATGACGTTTTTCGTGGGCATTTTTATGATGAAGTTGAGAAAAGCTTTTACCACAATATTCGCAGCTAAATAAAAAAAGGTATTTTTAATTTAAAAAAAAAAAAAAACGAAAAACAAAAATGTATGTATATACAAAAAAGTCAACATACGTGTGAGGTTTTTCGCCAGTATGAGTCATCATATGCACTTTTAGCACATTGGAATAGGCGAAAGCTTTATCGCATAAACTGCATTTATAAGGCCGTTCATTGGTGTGTATTCTGCAAACGAGAGATTTATTTAAATTAATAAAAATTTCGTTTAAATATGAGAGAATATTTTTTAAACCTCTCATGTTTTATCTTAGTGGAGGGATCACCAAAGCGAGCCTCACAATATTGACATTTATAGGGCCGATTGCCTGTATGTGAATTCATGTGCCTGGACAATTGTGGCGTAGTAGAAAAACGTTTCTTGCAGATTCTGTTTAAACAAAAAAACCTTTCACTAAAAAAAATTTATTTTATACCTTTAAAAACTTACTCGCATTCATGTGGTTTATTTTTTATGTGCAACTTCATATGATTGCTATATTTGCTTTTCTCCGTATATGTATTATCACAAAATTCACATTTATATATTCCATTTAAACCTAGGTCACAACTTTGTTTCTGTTTTCTTTTCACTGTTGGTTTCTTCTCATTCAAACGTTTAAGAAAAACTTGCCTTTCAGTTTTCTTAGGCTGTTCTTCTATAATTATATTATCACTGTTAATTTCCTCTTCATATTTATAGATAGTAATTTCATCTTCATTTTCTTCAGTCATAAATTCTTTGGCTTCAACTTCTTGCACAACATATTGTGAACTATCGTCATCACTGAAACCAGGAATTTCTGCATCATCTTCAATGGTACTCATATAAGTTTCCTTTTTACTATTATTAGTATTCGAAGATAGCTCCTCTGCTTCATACTCTACTACACTTTCCCCTACTACGTAGTCTGACTCTGTTAAAAGGACATTTTCACTTTCTTCTTGAACCTCAGCTTGTTGTTCTTCGGCATCAGAGTCAAAATTTATTTCAATTGTATCATCTGATTCCTTCTCTTGCGGTATTGTAGTTATGAATTGTCTTAATTGATTTTGAGACTGTTGGCATAAATCACGAAATTTATAGGCGGCCCGCAACAACAACACACAACGATTGCAAATTCTATCGGGCATATTATTTTGTTGATGAAGCTACATATAGGACAAAAAATATGTAATAAATTTTTTTTTCCGTTATCTTAGCGCTTTATCTACCTTGATAGCTCCGCATAGTTCTATTTTATCCTGCAGTGTGGTACCCAAGTCGGCGATTTCTTCCTCGCTGATGGGCTCAAATATGTTGTATAATCTTTTATTTTCACTTTTTAAACATATTCTACATATTAACCACCTAGAACTCAATATTTGGCTCATTTTTAAACTAAATTTAGATTTGTTTATGTTTTTAAGTTATCAACAGCTAAAAAAAAATTGAATTTTCTAAACAATTTTCAGATAGTTGGCAAGCGAACAGAAAATAATAAAAAAATGGTGCACACATCTGTTTCCATAATTGATAGTGTTGCCACCTGAAATGCCAACTATTTGTAAAAAAAAAACAAGATTGAGAGTGAATAAGAACGTGGTGAATAAAATCAAACGTTTTGAAGGAAAAAGCGCTTAAATAAAAAATGTTATGTTGAATGTACAATATTTAAAATTAATATTAAATATTAATAACACAGAAACATTTTAGAACTTATTCTAAAATCATTAGTTCTAGAAATGGTGTAATCAGAATCTAATTTGCTTTTAAATAATTTTTGAGAACTAATGCTTAAGAAATATTCTATATTACCCCTACATAACTTTTCTGAACAAACTACTGGTTCCCAAATGAATGTTTTAAAAACTTAAGAAAATCCAAAAATTTAAAGAAAGACTGAGTTAACAAATTTATATTGATTTAAAAAAGGGGCCTCTAGGAAATGTGTCATTATAATTTAAAATAAAATTAAACAGGAATAATAAATTTTAATAAGTTTTTCCAAACACTTCTATAGAACTAGTTTTATATGTGACAATTTAGAACAAAAATCATTTAATAAAGAACCAGTTCCAGAAACAAACATATTATGGGTACTGGGTATGTAACACTTCCACAGAACTAGTTCTAGAGGTAACAATTTCGAAAAAAAATCATTAGTCATAACTGCAAACTAGAACAAGTTTTTTTCAAGATAGAGGAATATATCACAGATGTGGGTTACTATAGGGAATATAATGACATCATAAACACAATTTCATGAAAACCTGAAATCGAGGGTTTTGAATAAAGGCCCTCGATATATAAAACTAAATATGTATATGACAGATTTAATTGATTAAATAAATATTTTAACGCTATTTATATTTGCTTTAAGTGAAATAATTCAAAAATAAAATTTTAGTTATAAATTGCATTAGATGTATAAAAGCATTTACAATTTTTCAAGTGCATTTTTTATAAAATTAATTCAACACGAATCTTTAATTTTTTTTTTTATAAAAATTTGACAATTTTACAAACTTTAGCTTCGTCCCGGTACTTGTCAGACTTGCAAGTTTTAGTCAGCATTTACACGAAAGCATACCCGTAATAAGAATTTACGTTTATTTTGTTGTTTTTCTGACTAATTTTTGACTAATTCTGTAAATTTGTCAAGTACTGGAACAGAGCTTTTATTTAGATACACATTTTCCAAATTTTTAAAAAATAAACAAAAAAATTAGAAAAAAATAAGGTTTATGTTTTTAGTACAAACACACAAAAATATAAATGAGCTTCTCGTCATAAAAAACTTTATATATATATATATATATATATATATATATATATATATATATATATATATATATATCTTCCAGAAAAATCGTATATATATAAATAAATAGATAAATATATATGTATGTATGTTTACAGCTATGTTAATAATTTCCACAGATATGTCAACTGCTGTTAACATAAACAGAAAGGTCGAGGAGCATTGAGAAAGGTTGAGAAGTATTACTTAATTTTAAACCAGCCGTTAAAACCGTTATATTTGAATTCAAGTACAATTTCGTAACACTTCCCCCGCTTAAGCCTGTTCGTGCCGCATAGATACAGATTCTCCCATATACAGCTAGTCGTTCTAGATGTACGACCTTCATTTTAAATTTCGACTTCTTTTCTTTCTGTATTCTGTACACCACATGGTCCATCCCAATGGATTTGTAGTTTGTCCTTTCTTACGTTGTGGGTTATACAACAGTACAAGTTATGCTTCAGAATTCGCTGTTCGATCGTATCATGAAGTTCGTATAGGTCATCTTGCTCTTTGGAAGTGTTTTCATTATTTGTTGATGATGGCTTAACGAGGGCTTTTGCTGTTACAAGACCACTCGTTATTTCTACAGGTTCCATCACCCACAAACTGTTGTCCTCACAATTTCCCTCCATACGAGCCCATACTAAAGTTTCTGACTGTGGTGGTAGTTGCTGATGCTCGACGGTAACTAGATCTCTTACTTGAGTCCTATTTTTATATCCGACGTCAACATTTCGCCAAATCATAACTTTTTGTCATATATCAAAAGTAATGCCGTGACTAATCATGAAATCAGCACCATTGATAACTTCGTCCACAATGTCGGCAGCAATAAATACATAATTGGAGCTCACATTGGCAATGGTTAATTTCACATTTACTTTACCATAGACAGTGACCGGCTCCCCAGTAGCTGTGCGCAGACTTACCCCACATAATGGTTCAATTGTTTTCTTGACTAAATCGGACCTGACGATAGACTGTGATGCCCCGGTGTCTATAGTAAAAGCGTGCTTCTGACCGTTGATGTACCCAGAAGCAGTAAGATTGCTATTTTTCTGCTGTGTTACGGATATGAAGATTGTGGGGCCCTCAGATGTGGAAACTAGCTCTTGCTCCATAGTGCTAACTCGTTTTAGTTTTAAAGGTAATTCTTGTGACGATTGATGATTTGAATTCTGGTTGTTTCTTTGAGGCGAGGCAGATCTGGATCGTTTTCTTGGTGCTTTGCAGTTTGGCCGAATATGACGTGATTTACCGCATTTATAACATTTTACTCTGTCTTTACTATAAACGTCTCCAAAAACTTTTTTAATTCTTCGATCATCTATCATAATATGATCCAAAAACGGGTTGTTTTCCCCTGTATAAATAAGCTGCAGTAAACGCTCGATTTCCAACGCAAAATCTTGTAGTGTCTCATTGGGCTTCTGCACTCTACCACGCAATTCCATTCGGTATAATTCATTTTTATGTCCACCACCGTATTTACGTTGTAGCGCCTCCATTATGTCATCATAACTATTTCTGTTTCACGCTGGCACGCTTTCAAGAACTACTGCTGTATTTCCTTTTAAGTCCAATATTAACTCTATAGCTTTTTCTTCGTCGTTCCACATGTATCTAATGGCAACTGTATCAAAACTGAAACTTGAACACATTAAATGGTGTGGTGCCATCAAAACTAGGGGCCTTTACTCAGCTAGAGGATTCTGGAATAATTCGCACCTGCCCATCTTGGCATTGAAGATTATTTATCTTTATTTCTAGATCATTTAGTTTTTTATCAACACCTTTGGCTATTTCATTCTCTAAATCGGACAGCTTTTTATCAACGACATTGGCTTGTATATCTAGGCAGCTCTCTAAGTCGGACATCTTTTTATTAATCAATGCCATCCACTCTGATGTTTATAACTTCCGAAATTTGCTGAAGTTTCTCGTTTGTCGCTCTAGAAGTTTCTTTGGCTTCTTTAACTTCAGCAAGAAGTTTCTCGTTAATGACCCTAGAAGTTTCTTGAACTTCAGCAAGAA
Source organism: Protocalliphora azurea (assembly GCA_932274085.1). Lineage (NCBI taxonomy): Eukaryota > Metazoa > Arthropoda > Insecta > Diptera > Calliphoridae > Protocalliphora > Protocalliphora azurea. The sequence goes on from OW026519.1 coordinate 56,957,093, forward strand.
GTTTCTTGTTATTTACTTTAGAAGTTTCTTTAACTTCTTTAAATTGCTCCATCATAGCAGCAAACATTGTGGATAAATCCATGCTGCTTGCTGTTACACGGTTAGGAACTTTCATTTCTTCTTTATACTCGAATTCGTAAGCTCCGATGTCAATATCACGCCACTTGAATTCATCTATCAGCCTCTTGTAATTCTGCTTTATTACCAGCTGTAGGTAACTCCAACTTATTCAATTCTCTCTTGAGTTGCTCCACTTTTAACTCTTCAAACTTCATGACTGCTTATTATTTTGCAATCTCACTTATGACACCAATTGTTACGTTTTTACCTCTTCAAAACTGTGGTTTATTTCCTTTAAATAACCCGTATACTTTGATTGTAAATAAAAGCAGTTTTGTGGTTTAAAAGTTGTAACGACTCTTTATTTCATTTAAAAAATGTACAACAATAACATTTTAAATAGTTACTATGTGTTCTAATACAAACGTACTTAAAATTCACACTTTAATAATGTACAAGAATACACAGCCAAGGCACTGACTGACTGACTCAATGGTGTTCTCACGTCCAATTTATATAAACTGCACTACCATCTAGTTCTATTTCTTTCTACAATGTTCTTAACGGATTTTAGAGCATCGAATTTTAGAGCATTCGATGTTGTCGACATTTAGTGTTGCAATACTTACAAACAATCAAAGCTTTTTTTATGTTTACAGCTATGTTAATAATTTCCACAGATATGTTAACTGCTGTTAACATAAACAGAAAGGTCGAGAAACATTGAGAAAAAGCATTATTTTAAACCAGCCATTATATATATATATATATATATATATATATATATATATATATATTCATCATGATCCGAAATGTGTGCGGTAGTGGCATTGGGCATTGGAGCTAATAGCAAAGAGTTGTGCATGCTATTCAGCTTAATTTTTTTTTCTAGGCCACCATAAGGAATGGTTTTTAACATTTGTTGCTTCAAGAAAAAGCCAGTTTACTCTCATAGTATAATACTTAAGCATGTCAGAAAGTGATTTTAAATTAATACAAACAGAATGAAACTACCTTCTCCTTTATATCATGATGTAAACAACATGGTTTTTGAAATTTTAGTTTTTCAAAAATCTACTGCTTTTTGTTTTAGTATAAACGGCATATAAGGCACTTATGAGCGTTAGACCCTATTCGGGAAGAACATTTGTATGGGAACTAGGTGAAATAATGGACCGATTATAATCAATTTTTATGGGCTTTTTCACAAAGTTTACATTGACTGACAGCCATCAGCACAAATACCCTTACCACTTATGGTTATCAAAATATTTAACTATTATAACAAATAAAAGGGAGAATTGTAAGAAAAGCTATGGCCAATTATGGACCGATCTTCGTAATAGTAATATAACAGAACAGAAAGAAAGTGATTCTTCTGAGTAAAAAGTATAGGATTTATTTTAATTTATGTCACAAAAAATATTCAAATGAAGAAATTTCTAGATATTGAAGGAACATCTACCAAATGTTTGTCATAAATAGCGAATAAAATGGCATTTTGTTTTTTTTTTTTTATAGAATTGGAAACATTTTTTTTCTATAAAATTTAATAAAAATTGTTTTTTTTATTTTTATTGAATAAAAATTCTGTTGTAAAAAAGAAAAACTATATAATTGATTTTTATTACTTTTCAGAATACCATTTTTTAGGTTTGAAATTGAAATAAAAGGTCGTAGAAAATTATTTGGTATCTATTTCAAACCGATATGTACATTTACTATCGAAAAACATAGCAAAAAGGTGATGGTGTAGCTTTTCCCTTTATAAAATTAATATTTTGTTTAAATATCGCAAGTTATACATTTTTCCAAAATGGAATTTTAAAATGTATCTTGAGTATGTTGAATTATGTACTTATTCCATTTCAAAAATACTATGAAATTTAATTTTTTGTCTTAAAAAATTAAATATTTCTTATAAGTAAATTATATTCAATTATGAATTTTAATATAGGAAATATGGAAAAACCATATGTTAATCTATACTATTTTTATATTTCGAAGAAAGTAAAATCAAATGACTTATGTTGTTATACAGACCACTATCTCCTAATGTAATGAAATATAACAATTTTGAAAATTAAGAAAATGTGCGTAGTCATTTTGGCCACAGAATTGTAGCAAACTCAAAACGAAATCGATTGAAAATGAAACTTATTCATTTCCACTTTCGATTTAAAATAACAGCGAAAAGCAGAACACTGTCGATGATTACGTTAATCAATATCATAAATTCAAATTAATCCTTAATTGAACACTAAACACACAATTTGTTGTCCAAAATTTTTATTTGCGTTTTTTCCATACAAGTAAATCTTAACTTAAAATCAAACAAACCGAGTGTAATACCTAAATTTTTAAAATAAATTTAGAAAAATATCTACCCAACATTTCTTTTTCTTTTAAGTAAAACCCTAAAAACTCAACTGTGTATCTGTCATCTTTAGAGATAACATTTCATTGTGAATGTTTTTGGGGAAAGAAGAACTTTTTATTATTTTATATTCAGTCTTTTTATACTTATGTTAAATTGTGTTAAAAAATCTGTAAATCTACAATAAAGTAATAAACAAATTAACATAATATAAATTATTAAAATAAAAGAGTTTTCAACTTTATTACGACATTACAACATAAATTTTCAAGTGCAAAAGAAAAATTGCGTGAGAACACAAAAAATTTGCGCGCCAAGATTTGCAACAAACATTTTTTTTTGGAGAACTCACAAATAACTTGAAGCATGGCACAGATACAAGATTTCCAAGATTTAGTTTTAGATGCTTTAGAAGTGGTGGAATTCAAATTAAGTAAGTTGAAAGTTGAATAAAGTGTGTTTAATGTCCTTAGAAATTAATTTAAAATTTTGTTAAAGTACGTACAAAGAAAGATTTGGAAAATGAAGAATTGGCTTTTCATCCTCTGATGGCGCATCAAATATTTGGTGAATCCGAAAGTATATTTGGTTATCAAGACTTACGAGTACGTATTTTATACACGGCAGGACCGTTGCACATTTATTTAGGCATAGAATATGGAAAAAAAGTGGATGAATTATCTCAGGGAGATATTAAAGCTGATGATGTCGTGGCAACTATAGCAGAAAAATTGCCGGATGGTTGTTATTTTGTAAATATGGATGAGTTTCTCAAGACTCTAGATAAGGTAGATAAATTCCAGCCTTTTGGTGAAAAGCTCTGCGAATACAAGCAGCAAGATGAAGGGGGCAAAGAAAGAGTGTTTGAATTTTATAATTCCAATTATAAACAGCCAGCGTTTCTGAAGTTTTTCTCACGTTTACAAACATTTGTTTTATGGTTTGTGGATGCTGCCTCCTATATAGATGTAGATGATCCTCAATGGTCTTATTTTATATGGTGGGTTAAGAATTAGTATTTTATTTTTTTATTTGATTTATTCTTTTATTGTAGCTATGAAAAATATAAAAATGACAATGGTGAGGAATCTTATGCGACCGTGGGCTACACTACCGTCTATGAGTATTATGCTTATCCCCAAAATATACGTCCACGCATCTCCCAAATGTTGGTTTTACCACCTTTTCAAAAATTGGGCATAGGCACTAAGTTTTTAAAAACTATTTATAATTTTTATCAAACTCAAAAAAATGTTATCGATATAACGGTGGAAGATCCCTCAGAAGATTTTCAACGTATGCGTAACTTTGTGGATGCACGATTGTGTATGAAATTAAAGTATTTTCAAAAGGAAGAACTTAAAAAAGGTTTCAACAAAGAAATGGCCAAAGAAGCTAGGGAGGTCTTAAAGGTCTTTATTTTTATATTAAATAACTATTCTGATTTTTAATCTAATTCTTTTCGTTGGTAGTTGAATCCTCGTCAGTGCCGTAAAGTCTATGAAATTTTACGTTTATTTCATACTAATATCCATGATACAGATGATTATACCTCGTATCGTTTGGATGTAAAGAAACGTTTAAATGCTGTTTATCACAAACAGTTAAGTGATATCAAAAAGTTGGAAAAGGCTAAAATGGACACTGAATGGTTACGTGCCTGTTTACCTAATATGAAGCTGCGTATTGAACAGTTACAGGAGGAATATGAACAAGTGGAAAAGGAATATCAGCAAATTATTGAAAAATTGAGGATAGTTTAATCTAAATACACTGTTAACTTTTTGTGTCATTTGTCTTACAATGTTTCATATCTTTTTCCACATAATTTCTTTATTTACTCATTTCTTTTAAATTATAAATTTATTTTAAATAAAAATTAATGTTTGTAATAAATGAAATTGGTTTTATTTTTTTTTTTAGAAAGGGAAATTTTGTGTTAAAAATGTGAGAGAGAAATTGGTTTTATTTTTGGAGTAAATTTTATATAAAATATTTGCAACTTTAGGGTAGAAGGTGGCTATATTTAGTTTGAATTGTGCGTGTAAAATATGGCTACATTTGTAATTTAATTGTAGTGTAATGTGATTATAGTGTAAATTGTGTAAAAAACGACGTAATGTAATTTTAGTGTAAAAAGTAAATAAACGTAATGTAATTTTAGTGTAGAAAGTAAATGTACGTAATGTAATTGTGGTGTAAAAAATTACTATAGAGTAATTTTATTGTAAAACATGAATATTGTAATTTTAGTTTAAAAAGTTACCATAGTATAATTTTAATATAACACTTGACTGCAGTGAAAATGTGCTTATAGTTTAAATTTATAGTGTAAATTTTGAGCAAACCATAGAGTAAATTTTGTGTAAAACATGTCTCCATTTATAATGTAATTTTAATTTAAAATATGACTGTGGTGTAATTTTAGTGTACGCCATGACTAGCGTATCTGTAATGTAAAATGGGATTTAAGTGTAATTTTTGTGTAAAACATGATTAGAACGTAATTTTGGTTTAAAAAGGACTAGTGTAATTTTAGTGTAAATCATGGCTAGTGTAATTTTATCCTTAAAGGTGACTACTGTCATTTTTGAGTAATACATGATTATAGTGTAGTTTAAGAGCACAATTTTACTAAATGTTGTGCAAACCATAGAGTAAATTTAGTGTAAAATATGTTCCCATTTATAATATAATTTATTATAGATTAATTCTACTGTAAAACATGAAAAGTATAATTATAGGGTAAAAAGTTAGCATAGTATAATTTTAGTATAAAACATAATTACAGTATAGAAAGTGACTACAAAACAGTTTCAGCAAAAAATATGACTGTAGTGTAATTGTAAAGTAATGTTAGTGTAAAATATAATATAATTTTATTGTAAAAAGTGGGTATAGTTTACTTTTAGTAGTAGTATATATATTTTTTATTTTAGTGTTAAACATGCCCATAATGCAATTCTATGGTGAAAAATTACAAATTTGTAATTCCAGTGTATAACATCTATTCATGTTATATATTTTAGTGTAAAAAGTTGACGAAGTAGACTGTAGACTATATAATAATTTTTGTGTAAAACATGAATATAGTGTAATTTTACACTAAACGCGGTTCAATTTGTAATGTAATTTAAGGGTAAAGCATAACATAATTTTAGTCAAAAAAGATTTCACATATTATTAAGTATAAAAATGTGACCTTTTTTATAACGTAAAGTGAAAAGTGTTTTTGTTTTTAATATAAAAATGAGTAATGAAATTTTAGTGTAAAATGTAACGTTGCTCTATTTAATGTAAAATGTAACAATAGTGTAAATCTAGTTTAACACCTTTATTTATAGCATAATTTTTAAAGTAAAACCGTATGCTATAGTGTAAAAAAGTTTATTCATACAAATATAGTATAAAAAATCTTTGAACTATAAATAACGTGGCTCGAGTTCTGGTGTAAATTTCATGTAAAACAAGAAAATATTTTTGATACTTATATTTTATAGCAAAAAGATAAAAATTTCAATAAAAAACTAAAACATGATTATCGAATCAAATTTGCAGAAGTCCCCCAAAAATTAAAAAAAAAGAAATTAAATAAATCTATTACAAAAATCGAAAAAAAAACTATTTTAAAAAATTTCTTTTTTTTATATAAAAATGTCTTTATTATTTAAGGGTTTACATTGTTAATAAGGTTTTATAATAATTGTAAAATATTTTCAATATATTTGTGCAATATGTTTTGATTACTGGATATTGGAAAGAAAATTTTAAAAATCTAAAACTTTGTATACAGGTTGTTTGCTTGTTAAACTATGGAAGTATATTAATAACATAAAAAAGGTTTATCAAATTAAATAGCAGTAATAAAATTGAAACAATAATACATATATACTTGAAATTACAACAAATAAAATAAACAATTCCAACCAATTAAAAAAACAATAACAAAATTTTTAATTATATTTTCGAAACATTCACATCTTATTTTCGATTTACATTAATTTTATTTGAGTATTAAAAATCTTAAATATGAGCAATATTTTTTATATTTCTTTTTTCTGTTTTCTGATAAATTTCTTTTAACTAAATGTATTCAGCAAGAACCGTATTCTTCCATCCATTTCTCAAAACGATGAACATCATCGGCTGAAACTGATTTCTTAGTACGTTGCATAGCATCTTGAAAATCTTGTAGAGTAATGGGTAAATCAATTTCTTCTCTACGTATTTGTCGTATTTCTTCAGGTGATCGTCCAAAGATTTGGCGACGCATCGGCATCATGGCAGCATCACGACATACGTTGCTTATATCAAAACCTGAGTAACCTTTCATTTGATCACCAATCATATTAGTGTCTAGAATAGGTGAGAGATTAACATCTTTTAGGCAAAGTTTTAAGAGAGCTGAGCGGGTTTCCTCTGGAAGAATGGAAGAGAGGGAGAGAAGATAGTTATTGTTTTATTGAAAAAATTGATTTAATTTCATTTATGCTGCAAATTTTAGTAGTGCTATTTATAGTGTAAATATCTATATATAATTAATAGGCAAACACATTTCCTGTAATCCCTTTTACGCCTACAGTATACATTTATATAAAATTCCGTTTAGTAAAAATGTTGATACTTAACCATATACAAAACCTCAAACCTACTCAGATTATTAAACTCTCCTCTATTTTATTTCTCATGCCTATTATACAACTCTCAATTCAAAGCTGTGACGATATGTTTATTTCTTTTCTCATACCTATTATACAACTCTCTCAATTCAAAGCTGTGTCATTGTATTTATTTCTTTACAAAAATAAAAAAAAATAATTATATGACAACATTGAGTTAGAGTTTTATCTATTTCAATTGAGGGAGTTGTAAGAGAGGTGAGATAAAGAAAATAGAAAAGAGTTTAATTGTTTTGAGTTGTATTATTTTTTATTTTTTTGAGTCTTGTCCATAATGGAAAACAAAGTAGAAAATCTAAACACTTGCTTTCTGAAAGGTGTTTTGTTTTTTACCAATCGTATTTTTATTTTTTAGCAAATGTACACTTTTATATAAATTTGGTTATTTTACTTGCTCATTAAAAATTAACAATAAATTTTTATGGATATTTAAAATTGTAACTGTCATAACTTATCATAAAAGTCAGAGGAGTATTTTTTCACTTTTATATTTTCTGAGTTATTTTGTGATTTTAATTTTTTCTAAGTAATATAAAAGTTATTTTCTGTTATTTTAGGTCAATACTAAAAATGTATCGTGCAAAATGTGTGCGGATATTTTAGGTAGTGTCATTCCAATCACCAGGAACATTTCGGTTTTCCTTTATCACGTCACATTTTAACCCATTAGCAACTAAGGAAAATATGATTTCCTGAGGAGTTTTTAGGTTATATAATTTTTTAGGTTATGGGTAGAGCAATTTAGTCATTCATGTTTTATAGACAATAAGTGGTGCTAAAAAAAATTAAAGTCAAGTCTCCAACTTGCTGCACATAATTCCCAAAAGTAATGAAAGTTGTAAAAATCAAAAACTTCTCAATAAAGGAAAAATATGGAGTGGGTATAGTGGGGAAATTTGTAATTGGTATAACAAACACATGACCGTAGGTCTCATAAATGTTAAAATTTTTAAAATCTCACAGAGAATATGTGTATACATCAAAAGTTTGAAATAAAAATCCAAAACTAGAAAAAAAAATACATCTTGATTAATTCCACTTAATTCTTGCTCCTTAGACTAAATATAGTAAAAAAAGTTAAATGAAAAATGTCCACCTCATCACACTTTTAACACATTGATCACTAAAGGAAATATGTACAACTAAGAAATTTTTAGGTTATATAATTTTCTGGGTAATAGGTAGAGCAAATTAGGCATTTGTGTTTTATAGAGAAGTCATAGTGCAATAAATGTTAGCCCCTAGAAGTCTTTTAAATTATCAAAATCCCCGTATTAAGTATTAAGTAAGTATTTTACAATACTTATGCATTAAATGTTTGATAATTTGTTTTCCACCATCTTTCAAATATATTAAGGATATTAAGGATATTAAGGATATTAAGGGTCACAATGAAATAAACCTTCATGAATAAATTAATTCTTAGAAACAATTTATAAGTTTAATAGGACCAACGTTGTTATATAATGTTAGAATTATTCTTTTAAAAAATATAATAAAGTCCAATAAATTTTAAAAGCTGATGACCTAAAAAGGGCTATATGTGAAAAAAGTGTATTTTTTATTCAATTACACTGTGCTCGAAAATGAGACTAATTTTTTTTAACAATGTGGGCACCTATTGGGTTAAAATAAATCGACGATGCTGAATTTAGTGGTATTAAACATTTTTAAAAGCGCTCATTTTTGAAATATTTAATTTTGAAAGGCTAAAAAAGAGTTAGGAAATTTAAGTTTTTAGCTTAAATTTAATAATTTACCCCCGTATTCACAAACAACTTTTAAATTTGAAATGCATTTTAAATAAAATTTTTCATAAAAATTAGGTTTCTAAAAAGTATTTTAAATTTAAAATTGGTTTGTAAATATGGGGGTTAACTTTTGAATTTACACAATATAAACAATTAATATTCCATTAAATTGTATAATAATGAATTCTTATAATCAAATATATTTTAAACGCTAATAAATAAAACTTTAAACTTCAAATTTTCAATTAATTCGCTACTTCCATAATTAGGTTTAAAACCAAATATCGCGAAAACGAGCGTTAACTCCGAAAAACAGCTGTCAGCATTGAATTCAGCGTACTCGAATAGTTAAAATTAATTAACAATTTGGAGGATATTGACGAATTTACACAGTATTTTTTATAAAATCCAGGATTTATAATATTTATACCCCATTATGCGTTTGTGCTGCTGTTTGTAACGCGAAGAAAGAATTATCCAACACTTACCTTAAAGTATACCAATCGACTCAGAATCTCTTTCTGAGTCGATCTAACATTGTCCGTCCGTCCGTCTGGCTGGCTGTCCATGTAAACTTTTTGCACAAAGCACAGGTCGCAATTTTGAAGATAATTCAATGAAATTTGGCACGTAGGACTTTCATGACACAAGGACGAAGCCTATTGAAATTGGTTATGATCGGTCCATTATTTCACCTAGCCCTCATACAAAGGAAGTTTTGTATAAGTGTCATTCTTTCAAATTTCATGAAGATCGGTCAATAATTGACCATAGCTTCCATATAAAACCCTCTTCCGAAAATTATTTTAAGCACGTTAAATCACATACACATGTTAGTATCATGTTTATATTCGACACAAATAAGTTTTATCTAAGTAGAAATTACAGTGACAAATTTTATGAGGATTGCTCCATAATTTACCTTAGCTCCCTTATAAGCCCACTTTCGGGGTTCACCCTAGAGTACATAAATTCATATAAATGTTAGTATTAACGTAACATTCTGTTTTCGTATATTTTATTTTACGCTTAGTAAAAGTATCGGTCCACAATTGTTCATGTCTAATATAAGACTCATACACGAATTTTGATAGACATACACAATGTTGTGGGGTATCATATGGTCGGGCTTGATCGACTATATCTTTCTTACTTGTTTTAAGTTGGTAATTATAATGTATTTTTTTAGGGTGAATTTAATTAAAAATATATTTATATTTATAGTGCAAAATTACTGGCTCCATCCATAGCACAAATTTAGAATAAAACTTGGTACATTTAGCGTTAAATATAAATCAAGTATAAATGTAGTATAAAACATAAATATAATCTTAATTTAGTGTAAAACATTTATGTAATATTAGTATACATTTTGTGTAAATTTTGGCTGTATTTGTAACATATTTTTAGGGTAAATTTAATATAAAGCATACCCCTATTCAAAGTGAAAATTAATTGTAAAACACAACCATATGTTTGGTAAAAATTGGATTTATTTATAATATACATTGTCGTCTAAATAAAGTGCGGCTTCCTAATCTTGGTGCTTACTTCATAATATTTATCTTCTAGGTGCATTATGGTCTATTTTTTTGGTGTCCAGATATTTGTCGTCTTATATTCTTTAATTTGGGGTAAAAGTGTTGGTCGTGCATTTGGTGCGAAAAAACTAAAATTTGACTTTAGTTTTTCCAATATTTTGTTACAAAGCGGAAGGTATATGTTTTAAAAATGTTCGATTTTAGTATTCTATTCATTAAATTCTATTCAAATTATTATTACATTTGAAAAAATAAGGATAGATCCACCCATATTATTGTGAAGTCAGACCGACCGGGTAAATAAAATGAAATTAATATATTTGTCTTTAAAATGCAAAATTTTTATAATCTGAGGCTAAAAAAATATATTTCATTATACAAAATAACAATTTAACATGAAAATTAGTAGCAGTTGAGGAGGCAGAAACCCTAAGACTACGAAGTAAAATCGCAACGATATCGTAATTCTCGCTGGAGAAATATCACTTACGTAAGCGTTGAGATAAAGGAGTAATTTTAATTTTTACTATCCTAACTAACAAGGTTCAAACAAATTGGTTTCAAAAAAACCAATGCTAAGAAAATTCTATATATATATATATATATATATATATATATATATATATATATATATATACATACATATGTATAAAGTACCAATTTTTTAAAAGTACCAACTTTTTCAAAAAGTATCAATTTTGAAAAATAATCAATTTTCCAATTTCTTATACAAATTTTTCAAAAATTAATAATTTTGAAAGTGGACCTATTTTTCGAGAGAAGTACCAAATAAAAAAATAACGATTTTTTTAAAATAGGGTACTACTATATTTTCAAAAAATACTTATTTACAAAGGACTTTCAAAAAAAAGTACCTAATTTTCAAAAAAGTACCAATTTTTTAAAAAAGTAAAACTTTTTTGAGAAAAGTATCAAAAAAAGCAACAATTTTCAAAGATTATCAAAGAAATACCAATGCTCAAAACGAGTACCAATTTTCCAAAAACTACTTATTTTGCAAAAAAAAAAAAAAAAAAAAAAACAAAGTATAAATCTTCAAAAAATTTACGAATTTTCATGAAAAAAAATATTAATTTTCAATAAAGTACCTATTTTAAAAAAGAAATTAAAAGATACCATTTTTTTAACGTACGAAATTTTTCGAAAAGTACTAGTTTAAAAAAAGTACCAATTTTCTAAAAAAAGTATAAATTTTCAAAAAAAAAAAACAAAGTATAAATCTTCAAAAAATTTACGAATTTTCAAGAAAAAAATATTAATTTTCGAAAAATACCTATTTTAAAAAAAAATTAAAAGGTACCATTTTTTTAACGTACGAAATTTTTTTAAAAGTACTAGTTTAAAAAAAGTACCAATTTTCTAAAAACGAACCAAACTTTCAAAAAAGTATCAATTTTCAAAGAACTCAACTAGAACTGAACTAGAACTGAACCACCTTTTCCATGACACCTTCAGTTCAGTTTTTCGAATTTTGTAATAAATTTTTAATTAATTCATCCAAATAACTTTATTTTTGAATGATTCTGTGACTTTAACATTTATTTTTCCATTATGAATCGCTTTATTATATTAGGATGCAGAAGTGTCTTTTGCTTAGAATAGGAACTTGAGCTTTCTCTTGGAGATGAGAGTAAAAATAGCTATAATTACTTTTTTTTATCTCTTTGAATGATGAAACTCATCGTCTTTTGGCGAGAATCGCGGTATCGTTACCATTTTTATTCGTGGATTTTCATTAAAATTTGTTATTTTTCATTGTTCTTTTAGCTTTAGATTATAAATATTTGCATTTTAGAGGCAAATATATTAATTTCACTTCATTTTCCCGATCTGGAATCAAGAAATCTTTCTTTATTGTTGTCGATGACTTTGCAATAATATGGGCGGATCTATCTTTATTTTTCAAATGTAATAATAAATTGAATAGAAATTTAGTGAATAGAATATTAAAATTGGGCATTTTTAAAACATATACCATCCTTTTTGTAATAAAATATTGGAAAAATGAAAGTAAAATTAAAAAAAAAAAAAATATTTTGTCGCACAAAATCCGACCAATACAATGTTTTTACCCCAAACTGCAAATACCAGGACAAAAAAATAAAAATATAGACCATAATGCACCTAGAAGACAATTATTATGAAGTAAATAGCACTTTATTTTGGTAGCCCTATTTATACTACCAGAATACCATTTTATCATAAATTTACACTACAGAATATTTTACAAATAGACCCATTTTTTACACTAAAATTTCATTATAAATATACCCACACACAGTGGGGTCAAACGCAAATTTTTTGGTAATAAATCTGAATCTCCTGAACTACTGGTCGGATCAAATTGAAATGTATGGAAGAGTTGTAGAGGAGGACCTAAGCTTTCAGAAAAATCATCTTGTAGTCACCCTGTGATAACACGAGATAAGATACAGGGTGTCAAAGTTGACTACCTCGAGTATGTAAAAGTTAAAAAAAATCGTAACTTGTACAAATGAAGTCTGATTTTAAAGATTTTTATATTTCTGGAAAGTGCTTGGCAAGATAAAGAAAAAATAAGCTTACTCATCTAAGTTATCTCTTACAGTTAAAAAGATATTTACGCTTGAATTTTGAATTTTTGATTTTTTGGCTCGACTTTCTTTCGTTTTTCGGGAATAAGTCCGGAGATATATGAGGCAAAAATTTTTTAAAAATATTTTGTAATTTGCTACATATTTCAAAATAATATGCTGAAAGAATTTTTGGATTATCTCAATTCGTCTAGACGTGAAAAATATTCAAAGTCAGCACTCTGAAATTGGCATGAAAAATGGCTATTTTTTTACAAAAATATAGTACAATTCATTCACTTTTTTCTCAAAGTTCCGTTAATAAAAAAATTTTTTCCTTATTAATTTCAAAAGATAAGGCTTCATAAATGGTTAATAAAGAAATTTTGAATTGATTTAAGTTTGCACCCTACATCCAGCATTGGCCGAAAATTGTCAATTTTAAAATATAGTTTCATTTTTATCGATTAATAAAAAAAATGTCACGCGAGCTTTTTTAAATTTTGTACCCATATTTTTTATAGAAATAGATTTAGAATGATCTAACACTAAACTGCTTCCCGCCCGGCCAAAAACGAATGCAGGAGTGGAGATTTTATGTTAAAAGTCAGTTTTTTTAACGACTATTTTTAAAAGCATATTAAAAGCATATTAGCATAATATTTTTAATATTATTTCTTATGTAATGTATAAAACACAAATCAAGCTTTCATTCCTAAAAAAAATCAATAAAATAGCTCCAATAACCTATTTTTGGTAATTTTTCAAAAATAAATTTTTTTTCCAAAAATAGCTGAAAATCCAAAAAAATTTAATTTTTTTAATACAACTCCACTAATTTTGCAAATACTTTAAAAATGTCAAAAGAATATAAAAATAGACTTATTTACCAATTCAACGATATATAAAATGTTGATATAGGTCATTTAATAATAGTAATATAATGGCCTCAAAACTACCAAGTCACGTCAAAAGTTGCAAAATTCACTATTTTGTTCCGTATTTCCATATGTGTGTATACGTAACACGCATTGCTTATTTTTGTTACGGGATAATAATATTTATTAATGAATTTATTTAAAGTGTTCATAATTTTTTTCTACTGAAAAGATTTTTAAAATTACTTAAGTACATAAATAAGTATATTTTCCTTCGTTTTTTATTACATTTTTTTAAGTTTTTAAATAATTTACCTAGCTACTTAATTAATGTATTATAATAAAAATGATTTTTTTACAATCGCATAGGTACATTTTTTGACGTACCTGTTTAACACTACAGGTCATAAAAATAAACTGAATGAAATTGGGGGTTCTGAGCAAAAATTTAAATTTTTTAATTCATTTTTGCCTGTCACCATTTACCTGATATAAATATTATTTTTCTATATATAAGTATCCTTATAAATATGCAGATTTATTAGTGAATTTGCCATTATGGAGATTACATTAAAACACTTTTCTATTTGCAAAGTAATCTGGGATAATCTATCTGATATTATAAATCGTCCAGAAATGTAATATATGTGGAAAAATAAGTTCACAATTTCAGGATAATTCTGAAGTCCTTGTTAATAAAAATTCTTTAAAATTTGGAATATCACCACTCCACGCAAGGATAAGATTTTTGGAGTTCTGCTTACATCTTGCATATGATATGAAGTACAGAAATATTCCCGGAAATGAAAATACAGCAAGACGTTTCTTTGAAAATCCGGAAATTGTGAACTTATTTTTCCACATATATTACATTTCCATGTAGATGTTGTATCTGTTATAGCGTTTGCAACTTTTCCATCAATCATCGTTAATTGTTGTTGAAATGTAACTTTAATAGTTCTGTTTGATACTTTTACATATATTGGGGGCAATGCTTTAATTTCTTCTTCCAATTGGTTGACAATGCTGTTTATTGTAACCGTGGTTTCTTTTGTGTAATTAAAAAGGATTGGACGGAACAAAAATTTTTGAACCTGGAGTTAAATTTATCCATATATCATCAAAAAGCGAGTCATTTCTTGTCGATGAGGAAGGCTTATTTAAGCGCATTCGAAGTGGTACCAGAGACGCTATAAACAGCGAGGAATAATTATTTCCAGAATTACTTCCATCCAGTTGTTTGTATTCCGAAAATCCTGATGTTCCATCGCAGCCCCATTTGAATATTAAAATAAGTTCAGAGTCTTTGCACTTTTCAATGTTATCATCGCTGAAGGTAGATATAATTCTAGAGGCAGTATTTTCAAGTAATTGCAATATATTAACTTTAGCACTTTTAACAGAAGCATTAACCGGGTGCTCCATAGGCTGTAAAATATTACTTTTCGCTTCTCTCACTGATTTGCTACTGGGAAAGATATCATATCCTTTTTCGCTAACAGATTTCCTCAAAATCTCGTATTGGTTTCTTGATAATCCTAAATTTAATATTAGAGCTAAAGCATCTTCAGAGGTAAAGGACGATGTTGATTTCGGTGTCACTATGCTTTGGATTATCCGATGTAATCGATTGGGAGAAGCTGTTGGTAACACATCTATAACTTTTTCTACTTCCTTTGGTTGCGTACGTGTTACTAAAGCTTTAAATGTATCTTTTATTTCGGCATTCGTATGTGAATTTAGAATAGATTCCTGTTTGGTCCTCTTTGTTATTAGCTGAACTTCATCGTAACTTTTTTTTGGTCGACCCTTTTCCTGCTTTACAATGAAAATTGGTATTTCTCCCTCCAACCACTCTTCATTTTTCTTCTTGAACTTTGGTATTGACCAATCTGAAGCTTGCATCCTTTTTTCGTATGATTTATAAAAATTTTCGAGCTTTCAACTGTCTTCTGCAGTAAGAGTTAAACCAAAAGATACTACTGTATCAATGAGTTTTCTTATTTTTTCTGGACGATTTATAATATCAGATAGATTATCCCAGATTACTTTGCAAATAGAAAAGTGTTTTAATGTAATCTCCATAATGGCAAATTCACTAATAAATCTGCATATTTATAAGGATACTTATATATAGAAAAATAATATTTATATCAGGTAAATGGTGACAGGCAAAAATGAATTAAAAAATTTAAATTTTTGCTCAGAACCCCCAATTTCATTCAGTTTATTTTTATGACCTGTAGTGTTAAACAGGTACGTCAAAAAATGTACCTATGCGATTGTAAAAAAATCATTTTTATTATAATACATTAATTAAGTAGCTAGGTAAATTATTTAAAAATTTAAAAAAATGTAATAAAAAACGAAGGAAAATATACTTATTTATGTACTTAAGTAATTTTAAAAACCTTTTCAGTAGAAAAAAATTATGAACACTTTAAATAAATTCATTAATAAATATTATTATCCCGTAACAAAAATAAGCAATGCGTGTTACGTATACACACATATGGAAATACGGAACAAAATAGTGAATTTTGCAACTTTTGACGTGACTTGGTAGTTTTGAGGCCATTATATTACTATTATTAAATGACCTATATCAACATTTTATATATCGTTGAATTGGTAAATAAGTCTATTTTTATATTCTTTTAACATTTTTAAAGTAGTTGCAAAATTAGTGGAGTTGTATTAAAAAAATTAAATTTTTTTGGATTTTCAGCTATTTTTTAAAAAAAAATTTATTTTTGAAAAATTACAAAAAATAGGTTATTGGAGCTATTTTATTGATTTTTTTAGGAATGAAAGCTTGATTTGTGTTTTATACATTACATAAGAAATAATATTAAAAATATTATGCTAATATGCTTTTAATATGCTTTTAAAAATAGTCGTTAAAAAAACTGACTTTTAACATAAAATCTCCACTCCTGCATTTGTTTTTGGCCGGGCGGGAAGCAGTTTAATGCTAAATCATTCTAAATCTATTTCTATAAAAAATATGGGTACCAAATTTAAAAAAGCTCGCGTGACATTTTTTTTTATTAATCGATAAAAATGAAACTATTTTTTAAAATTGACAATTTTCGGCCAATGCTGGATGTAGGGTGCAAACTTAAATCAATTCAAAATTTCTTTATTAACCATTTATGAAGCCTTATCTTTTGAAATTAATAAGGAAAACATTTTTTTATTAACGGAACTTTGAGAAAAAAGTGAATGAATTGTACTATATTTTTGTAAAAAAATAGCCATTTTTCATGCCAATTTCAGAGTGCTGACTTTGAATATTTTTCACGTCTAGACGAATTGAGATAATCCAAAAATTCTTTCAGCATATTATTTTGAAATATGTAGCAAATTATAGAATATTTTTAAAAAATTTTTACCTCATATATCTCCGGACTTATTCCCGAAAAACGAAAGAAAGTCGAGCCAAAAAATCAAAAATTCAAAATTCAAGCGTAAATATCTTTTTAACTGTAAGAGATAACTTAGATGAGTAAGCTTATCTTTTCTTTATCTTGCCAAGCACTTTCCAGGAATATAAAAACCTTTAAAATCGGACTTCATTTGTACAAGTTACGATTTTTTTTAACTTTTACATACCAGAGGTAGTCAACTTTGACACCCTGTAGCTTATCTCGTGTTATCACAGGGTGACTACAAGATGATTTTTCTGAAAGCTTAGGTCCTCCTCTACAACTCTTCCATACATTTCAATTTGATCCGACCAGTAGTTCAGGAGATTCAGATTTATTACCAAAAAATTTGCGTTTGACCCCACTGTGCCACATCTTACACTAAATTTAGAATAAAATTCAGTGTTTTAAATCAAATAAGAATTAAATTTTTACTAAATTTACTCTATAAGTTACAGTATATATAACACGTGTTTTACTCAAAATTCACACTTTAAAATACCTCACAAATTCAGATGAATTTGTGAGATACTCTCAAATAATATAACTCACCATTCGGCAACGATATATAAATACGTTTCTCAAAACGTCTGCGAAAAGCTTCATCAATATCCCACGGATGATTAGTGGCTGCCAAAACCATAATGACTTTATCATCTTGTATTGTGGCATTTAATCCATCCATTTGTATCAATAGTTCAGCTTTAAAACGACGACTAGCTTCATGCTCCGAATCACTACGTCTGGCCGAACACAATGCATCGATCTCATCAATAAATATAGTGCTGGGAGCATAAAATCTAGCCATTTCAAAAAGTAAACGTACTAATTTTTCACTTTCACCCCGATACTTTGACGTCAGAGTCGAAGAGGAAACGTTAAAGAATGTTGTACCACATTCGGTAGCTACAGCCTTGGCTAACATAGTTTTACCCGTACCCGGTGGTCCAACCATTAATACACCACGCCAAGGTCTGCGTATACCTTTGAAAAAGTCAGGCATTATAATGGGTAAGACTACGGCTTCTTGTAGTATTGATTTGGCTTCATTTAAACCGGCCACATCAGTCCACTTAACACCCGGATGTCTTTGTAAAATATCTTTTTCCAAAGTCTCTACTAAGTGGGGTTCATAGCCCGAGGATGAGAAAACTTTTGTTTTTGAGGAAGTTTTCGGTGAATTCTTGGGAGTACTTTGTGATGTTGAATTCTCTTCGAGAGAGGTAGCTTCCTGATCATCTGAATTGGAATTTTCATCAATAGAATTTTTCTTGCCCTTATCTTTTAGTTTTATTTGAGAGTTGATCATTTTACGAGCTCGAACACGTTCTACAGAACGACTTTTACGTATAGGCATTGTTGAGGTCTTAAGCGATCGCGAATTACGTTTATCTGAACGATCTGCTAATGAACCACTGGCCACATTGTGTGAACTACCATGATGACTTAGATTTATAGACGGCAGAGTAGGTTGTAACTCGGGATCTCGGCGACGTAACGAAGATATCCATCTATTGTCATTGTGTGTGGGAAATGAGGTTGGATTAGAATGTATTGCATTTGTCGAAGTTCCATTTGTAGAGGGTAAATTTGTATTTGGTCTCGGTTGCGGTGAAACTTCTGAAATTATGTTAATTTTTGTGAATAATATTTAAAGGGATTATCTAAATTATTTGTCTACCTTGTGTAGGTATACGATTTTTTAATCTTATACCCAATCCTGTTGAGGTTTGTGGTGGTACCAAACCTCCCATAGATGTTGTCCTAGTAGTTTCTGTCTTTTTGACATTACCTGTCTTTGTCGGTCTGTGTGTTGTGGTTATTTTTGTAAAAGCAAATGGTGGATATTGATCTAATATTAGAGAGTCCATCATGCGGGCCATATGTGATAATCCTGTGGGGGGTGCGGCAGATGAGCTGTAAGAAATTAGAAGAGATTATTGGCTAAATAAACTAACATAAGTTGTGTAGATATAGAGGAAATATGGAATGTTCGCATATGAATAACTAGGTATTAAGAGCTATAAATTCTATATTCGATTATATTTGTTATCAGAAGTGGCTGCAAAATGTTTTTGATTATCTCAATTCGTCTAGACGTGAAAAATGATCAAAGTCTGCACTCTGAAATTAGTGTGAAAAATTGCTATTTTTTTTTACAAAAATGTACTATTCTTTCTCTCTTTTTTCAAAGTTCTTTTTTTTTTAATAAAAAAATTGTTTTTCTTAACATATTTCAAAAGACAAGATTTCATAAATAGTTAATAAAGAAATTTTAAATTGTAAGTTTGCACCCTACATTGGTCGAAAGTGGTGAATTAAAAAAAAGTTCCGATTAATAACAAAACATCAAGCGAATTTTTTAATTATTATTTTATTTAATTACAAAATAAGTTTAGATCGATTAGACACTAAATTGCTTCCCGCCCGGCCAAAGACGAATGCAGCAGAGCAGATTTTATAAAAAAAATCAATTTTTAAAACGACTTTTAAATTGTACAAAAATCATATTAGCATAATATTTTCACTATTATTTGTTATGTAATGTATAAAATAAATATCAATCTTTCATTCCTGTAAAAATCATTTAAAAAGCTTTACAAACCAATTTTCGGCAAATTATAGAATATTAAAAAAATGTCCCTAATATACCCCAGGGCCAATGATGCCAGATAAAATGTGGGAAAAATCCATCTGTTTAGTAAAAAAAATTCCCTTTTACTTCTATTTTTAGAAAATTATTATATTTAATTTTTTCCTTATTTATTTTATTTTTTTGTCGTTTTTTGAGAAAAATTTTAGCATTTTAAAAATTCTCTTTATTTTGGCTAAAATTAAAATTCCCTCATTTTTTTTACTATAAAAAACTCCCTCAAAAAGGGAAAATTTTTTCCACTTGACATTCGAAGCAAAAAATCAAAAATTCAAGCGTAAATATCTTTACAAAAATATAGAAATAATTTAAATCGGACTTGATTTCTACTCGAGGTATTCAACTTTGCCACCCTACAGCTTGTTTCGTGTTATCATAAGGTGGCTACAAGAAGATGTTTCTGCAAGCTTAGGTCCTCCTCTATAACTCTTGCATACATTTGAATTCGATCCGATCAGTAGTTTTGGAGATACAGATTTATTACCAAAAATGTTGCCTTTGGCCCCACTGTGTGATCGCGCCGAATAAAGAAAAAGTATGAACTGTTGTCTCGTCGCATATTCTGGCCACTTTTCGTTTAAAGCCCTTTTAAAACGGATCAATTATGTATAGGGTACGGCTCTCCCGTGATAGTTTTACTAGTTTTTAACAGCTCATAATATAAAACACCCTTCTGATCTCACTAAATATAGAGCATTACCTTGGCGCCATAGATTTTCGGTTATGGTGTCATTTTCACGGCTGGCCGGGTTTCACATATCTTGATCGAGCATTCTTTTTCTCATGACCGAGACGTTCCTTATCATTCCCATTTTTAAATGGAGAAGTAAAACTTTTCGCAAATGCTCCTTTTTTGGTACGAAACTATTCTTATTCAAAGCTTCAAAAATGTGTTGTTTACGTACATATATAATGACATATAATGAAAAAGAAAAAAAAATCGAATGATAGTAATTTCACGTGACATAGTAGTAAAAATACACCACTTGGAAAAAAGATTATTAACGCAATCTAGTGTAAAACTATGGGAATTAATGCATACACCCAATACTTTTCCTCAAATCTATACACATTAATATTATAAAACGAGAAAGAAAGATAATGTAGTCAGTAAAGACTGCTATATGATACCCTACACCATTGTTTACGAGCATAAAAATTTGGGAAGGGGATTTGTATTACACCTGTTTACCTATTTACTAAATGTAAAGTAAAATATACAAATACAGAATAATGTATTGATACTAACATCTAGATGATTTTATGCACTTTAAGGCGATTCTTGGAAGTGGTTTTATTAGGGAGCTATGATAAATTATGCTCCGATTCTCATAGAATTTGGTAATGTTGTTCCTACTTACATAAAACTTCTATGTGTCGAATATTAATTTGATACTAACATTCGTATGGAATTTATGCACGTTAAAGTGAATTTCGGAAGAGGGGTTTATATGGGAGCTATGGTCAATTGTGGATCGATCTTCATAAAATTTGGTACAAAGATTGATACTTCTATAGAACTTTTTTGCATCGAATTTCATTAAAATATTCTTATTTTTAAGGTATTTTTGAGTGTTTAAACTCTATTCCGGGGGAACATTTGTATGGAACCTAGGTGAAATAATGCACCGATCACAACCAATTTCAATAGGCTTCGTCTTTGTATCATAAAAGTCCTATGTGCCAAATTTCATTGAATTATTTTTAAAATTGTGACCCGTACTTTGTGCACAAAGTTTACATGGACAGCCAGCCAGCCAGACGGAAGGACGGACATCGTTAGATAGATTTAAAAAGTGATTCTGATTCGATACTTTATCCCAGCAAAAACTTTTTGGTTTTCGGTAATAACAACTACTTATTAAAGTAGTTTCTTGGTAATGAGGCGTCATTATTATTTGCCTACTCTGTATTACATTAATAAGTACTCAATAGTATAATAGCGCAGTAATACTGCAATCACGTGGATAAGTTGGCTAGAACGCCGAATAACTAGTTATTTTTGTTCGACTTGTCCACAAATTCATGTAGATATTTTTTGACCCTAGGGGTACTCAAAAATATGTACCTAAACGAAAACAAAAATAAAAAAAAAAACAAAAAAATTTTGCCGTCAGTGAGACTCGAACTTGGATACAAACTAACCATTCGTTTTTACTGACTAACGTCTTACTCAATACACCATCTCGCACATAGCATCCTAAGCGACAAAAACTCTATTTAGTTTAAAATATCTTTTTAAACATTTTGTTATAAAAAACTAACAGCTTCAGAATGGGGTTGAACGAACAACCTTCTGTTTGTTAATCCGGCGCTCTAGCCAACTCATCCACGTGATTGCAGTATTACTGCGCTATTATACCATTGAGTACTTATTAATGTAATACAGAGTAGGCAAATAATAATGTCGCCTCATTACCAAGAAACTACTTTAATAAGTAGTTGTCATTACCGAAAACCAAAAAGTTTTTGCTGGGTTATTTATTTATTTATTTATTTTTTTCTTAATATTTCGATAAGAATTAAGTTTTAATAGAGAAAACATTACGGGAAACATTCTTTTTGGGAAATAATCTTATATTTTTTAAACTTTTGGATTCTATCCAATGCAGGAGCATGGAGCTAATTTTAAAAGAAAATTTTATGTAAAATTTGATTAGGTTTTTGCTTTAATTTTTCAAATTTCATTGTGTTCCGAGAAAAATTACACATTATTTTAAATTATATTAAAATTGCATGACAATATGTTTGTTCTTGTTTTTTTCTTCTTTTTTTGCTAATAGCAGACAACTGAATAAAAAAAATCTTGTTTAATGATAGTTTTAGACACCCCAAGGAGCCGTTCATTATATTACAAAAATTTTTACTATGTATTATTAGTTGAAATTACAAAAAAAAAAAAAAAAAAAAAAAAAAAATAGCAAAGTAATATAAACTCCATCCCATATATTATTACAATAGACACAAAGTCAAAGCCAACGACATTTAAACACGGAAGGCCAACTTATAACGTTTAAATAAGTGTATTTTTAAAGTATTTTTTAAATTTTTATTTGAAATTTCTTTTGTTTTAACAAAAATTCAGGGGAAATAGTAAAAAATAAAAAAATGATTTACAAAATTTATAGAAGTACTATATAAATATTTTGTCATTAAAAGTAATTTGCTCATTCACTTATATAACAGACCTGATAGCCTAACCGGCCTGGCAACAGAAATGAGGAGTTCATTGAACCTTTAGGTTATTGAGCTTTAGAATAGAATTTTTTAATTTCTTTATGCATGTATACATACGTCATTAATTATTATTGGATATGTACTTAGTTTGTGTTTGTTTAATTTACATACTATTTTTATTGAAATATAATTATATATAGTAACCTTAAGCAATGATTTTAACTACTTCCATTTACAAAATAATCGATTTGTTACGTTGGGAATTTGTGCGTAAAATATTGATTGAAATCTTTTTCTCTTTAATACGCCGACACATATCCCCTTTTTCGCTTTAATTTGAGTTGGAAATATCCTTGTGGTTTTCACAATGTAAATTTTAATTGTTAATCAATCATAAAATATGTATTTGAATATAATTTAGGTGAATTATTTAAACGCATTTGGGGTAATTTAGTATGTAAGTGTTCCATGGCCATTCACAGTTTTTTTTTTTATTGAAATTTGAAGGACTCTTTCGCCTTAACATAATGCGTGTTTTTATGCAATTGTTTCGCTGAAACTTTAAGTTCCTTGATTTAGAAAATGAGGTTAACTCTTAGGATTTTAAATATATACAAATAAAAAAACGAATCATCTTTAATTTTTAATAAAGTCTAAGATTTTCTTAACAACTAGACTACCATGATCCTCAAGACTATCGAGGGTTTGTAACGTGGTTTTGTCGTCGGCTGAGGTAGTTCGGATGTGTCCAGGGTCGACTTACTGGATTCACGAACCTTAAGTGAGAACACAATTGGTTTACCTTTTCAGGGGTTCAAAAATATACATATACATTATTATTATTGAATATTAGGTTCCGTCGGTACTATGCGGCAGTCCGTATCGTGCCAAAATAATACAATTCCTTAAAACTAGGTTACAAAATTCAGATTTAATCTAAAGAGAAACAGTAAACCGAAGTTGCTGTGCCAAAACAGTCAACCGAAGTTGCTGTGCCAAAACAGACGACCGAAGTTGCTGTGCCAAAACAGACAACCGAAGTTGCTGTGCCAAAACAGTCAACAGAAGCTACTGTGCCAAAACAGTCAACTGAAGTTGCTGTGCCAAAATAGTCAACCGAAGTTGCTGTCCCAAAACAGACGACCGAAGTTGATGTTCCAAAACAGTCAACCGAAGTTGATGTTCCAAAACAGTCAACCGAAGTTGCTGTACCAAAACAGACAACCGAAGTTGCTGTGCCAAAACAGTCAACAGAAGCTGCTGTACCAAAACAGTCAACTGAAGTTGCTGTGCCAAAACAGACGACCGAAGTTGCTGTGCCAAAACAGACAACCGAAGTTGCTGTGCCAAAACAGTCAACAGAAGCTGCTGTGCCAAAACAGTCAACTGAAATTGCTGTACCAAAATAGTCAACCGAAGTTGCTGTCCCAAAACAGACGACCGAAGTCGATGTTCCAAAACAGTCAACCGAAGTTGCTGTACCAAAATAGACGACCGAAGTTGCTGTGCCAAAACAGTCAACAGAAGCTACTGTGCCAAAACAGTCAACTGAAGTTGCTGTACCAAAATAGTCAACCGAAGTTGCTGTCCCAAAAAAGACGACCGAAGTCGATGTTCCAAAACAGTCAACCAAAGTTGCTGTACCAAAATAGACGACCGAAGTTGCTGTGCCAAAACAGTCAACCGAAGTTGCTGTGCCAAAACAGACAACCGAAGTTGCTGTCCCAAAACAGACGACCGAAGTCGATGTTCCAAAACAGTCAACAGTCAAGTGACACACGAAAAAGTACCACAGAAATACATGTCTTTAAATAAATGCATAATTTTAGTATAACGAAATATGTATATTTTTTTATTTCTTCAGGAAACTAAAGCCAATTTGGTTGCGCAAAAAATTATTTTTTTTTCTGAACTTTAGTTTAGGAGATATACTTAATTAAAGTTAAAAAAATCGAGATTCCGTATTCAAGTGGCAGGCAGTGTAGGATCCTTTCCCCAAAAATCAGTTAAAAGTACTTAAATGTTAGTATATTAATAAAATTTGGCACAAATAATATTAACCATAGCACCCATATAATGATCTCTCTCAAGTATGTACATATTACTTTAAAGCACATCCATAATAGTGTAGGATGTCATATAGTCGATTTTCACCGAATATGCATTTCTTTTTTAATAGTAATTTATTTTGTAATTACAAGTATTTAGGTTGTTTGTTAATTTGTTCTGACAAAAATCTCCTAAATGGATTAAACTTTTTGGTTAAATATTAGAAAATCTCTATATTTTCCATTGATTTAAATTGTTTTATTCATTGTCAGTTAAAATTGGAATTAGAACTTGTCCACAAATTCATGTTTTTTCAGGTTTTTTTTTTATTCTAGGGGTACTCAAAAATATGTACCTAAACGAAAACAAAAATAAAAAAAAAAAAACAAAAAAATTTTGACATCAGTGAGATCGAACTTGGACACACACTAACCATTCGTTATTACTAACTAACGTCTTGCTCAGTACACCATCTCGCACATAGCATCCTAAGCGACAAAAACTATATTTAGTTTAAAATATCTTTTTAGACATTTTGTTATAAAAAACTAACATCTTCAGAATGGGGTTGAACCAACAACCTTCTGGTTGTTAATACGGCGCTCTAGCCAACTCATCCACGTGATTGCAGTATTACTGCGCTATTATACTATTGAGTACTTATTAATGTAATCAGAGTAGGCAAATAATAATGACGCCTTATTACCAAGAAACTACTTTAATAAGTAGTTGTTATTACCGAAAACCAAAAAGTTTTTGCTGGGAAGTTTTTAAATGTATGATGAATTTTTAGCACACTCTATTTTTTTATTGTTGGCAAGTTTAACAGAGTAAATAGTAAAAAAACTAACATTTATACAATGGAAAATAAAATAACCAATTTTGGTTAAAAATAACCAAAACGGCAACACTGTTTCTTACCACATTTATAATTTTAACTTCACTAAATAATTCTCTCAGCTTAAAGTTTCATGCTTTCTTGTAATGACACTAAGAAAAGAAAAAGAGAGAAAAAAAAAAATGAAGTTGCTATTTATAACAATTGAAATTGAGTTCATCACTCAATTCATAACATGAGGTGTTATTAGTTGTATTTTATTCATTTTTTTATAAACATTTTTAATTTATTCATACATTTAGTCCAATATTCTACTTTCATAATGGATTTATGAGTACAAAAGTTCACATTCATACGAACTGCTACTACAGTAAGTTAAAATGTGTAAGGATATGGAAAATGTCTGAAAATCCTTGGTATAAATAAAATGATGTTTTCTCTGTAAAAAAAAAAACGAATGTGTTTACAAATACAATTGTAAATGTTTTGCTAAACATACATATGAGTAACAAAAGGATGTCACATTTAAATAGTCATCGTAATGTAAATATGCATTTAAAAATAACTAAAATACTCGTAACATCTTTTAAATTTAAATAATGGTTTGTTGAAGGCAGTTAGTCACTTGTTTAAGTATTAAAAGTCATTGTTGATTGGAGGATTATGAAAAAATGGCTGCCTTATATTGCTGTGCTATTTCCTTTTTTTTTATTTTATTATATTTAAGTGTATATACTATTAAGGCATCAAAACAAAACGTGAACTTTTTGTTAACGACATTTTTTTTTTTGTTTAAATAAGAGTTTGATTTTGTTTTATAATTCCAGAAAGTTACACTTGAGTCTGAAAACTATTCAGCAATTTCGTGGTGTTGTCAAAGTTTTTAGTTTAAAAATTTTTTAAGTATTTTATAAAATACTAGTTAACCCGTCAAACGTTGTTTTGCCATATAACTTATTTTTAGTGAATATTTTGATTTTTAATTAAAAAATAACGAATGTATTGTAAGTGTGTGGGGATGGGTGGGCGTGCTATTACCCTTTTTGCTTTATTTTACGCCCTAAATATTAAAATTTATAGCCTTTAGTTCCTTCAATACTTGAAACTATCATCGGATAATTAATTAAGAAGACATGGGTCTTCTTACTTAAAGATACACAAAAAATGTGTATCTTTAAGTTCCTTTCATTTGTTACTGTGTCTGCATGCCAAATTTTAAAAAAACCATTTGATTAATTAAGAAGATATAGCGAGAGGGAGCTTTTATCTCTCTTGCCCTATTTCCCGTCTTAAATAATAAAAATTATGGTCTATAGTTCCTTCCAGATGTTGAACTATTTGCCTGCCAAATTTCAAGAAAATTGGTTGATTAGTTAAGAAGATATAGGGAGGGGGAGTTTTTGCCCTATTTTATGCCCTAAATAATAAAAATTAAAGGCTATAGTTCCTTCCAGATGTTACACTATTTGTCTGCCAAATTTCAAGAAAATCGGTTTATTAGTTAAGAAGATATAGGGAGGGGAGTTTTTACCCCTTGTGGCCTATTTTATGCCCTCTAGCGATACAAAATATTCTCATACCTAAAAAATACACATACAACAAATTCGGTCAAGCCGTTTCGGAGGAGTTCAATTACAAATAGATATAAAAAAGTTGCTAATTTATACTAAAGACTAGACTATAGACTAGGCTATAGACCATATTATAGACTAATGCAAGTGTATTCTCCGGAGATAATAACGGTATAACAAGCTTTACTGGGATGAATGTTACAGTAATCTGAAACTTTAGTAGCTCAGAGTGACATTCTACGGAAATGCCTACCAGACTAATGACACAACTGCCTCCGTCTCAGTAAAATTTGGCAAGTCTCAAAGTTGACACCATTAAGTTGGAGGTACAGATTTAGATGCTACTCTCCGACTTGCGCGGATCTAGCTCTACCATATGATCCTATAATTAATCTATGTCAACTCATTATGGATACCCTCTGAAAACCCCTTTAGGAGAAGTGTGGTAGCAGTTAGAATGCCGGAGGAAAAAGTGGGGTGAACAAGCGTCGCAAACCTCGCAAAGAACACTCAAATTTAATGTGGTATTAATGAAGGAATATGGAGAAAAAGGAGGGGTAACCAGAAACGGGACACATGGTAGATTGTAGAAAATGTCCTGTCTTTAAGAAGGCCCTTAGCCAGACAATTCGGAAGATGGATATAAATGTAGCGATAATATATGAACAAAATAAAAACTTATTCCACGGTATATGGGAGAAGAATGACACGGCAAAAGCGGCAATATGGCCATGCGGTAACTTTGTTTTCCAGGAATCAATGGATGAAAAGATTCCTTAAGATTGAAGGGTTTCATGAGTTTGAAACTTTCATTGACCGAGTTTGAAACTTTCATAGAAAGACTTGCTTCTGACACTTCGTAGCATAACCTGGAGGTAATTAGGAGGGATTTCAATGCATGGGCACTGAGGATGTTAATCTATAAATGCAAGAAGTTGTATACTTTAGAGGCCTTTTCCCAATTGGATCTTGTACTTTGTAATGTTAGTATATTCTTAATGGAATTGGCATCTCTTGGGAACAAACCGAATTAAATATAATAGAATTACGATTGCTCTAAAGAGCGTGTGATGCAGCAATGTCTAGGAAAAGGCAATTAAATAATATGAAACTGAACTACTGGTGGAACTCTGAAATAGGAGAGTTTCGAAGAAATTCTAAATGATATTCCAAAGAGGTAGGTCAAGAGAAGGCCTCGACACAAGGCGACAAACCATAGACTATACTATAAACTAGACTATAGAGTACACTAGATTATAGACTCATCCAAAACTTCATCGGTGAAGTCAGTGACATGGCGGAGAAATTGGTGGGTCTCATAAAAATGTCTTGTGACGCTTCTATATCACGAATAAGATATAGCAACAAAAGGAAAACATTCAGGAAGTAACGCTTAAAGACTAGGCGCAAATACCAAAGGGGAATATCGTTACCAGAATTCGAAGAAAAAAGAGAGACGTACCACCAGGAAAGGAAGAGCTTACAAATATTCACGATCAAGAGAAAATCGAAAAGATTTAATGTAATGAAGCTGATTCCAATCCATGCAGTAGTACCAAGTTGTAATGTCTCAGCTAAAAAGGAAAAATTTGCACAGGTAACGTATCTTGTTTTGATAAAAAAAAAAGAAAATAGTTGCGACGCCTTTTTCACAAGGAATATCGGACCACCGGACCCGATAGTATCCGAAGATTGCGATGAAAATAACATCACAGCTGTAAAGCTAGTTTACAGAAGCTTAAAGAATGGAATATTCCAACTATTTAGAAGAAGTGAAACTCATCCTGATCCCAAAACCAGGAAATACTTTAGGGGAACCTAAATCGTATAGACCGATGTTCCTGCTGGATATAGTAGGCAAGAATTTGGCTGGAGAAAAATATGCAGGTATTTTGCAGATGCAATTAGCTTTTGGAAACATAAATCATAAACCTAGTAGTAGGCATGGCTAAAAAGCAATCCAAGGCAAGGGAAGTATAAGAAAGTATTGCACAGTTACATTAGACATCAAGAATTCCTTTAACTCAGCAGAATGGGACCATATTGTGGCAACGTTGTAAAAGCTGAATGTACCGATTATCTGATTGAAATAGTGAAAAGCTGTGGTAC
This sequence comes from Protocalliphora azurea, assembly GCA_932274085.1. Classification (NCBI taxonomy): domain Eukaryota; kingdom Metazoa; phylum Arthropoda; class Insecta; order Diptera; family Calliphoridae; genus Protocalliphora; species Protocalliphora azurea. The sequence continues at coordinate 56,986,777 of OW026519.1, forward strand.
GACACGGACAATGATATGATGTGAGCAAATATTACAGCTGGTGTTTCGCAGGGATGATACTCAATAATAGGTGGTCCAAGGCAGAACCGTAGGATTGTATCACTTTCACAAGTGGCAAAATCGATCCTTTTTTATAGGTCACCCTCATTAAGATGTATATCCAGGTAGGACATGATGTCCATTTTCAGAAGAAGTCTCCTCCGCATTTGCTGCGGATATCGCACTGTATCCCTCATGGCATCATGTGTAGTTGCGAACATAGTCCCAATAAATCTTACAGCTTGAGAATATTCGAGATTATATGCAGAGAAAAGCGAAAACCACGGAGAGATCAATTATCATCTGATGCAATTTTTGACGGGCCATGAGGGATACAGAAGCTATTTATATCGATATATCACCAAGGAGTCCAATCTACTCGGATCAAGATGAAATCTTTGCTACAGATTCGAAGAGAAGAGAACAAGGTAAGAACTGCAGGTAGGACTCAATTAATCACCGGAAAATATTGTAGAGATTATGATGACATCGGAAACATACTAGGGTTGTATAGAAAGATTCATAAGATACGTAAACGAAGCACTGAGAAAAGAAAAACAGCTTTGAAAAGATATAAGAGCTATACAATAAGACGGAAATATAAGAGTGGAAACCCAAATAAGCTTTCCACCAATTGGCAGTACCGCGGAGTGTGGTGATAACGATGGTGGTGGTTTTAGTTGGTAAGAATTCGACATGCTCAGTCCCGACCTATCGAAGGTTTCCGCATCCAATAAAAAAAAGGACTTGACTAGACTTTACACTAGAATATGGAAAAGACTATACTTTAGACCTGTGATTAAATAAAATTAAGGACAACGTAAAAACCCACGATTGCTTCTAATATAAGAATTCATATAGAACTGAAGCTAAATTATATATTTTGCATCGAAATCAAATCCGTTTACATCATGTCAACATTTTTTTTTCTTCTTAACAACTTAAGTTTTAATTTTAATTAAAATGTCAAGTAAATTTTAACTGACTTAGCAAAAATTTTATTTCTCTACTTAGCAGCAAATACAAATCTTAATCATGTGAAATGGGGGGGGGGGGAGAGTTTATAAGTTTAAAAACTCCTCTTACTTTAAAAGCAATTGAAAATAGTACTCCGACATTTAATATTTACATTATTGATTATAAAACCAAACTACATACAATGACAAAAAAAAAAAAAAAAAAAAAAAAAAAACCGTCTGCAAAATGTCTTACTAATGGCTTTATGGCTTTTTTTATTTTTTTGTAAGAAAAATCATTTAAAAAACTTAAATTTTTAAGACTACAGTATATTATATGAAAACGTCTTAATGTAATGATTATTTCTCACGCTAAATAATTACTTTTATTACCCACCATTCATGTAGGTCCCACAGAGAATGATAGGGCGTATGTCTGTATGTAGAAACGAATGGTACTGACACCTCATATTCCACTTGTATAGGTATATCCGGTGCTGGAGCTGGACGATCTAAGGCAGGATTTGAATTAGATACAGAACGTTTGCGTAAATAAATATTTTGATTTGACGTTTGATGTGACTGCGTTTGATGATGCAGATTATTACCATTCATTTGATGTAAATTATTTGTCGAAATATTTGCAGTATGATGATTAATCATTGTTGGAGGTGTTGCTGGCTCATGATTGACACCAAACCAATTTTGATTATTGCTATTGTACATTATTTTATTTCTCTTTTTTTCACCTTTTACAACTTTTAAATTACACTTATTTTAAACGACTCAAAAAAGTATTTACATTTTTATTTTATTACTTATTTTAATTTGTTTATTTTGAAAAAATTATTTTATTTGTCTTAGCATATAGTTCTAACGTATTTTTAACGTCCGCTAGTTTCAAGGGTAGTTTAACAACTGACCACTGATGATAGTCTAACAAAACGCACAACTAACTACGACTGCAACTTGGAATAGTTTTTCTTTTTTTGGTTGTGTTAAGGGTTTTTTTCATTTCTTTTGAAATGTATGTGTACGGAGAGACTTGCCATAACAATAAAGTTTAGTTTCTTTAGTATTGGTCATTGTAAACACTAAAAAAAAACAGGGCTGTGTTGTGTGGATTGCTAGGAAAATTGGGGTAAAAAGTTACAGCGGCCAGTTCATAAGAATTTAATCAAATGTGTAAAAGATAAGAATTTTCTAACAAGGATCTTAAAGGGGGATTAACGCTTTTTAGTTCAATATTCCAAGACGTTGTTTTCGTTTCAATAACCTAAAAAAGCTAAAAATCTCAAATCTTTCAAATTCGTCATTCAATTGAATTTGCCATAACGAAGCTGATAATCGTTTCCCTTTAATTGCAGAATCAATACGTTTTTTTTAGAGACAAATCAGAAATCTTTGTGCAGAATTACCTTTGAAATGTGAGGTATTTTGGTCAATAACAAGTCGTTATTTAAGTTGTTAGCATTGAAATATCAAAATAGGATGTGGAAATGTTTCAAAAGATTTGCAATGAATATTTATAGAAATTTGTGTTCTTTAGCAATATAGCGTTTGCCAAATTAATTTCTATGAATTTGAAGTCTAAAGCATCTCAGTCAATTTCTCTTTTGAATCACTCAGACAGTATAATTGCAGATTCTAATTCTTCTGTTCTCCTTATAAAAAAATAAAGCCTCTAGAAGTACGACACATCCTCATGCTATTGATCGAATCTAACACCCGTGACAGCTTTCTATCAAGAAATATAAAATACCTTCGATCTGATCATATTAATCCGAGAAGGTACAAATTAGGAATTTGAATTTAAGGTGACGAAATTTTTAAGAAAATACTTTTGCCTTCTCTTTGATCTAAGATACATGGGATACATTTGTTCAACAATCAGATAAGAAATAGTAGTGTTTTTCTATCAGATTTAAACGATTTAAAACTGGCGATTTCAAAGGGGCGTACTGGCCAGCCGAAAAATTTGAAGATGAAGAACTGTAAGATTTACACGATCAAAACTCGTGCCAAACGCAAGAAATACTTCCAGAATTGTTGGGAGTATATCTTCCTCTTCGTAGCAGCTTCTACAGAATCGTTGAGACAGTGATCCGAAAAAGAATGTTTATCTTTCTCGAGAGACCAGACCAAAAAGTAGTTAATATCAATACAATTACTAATGACAACTTCAAGCCCATAACCGTTGAAAAGGTAATAACTCATGCTTACAAAACTCTCGAAAAGGTTGTAGCTACTTGGACTGTACCGCAAGGCAATGACAAGACGATAACTAACACATACACCGGACAGCAGCCACAGCCATTCAATCAAAACAATAAAGAAAAGACTATTGAAAAGGTTACTAGTACGTATGTAAGTAATAATGAGTATCAAAAGAGAAAGCTTGAGCAGAAGACAACGACTGTGACAAAAACAGATACATATACACAACAAGTTAGTAAAAAAGATAATGTAACTCCCCGTCCAACTTTTCCCCATTCCATATACAGAGTAATGACAACTTTTGCCCGTGTCTAGCTGATAAGGCTCATTCATCTAAAACCTCAACTTCCTCCACTTCCTCCTACACCAGTAATGGTTTCTCCACATCACAGCACAACAATCCTTCCTCCTCTTTCTTCCTAAACAGCAACAATTATCAACAACAATTCACAACTAATGGCGGTTTCAATGGCCAAACACACTTTGAAAGCATTGTGAGCTCGATGGCACTGTTGGAAACACTTCCTGTTATTCCTCAAGTACCAGGTTATCCCGCATACTATCCTCGCGGCAAGATTCCCAAAGGAGCTAATATTGCTTTTATGCCTGTCATCATATTGCCCGAAGCTGCCTATGCCAAATGCGATGAGAACTCTAAACAAACTTTAAGCGAACACATTCAAAATCCATTGGGCGTACAACCCGCCTCAATTCCCTTAACTCCATCTTTCCCAGTGGCGCTAAAAAAGATCAATGCATGTGTCCCTTCTCCTGTACCCAAAACATTCCCGAACATCTTCACAACAAAAGTGAAGTAGAAAAAATAGATGAAGCAGCCGCCACTACCATAAGTGCTGGTGGTGACTCGACTGATCTTAAAACCGCAGAGAGACGATAAGATTCTAGATCTGAACTGATCTTAAATTGAGCTCTGACCAGAGACTTCTGGCAACTTGGCAAGTGCTCAAACTTCTCCAACGATCGTTTGCTTCTCGAAGAATCAGTTCTCTAACATGCAACTTGCCCGTTGCATCTATATTCTTCTTTTCCCGGAAGATCTGTGTAGTAACTTCTCGAGCAGCTCGTTTTATTAACCATTACCCTTTATGTTACTGCGTCCTGGCACCCAAATTAAGTGCAGATTGTACTGCTGGCAGATCTCGTTCAGAGATCTGTTGTAGTTATGAACTACTCTGAAGGACAGAGTATTGGCCGTAATGGTTTTGAGAGCACTTGAAACTGATTTCGCAACAGAAAATCGGGACAACATAATTCATGTGTTAATATGTGAATTCAACGCCATAAGAACAAAAAAAAAAAAAAAAAAACAATATTCGAACGTGGAATCCCTTCACTGATAGCCATATTCAGGGCCATACTATTCGCTTTTAGAGCAGGTGTCTTTAACAGAAAAGAGTAGAGTCTGATAAATCTGAAGTTCTTCGGTTTCACATAAGAGTATTTACCGGCTTTAGAAATAAAAACTGCCTTAACTATCTCCAAATCAGTGATATATATATGAAAATTCAATACATCTTCCAAAAATTAAAACCAACCAACTGATCGTGTTTTTCAATTCTGCTGAATTAATATCTTCCAGACCCGCTGACTTAAAGCTATCGATACAATATTATCTACCTTTTCTAGTTTCCCTTTTTTATTCTTTCCTCCTGTTCAAAACCTTTCGAGAAGTGAGCGTTGACAAGGTGTGATTCCTCACTTTATGTAGTGCAATCTCCATTGTCGTTCCAAAGGAAACTCAGACATCATGGGACTTTAGATTGAAACCTTCGCATCCTGAATATTTCATTACAACTCTCAATGCTGTTACAAAATAAATGTCCGTCCATTTGAGATCATTGTAATAGTTCCGCTAGTGGTTGAGTTTGTTTGAGTTGAACTCGGATGGCTTCAGAGCTAAGATTCAATTTTCATGGGAATGCTCATGTTTGTATAAAATTATAAGACGATCTGGCAATTTCCAGATGAATTGATCGTTCTGGAGCAATAATCAATTGCCGTGGGAACGTCTGTTATTTTGTTTGTCTACTGAAAGCGCAAAAGTGCTTAAACAAAAGGTCTTCTTAATCAGATATGTTTGTTATTGAGAATGTTCCCCAAGGAAATTGGATAAATAGAAGAAATGTTCTGGATCAATTTGTATGAAATTTGGCACAAAATTTATATTTAATATTTATTCTAAAAATAAGAAAAATGGGTTAAGCGGAAGAGAGGTTTTAATGCAGAATATTCAAAAAGAGATTAAGATTTTTAATCAAAAATGTAAAACTTTCAGTACTGATGAGGCTTTTATTTTTTTTTTTTACACCATAAATTACTTTCACCCGTTTTTTACGTTTTGTTCATTTTTTTTAACTTTTTTAGTTTTTTTTCATGTTTTAACTTGTTTACAACGCTGTTTGAAGTTAATCCTACAGTTGGGTTAAACCCCTCAACCAACCACTTGTTCACTTGTAACGTCGTTTGGCCATTGTTCATCATTAATATGAAATGAGGTTAAAGGAAGTTCGTTGTGTTGTTGTATTGTATTACTTTTTGATGGTATACCGGTTATTTATTTTTTTTTTATACATTCATATGAATATTTTTTTTATTATTTTCTTAGTAACTATTTTAAGACGTGTTTAAGCAAACGCACGCTATTGTAATACATCTAATAGAAAAATGCTAAAAAAAAGACCCATCGATTTTCTTATTATTTTTCCTTCTATGTAGACCAATTGCTTTAACAAAAAGAATTATTAACCACAAATTCAAGCGAGAAACGCCGGCTATTATTTAACTACTAAATATTTGTTTTTTTTTTTTTTTTTTTTTGTTATGCAAAATCTTTTTGAAACATAAAATAGTTAATTAAGATTCTAATCCGTTGAAACAAAAATGAGTTCAGCTGAGAACGAAAATCTAAAATTATAGAAAATCCAAATTAGGAAAGGGCAAGATTGCAAAAAAAGGTAACAGAAAAGAAAAAATAATTAACGAGAATTCTAGCAGGTTTAATAAAGGTGTGCCACAAGGTTCTGTAATAGGCCCAATACTTTTTCTAGCTTATTTGAATGATTGCATTCCTCTCATGGATAGTGAGTTTTGTAAATCGTATGTTTTTGCGGATGATATTTTTCTTGTATATAAAATGGATTCTGAAATGAGGTCCGTTTAAATAATCATATTAATACTGTTCTGAATTGGATGCATTTAAATTTTTTGGAATTAAATTCAACTAAAACTAAGGCAATATTCTTTCGTTTACCTAATCAGATTTTGAATTATCCCAGAATTTGTATTAATAATCAATTAATTAGTTATGTTGACTCACTTAAATGCCTTGGTATAATTGTTGATTCAAGTCTTAATTTTGCAAATCATATTAATTCTATATCGAATCAAGTTTCTTTTATTTTGAGGAGATTGTATGCCTTGAAAGCATATACACCAAGATATGTGAGATATCGCTTGGCTCATGCCTTGCTTATGTCTAAAATTAACTACTCTTTGTAAGTTTTTTCCGGAACATTGCCTGGTAGTTTGGACCTTCTTAAGAGGATTGTTAGAAAAGTTGTTCGTTATGTATTTACTGTTCGTATTCGTGATCATGATCGAGTGACTGAGCTTGTTCCTGAACTTTTGGGTTGCGAATTTCATGAATTTCTACATTTACGTCTTTTACTACATTTTTACAAAATCATGAAATTAAGACAGCCTATTTTTCTTGTTGATGAATTTACATTTATTCACTCAACTCGTAATATACAACTTGAGATACCTCGAATACATCTTTCAATTTATGAACATTCATTTAAGATAAGAGTCTGTCGTGTTTGGAACAATTTACCACCTAATCTACGACTGTTTTCACACTCCTACCTCACTTATAAAAAATGCTTTTGATTAGGTCTGTATGATTATTTTTTTTAGTTTTTTAAGTGATTTGATCTCTGGTATACAGGATTTATGGAAATTTTATGGTTATTTAATTCAATTTTTTTTGCAGTTTCGTGTGGTTGGGGAGCCACTTATGTAGTACTTATATATTTTTCTTCTTTTGCAAAGTAGTTTTAAGTTACAGTGTATCTCAGCATAATTCTATTTCATAGTCAAAATCTTTGTCATACATATATATATAACATAGATATTAATCTAACAATACATGTATAATTGGCCTTAAGGCTTCCAATGTATTGAAATAAAAAAAAAATGTTAGGGTGTTTTTAACATGAAATGTATAGTTTAATGTTCAACAATTAATAATTAACATTATATAAATGTTGACATACTTAAGATTTTTATATCCCACACCGCCATAGGTGGTTGGTGTATTATGCGTTTGTACTAATGTTTGTAACGTACAGAAAAGATCATCCAACTCCCACCTTAAAGAGTCGATCTAATGATGTCCGTCCGTCTGTCTGGCTGGCTGGCTCTCCATGTAAACTTTGTGCACAAAGTACAGATAGCAATTTTGAAGCTAATTCAATGAAATTTGGCACGTAGGACTTTCATGGCACATGGACGAAGCCTATTGAAATTGGCTATGATCGGTCCATTATTTCACCTAGCCCCCATACAAATGTCCTCCCAGAATCGGAGTTTAACGACCATAAATTTCTTAAATATAGCAATATTTTTATGAGATTCGGTGTAAGGAAGTTTTGTATAAGTATCAATCTTTGTGCCAAATTTTATGATGATGTTATGCACGTTAAATACTCGTAATTGACCATAGCTTCCATATAGAACCCTCTTCCGAAAATCACTTTAACGTGCATAAATCACATAAACATTCGACAAAAATAAGTTTTATATAAATAGAAATCACAGTAACAAATTTTATGAGGATCGCTCCATAATTTACCATAGCTCCTATATAAGCCCACTTTCGGGATTAAACCTAAAGTGCATAAATTCATATAAATGTTAGTATTACCCTAATATTCTATATTCATATATTTTATTTCACACTAAGTGAAAGTATCGGTCCACAATTGTTCACATGTCTAATATAAGACTCCTCTACGAATTTTGATGGACATACACAATGCACAGTGGGGCAGAATCGAAATTTTTTGGAAATAAATCTGTAACTTCTGATCGGCTGGTTGGATTTTCATGAAATTTGGTATAGGCGTAGCGGAGGAGCGTACAATGTTAAGTTTGGAAGGAGGGGCACAACAAACCCCTCAGGGGCGGAGCTAAGGGGGCTCAAAGTTAGGTACCTCTGACATAAAAAATTTTTAATCGCTTGCCAAATTTTTGTTTCTCGTCCGATTTCAGATATTTTTATATATTGTTGTAGGCCCTGATAAGACCTATAAAAAACATGCTTACATGTCCTATTTATCTCTTATAGTTTTCAAGTTATTTGCGTTTGAATTTTTAAGCACCATAATTTTGTATGTTCTTGGTCCAGTTTTTTTCATATATATATCCTAGTATTTCAGACCGATTTTATTAGTTTTTCTCCTATCTAGTTAAAGAACAAAATTATCTATTGAATAAAAAAAATTTAAGTCGATATCTTTACCGAGTCCAAAAATAAACGATTTTGAATTTGAAAATTCCAAAAAAGACGACTTTTTGTGTTTTTTTAGCCGAAAAAGTGTCTACACTCTTTTTTATCTAAAACAAAATTTTCTTTAGCAACATATAATAATTGTACACTTTTCTGAAAGGCAACTTCACAGAGATGACTTTAAGATAAAAAACAAGCCCAATAACTCAATTGGTCATGGTACACACCCTCCCGAATTCGACCTATTTTATATGAAAGTTTTGACTTTAGACCATTTTTTCTCAAATCCCAAAGTACGAATTGACAAGCGGAATATATTTTAAGAATCCTCAATATGTTGTTAAAAGTTTTAAATCAAAATCTACGGGCCTTCGGAAAAATGTGGATTCTATAGTCATAAATGTAAAAAATCAAATTTTTGGGAATTTTGATTAGTTTTTTTGGGAATTCAGGAAAACCCTACCCCTGATTGAAATTTTGTTAACGCGCTTTTATTTACATTAATAAGATCCACATTTCTTGGAAATTTCATTAAGATATCTTTATAAACAAATATGTTATTAGAATTAAAAAATTTGTATTTTCTCCAAAAACCCCAAATTGGGCCTTTTGTTTGGTTTATTTCTAAATAGCGAAAGAAATTTTCAAAATATGTATTCCAAATTAAGCTTATCCTTTAGCATATATAATTTCCGATCTTTTGCAAAAAGATTCAAGTCAATACCATGCCTCATTTCAGAAATATGCGCGTTTAAACTTTTATATTTCCAATTTATTGTATATATGACTATATTTTTACAAACTTGAAACTTTTGCCTTTAGCTTTGCGTGAATAATTACTTAGAAAATTATGAATATTTCTGTATACTTCCAAACTTAACATTGTACACTTCTCCGCTATGCCTATACCAAATTTCATGAAAATCCAACCAGCCGATCAGAAGTTACAGAATTATTTCCAAAAAATTTCGATTCTGCCCCACTGTGCAATGGTGTGGAGTATTATATGGTCGGGCTTGACCGACTACATCTTTCTTACTTGTTTTTATTCGGTATAAATTGCTCAATTTTATTCGGTATAAATTGCTCAATTTAATTCAAAGACTTTTTCGAAAAAGGCCTAAAAACTTTCGTAATTTTGATTCAATATCATTATGGAAAAACTGAAATTTTTTTTTTTTTTTTGGCAAAATATTAACATTTTTTATTAAAGCGTATTTTTGCATATTTCACTTTTAAAAACGTATTTTCACGTATATTATTGTAGAGCATAATTCGGAATAATTAGTTTTAACTCATAAATGCGCAGAGTCGGTTATAGGGGTCGCTAAAATTTTCTATTGCAGCACTTTCGAGAATTAAAATTTTTAAACAACAAGTAGGCTTTGTCGTTACTTGACATTCCAACGAAACATATTTTAATTCATTTGTTTCAGTTTTTGTGATTTGTGTGTTGAGTTTTATGTAAAATATGGAAAACCAATTGTAAAAAAAAACAATAATCTCGAGTTGGTTAAGAAAATTTCAAAATATATTAAATATTATGCGAATATTTGTGATTTTGTGTATGTTGTTGTTAGTAAATAGGTATAACCATTCAATTGATGTAAAAAAAAAAATATGACAAAATGTTATGCGACATGCATATAGTGACTTTCAACGTCCCCTAAATGGTACACTGCGTCCGTAGTACAAACGTGATAAGATGATTGAAAAATTTTATTTTCATATACAGACTTACAGTTTATAAAATATTGGATGCCTTTGACGACAATGAGTTCGATGACGTACAGTGGGGTCAAACGCAAATTTTTTGGTAATAAATCTGAATCTCCTAAACTACTGGTCGGATCAAATTGAAATGTATGGAAGAGTTGTAGAGGAGGACCTAAGCTTTCAGAAAAATCATCTTGTAGTCACCCTGTGATAACACGAGATAAGCTACAGGGTGTCAAAGTTGACTACCTCGAGTATGTAAAAGTTAAAAAAAATCGTAACTTGTACAAATGAAGTCCGATTTTAAAGATTTTTATATTTCTGGAAAGTGCTTGGCAAGATAAAGAAAAAATAAGCTTACACAATTCCACCATCAGATGGAGTCGATACTGATCAAGATACTAATGAAAGCTATGGTTAGCACGTGGCAAATCTTAATCATCTCGGTCCAAAATTATTATCTACAAAATGTGAAATAGTACATGAAGATAGTGAATGGGATGACAGTGATAATGATCCCCTGGAGAATATTTGCGCATGTCCAGTAGATCAAACCGACAGACAAACACGAGTTCAAATTGTTGGCGAAAATTTGAACCATTATATAGAATAAATACGGAATGTACAATGATTCCACTAAGTACTAAAACTCAGTTATGTACAACTCCGACAGAATTATTTGAATTATTTTTCTTCGAGGATATTTTAAGACATTTTGAGAAGCAAACAAACTTGTACGGTCTCCAAAAGAATATAAATTTAGAAGTTACATTGAACGAGATGAAAGTATTTTTTTAGGAGGTATTCTCATGTCTGGATATGCCAAATATTCTAATAAAAGATTATATCGGTCAAGCAAACCTGACATTCCATGAAGAGGTTTAAACAAATACTAAATAACTTTCATTTAAATGACAACCTTCAAATCGATGATATGGAACGCCTTTCCAAATTGAGACCTCTTATAAATCACCTAAATGCGTCATATCACTTTCTAACATATTGGATGCTTTGACGATAATGAGTTCGATGACGTTGCAATTTACACAATTCCACCATTAGATGGAGTTGATACTGATCAAGATACTAATGAAAGCTATGGTTACCACGTGGCAAATCTTAATCATCTCGGTCCAAAATTATTATCTACAAAATGTGAAATAGTATATGAAGACAGAATTGTTTGAATTATTTTTCTTCGAGGATATTTTAAGACATTTTGAGAAGGAAACAAACTTGTACGGTCTCCAAAGGAATATAAATGAAAGTATTTTTTAGGAGGTATTCTCATGTCTGGATATGCCAAATATTCCAATAAAAGATTATGTCGGTCAAGCAAACCTGATATTCCTAAACTGCTCTGCAATAGCATGAGTATGAAGAGGTTTAAACAAATACTAAATAACTTTTATTTAAATAAAAACCTTCAAATCGATGATATGAAACGCCTTTCCAAATTGAGACCTCTTATAAATCACCTAAATGCGTCATAACTGCGACACTATGATGGCAGAAACCACCTTATTAAATATTTCAAAACTGATAAACTGATGTGGTGGACATTGCGGAAAAAACAAACTTCATTTGAAAAAAATGTGAACAAGGGTTTCACTCAAAAGAATACTTTAAAAGTTATCTCGCCTAGTGTACCTACTGCGCAGTGTCCGTTATAAGGAACGGTTCATAACTCCAATACTATAACATAATTTTTTATTAATAATTGGTGAAAATTATTCAAGGAAAGTGGCTAGAGAACTTCGACTACTAATGGGTTAAAACCATTTCTGATGCAAATTTTATATTATGTTCACACATATTAGTTTTTGACTTGTTTTTTGAAAAACACAATGAGTTTAAACATCACTGTTCACATATCATTTTATTGTGCTTTTCCTTTTGGCCTGTTTTTCGTTTGCCAAAATATTTTCACAAATTTTTGATTTAAATTGAATTCTTAAACAAATAAAATTTATGAACAAATATAAATTTCATTCATAATTTTTAACTTTATGTTTTTAAACTGTTTGACAATTTTTATAAATTATTTTTTCAACAAATTTTTATGTACTAAAAACACTAAAAATTTCTTCCCTGTATGAAAATTTTGTTTGTTTTTTGTGTGTTAAATAATTAAACAATTCGAATCGAGATGTTTTTTGGCTTTGAAATATATGAAAAAAAAGAACAATTTGTTTGTGTTTTTTTGAGAAAACGTCTCGTTTTTCAAAAAACCGCTATATGTGAACACAGCATTAATGTTTAATATTTTAAATTTTTATTCTAATAAGCCCAACGTTTTTAAAAATTCAAGCATTTAGAATTTTAGGTGGAATCAGACTTTAATTTAAATATAAAAATATTTTAAAATAGAAAAATGATTAAAAAAATAATAATAAATGTTCAGTAAAAAAAAAAATTACTAGACTATAAATTTCTTTTTTACTGAAGAATAAAAAAAAAAAAAAAAATAAAAGAGTAGTATAAATTTAATTCAATAAAATTAAAAATACTTTTGCTTTCAACTAGAATTCCAGCAAAAATGCTTATGATGTTAAATTCTTTGCATTTGAAAATAAACAAAATAGGAATGATTTGAACATTACCTTGTGTCTATATATGAATATATATATATTTTTTAAGACAAACGTCAAATTTTTGTTTCAATTACATATAATTTGTTATCTATCAATTATAAGGTACGTCATACTAAACCATGTAAAAGTACAATGTCAAAACAAAATTATTAGCGCTCCACCGCTGACAATTTAGTTTTAAAGTTGGAATAATACTGACAAATTCAGTTTACACTAAGCAAATTTTTAACCCGATAAAAATTGGTAACTGCTACTAATTTTCTTGGATTGATTAAAACTACAGCTACTGAAAATTGTCTGTAGTTTTAGCAAAAGCATTTATCATTTTTTGTAGTCTAACACTTGCTATAACTACTGCTACTCGTAAAAAATAAAACTTGAAATGGAGCAGAAGCTATAAAACATGTAGTGTAAGTGCATTAGTAGTCTTAAATATAAAATATTTTACTACCACTCCATTTGTAGTATAATTTTTATAACCACAATATTTTATACCCACCATCAAAAAATGTGTTTGTCATTCTGTGTGCAACATGTCGAAATAATCATCCAACTCTTCGTAAAGTATATATTTTCCGGGTCCTCGTGAAAATCTAAGACGATCTAACGATATCCGTCCTTCTGTCCGTCTGTTTGTTGAAAGCAGGATAGGGCTCAGCGCGGACATCTTAGGCGGACGAAATTTGACTTAAATATTTGTCTTATATAAGGTTTTGTTTGGTATTGAGAATGAGCAAAATCGGTTCATAAACAAAATAATTATGGACCAAATATTAAAAAACAGAGTATCCATCATAACCCCCTGCTGATATCTTTTACAAAAAAGTACATGTACATGTACATCAACGAAAATTTTGCAATAACACTTCAATGACCAATGTAAACGCGGAAACCCAAAATGGGGGCGGTCCTTCCACTTTACCGCCATATAAGGTGAAACATCAACGAAATTTTGCACAAATAGTTCAAGAACCAATGTAAACTCGGAAACAAAAGATGAACGTGGTCCGCCCACTTTGCCGACCACCTCCCATATAAGGTGAAATTTTTAAGTTTCAGATTTTTGGTATATAGATTCGGCTAAGCCGAATATAAAATTTTCACTTGTTTATTTTTACTGCTACCTTCATTGTGTAGTTAATACTAGTAGCAGAAGAGGTAGTTAATAGGTAGTAGAAAAAGTAGTTTTTGAAGCAGCAATAAACATAGAACAACGAAGAAACAGAAATAAACATTAGCGAGCACAATTGGTTGTTGTTGTAATAAGACTTAAAACTATTCGCTTTTACTTGTGTTGTGTTTTATAACAGCTCATCTACACGTAATATAATATGTAAGATTTTTCTGTCAGAGAGTGTTAAATTCGCTCTCTGAGAGAATTATCTCAGGTGTAGATTCAAACATTAGTATTATAAGAAGTATTATGAGACTGTTTTCTTATAAGATAAACTGTAAAAAAATGTACATATATGAAAGTTTGTTTGTGTGTTTGTGCATGTTTTTATACCCTACACCACCATAGGTGGTTGGGGTATTATGGGTTTGTGCTGATGTTTGTAACGTGCAGAAAAAAAAAATCATCCAACACCCACCTTAAAGTATACCAATCGACTCAGAATCACACTTAGAAAAAGTATCGGTCCACGAATTTTGATGGGCATGCACAATGGTGTGGGGTATCATATGGTCGGGCTTGACCGCTATATCTTTCTTATTTATTTATTTGTAGCATTACCAACTTTGTGATAAAGGAAAAAAAACTGAATTTTAAAGAAACAAATTTTCAATTTAGCATAAAAATTTTTTTCCGACACCAATTTTTAAATAACTTCATGGTCCGCAACCATTGGTGTTTCAACTATCTAAATCTGACATATCCTTCTCGAATTATGGTAAAATATACTCGTGTAATTATCTTATTTAGAGAGAAAGTAGAGATACTTTGATTCAAGTAGAGATACTTTTTTCAATAGCCTTTTTTTTCTTTGACAGATCACGTGTGAGTCGTGTCATGCTGTCATATTATTTTTGTTTAGTATGGTTTGGCATTTTATAATGGAAAGACTTACTTCTGAATAACGTTTACAAATCGTTCAATTTTATTACGAAAATTCACGTTCTGTGAGGAATGTGTTTCGTGCACTTCGCTCAACTTATGGTCAACATAATCGGCATACTGAGCGTACTATTCGCAACACCATCACCCATTTTGAGACCCAGCATTCATTATTGGATAATATTCGACCGAATAGACCACGTCCAGCACGCTGTGAAGAAAATATAGTGACCGTTGCTGAGAGTGTACACGAAGATCGTGGAGAGTCGATTCGGCGCCGTTCGCAGCAACTCGGACTGACGTATGGAACGACTTGGCGCATTTTATATCGAGATCTTAAATTGAAAGCGTACAAAATACATCTTGTGCAACAACTGAAGCCGCTCGACCTTCCCAAGCGACATCGCTTCGCTCTATGGGCTTTTGAAAAGTTCCAAGAAGATTCGACGTTTTCGAGGCAAATTTTGTTCAGCGATGAGGCCCATTTCTGGCTCAATGGGTATGTAAACAAACAAAATTGTCGCATTTGGGACGAAGAGCAACCTAAAGAAATTCAAGAACTGCCACTTCATCCAGAAAAAACAACGGTTTGATGTGGTTTGTGGGCCGATGGAATCATACTTTAAAAATGATGCCGGTGCGAAAGAACCATCAATGGTGACCGTTATCGTGCCATGATAACCGACTATTTGATGCCTGAAATTGAAGCTCGTGATCTCGGCGACATTTGGTTTCAGGAAGACGACGCCACTTCCCACACATCGCATCAATCAATGGATTTATTGAGAGAACACTTCGGTGAGCACACAAT
Organism: Protocalliphora azurea; assembly: GCA_932274085.1. Lineage (NCBI taxonomy): Eukaryota > Metazoa > Arthropoda > Insecta > Diptera > Calliphoridae > Protocalliphora > Protocalliphora azurea. Next base: position 57,002,696 of record OW026519.1, read on the forward strand.
TTCACGTTTTGGGCCGGTCGATTGGCCACCAAGATCATGTGATATCACACCGTTAGACTTTTTCCTGTGGGGATATGTAAAATCTAAAGCTTCGATTCTGGCCTTGGAGGAAAACATCACGCGTGTCATTCGCCTGTTACCAGTCGAAATGCTCGAACGAGTCATCGAAAATTGGACTCAACGGATGGACCATCTGCGACGTAGCAACGGCCAATATTTGATAGACATAATCTTCAAAAAATTAATGCCAAAGAATGTTCTTTCAAATGATAACAAACATTCCCATTAAATTTGAATTTTCTGTGTTTTTTTCTTTAAAAAAGTAGGGAACCTCGAAATGAATCACCTCTAATACAGGGTGATCCTGCCCAAAAATAGAAAGAAGAAATATAATATATAAAAAAAATGAAAGCAGATTTTTATTCAGCACGTCATATTCCATCTAGTCCTATTATTAATTAAGGTAAGATTTTTCCGCAACCAGTGTAATTTATCAATATTCAAAAAAAAAAAAAAAAAAAAAAAATTCGTAAAAGTAGCATTTTTTAAGGTACTTAAAGAAAGAAAAGCTAAATTTGAAAAAAATGTATAAAATGTCGAAAAAATACACAATTTTAGAAAAGTAAAATTAAGTTTTTTTCTTTTTAAAAAAGTTTAATTTTTTTAAAGTACTACTTTTTAGAAAAGATACTATGTATTTAAAAAAGTACGAAATTTCAAACAAAAGCAACATTTTTTCAAAAAACTACTAAATAAAACTCTTAAGAAAAGTCATATTTTTTTTTAAAAAAGTACTATTTTTCAAAAAAGTACAAAGTTTCATAAAAAATAAATTTTTTAAACAAAAGCGCAATTCTTCATTTAAAAATAGTACAAAGAGTACTATATTTTTAGAAACTACTAATTAAAATAAAAGAATAAATTAAAAAAGAAATCAATTTTATAAAAAAATACGAATTTTGAAAATTTTACCAATTAAATACAATTTAAAAAAAAAGGACTATCTTTGAAAAAAGTATAATTAAAAAAAATAAAATTTAAGTTTGCAAAAAAGTACCAATTTTCATTTCAAGTACTATAAAAAAATACTATTTTTGAAAAAAAAACTTTAAAAATGGTACCATTTAAAGCAAAAAATATTCAAAAGTAGCATTTTTCCAAATAAATGTACCAATTTTGAAAAACTAAGCAAATAGCATTTTTCGAAAAAGGAAGTAATTTTACAAAAAAGTCCACATTTTTACTGATTAAGTACTATTTTTAAAAAAAGAACTATTAAAAAATTACCATTACTAGAAAGTGTATCATAAAAAAAAAATAAAAAATAATAATAAAAATAAAATAAAAAAAAATTCAATAAATACTATTTTTCAAAAAAGTACAATTATAAAAAAAAAAAAACTAATTTTCAAAAAGTTACAATATTAAGTTTTCCAAAAAGTACCAGTTTTTAACAACACACAACGCAAAAGAGTACAAATTTGAAAAAAGTACCAATTTTCACAAAAATTAGGAATATTTCAAAAAACTTTAAATTTTCAAAAGTAAATCAAGTAATGTTATAAAAAAAAGTAAATTAAAAAGAGTAATATTAAAAAAAAAGTATAAAATTTTCAAAAGAAAAAGGTTAAAAGCTTTTACACTTTTCAAAAAAGCACTATTTCTGAAGGAAAAAATTAAAAAAAAATACCTTTTCGATGTTATCATTTTTTTATTTATTTATTTATTTTTTTAATAAACATTTTTTTTTTTAAAGTAAAATTTTTATTAGGTCTATGCTTGATCCCTTCGTTATTTTTAATGAAAAATTAATATTTATTTCAAAGGGTATAATTTATGTATTTTACTCAAGCCACTTCTTATCTTCTGGTACAAAGCCTTAATTTAGCGCCATGGCTTTAGTGTCGATTTTCCAGGTTTAACACGCTTCACATATGATTTTTTGCGCTCATAATGGATCCACTCTTCATAGCCCGTAATAATGCTGAAATGTCTTTGTTTTGTAGCGTTGAAGTATTTCAGACAAGTAAAATCGTCTTTCGCTGTCTCTTGGCTTCAGTTCCCAAGTGCTTTTAAACGTCTAGAAATTTTTGCTTGATCTACATCCAATGATTCTGCAAGTGTTTGGAACGAGTCTTATTAGAATAAAGCCTCCAATTCTTCATTTGTAAAATTTTTTGGCTGGCCGGGACGCACATCATGCACATCGAAATCGACATTTTTAAATCATCCATTCACTCACGACAACTTGCCTCAGCTAAACCATGATCCCCATAAATTTTCACCAAATGCGGTGCCTTTCCCTAGCGACTTTCTTCAAAAAATAATAATGAAGTAAAACTTCCCGCAAATGCTCTTTTTTGGTTCAAAGCTTCAAAAAAACAGTGTTGTTTACATTTCCACAGAATGATACATAATAAATAAGAAATCCTAGTGACAGTACTTTCACATGACGTAGTTGTAATAATGGACCGCTTGGAAAAAATAGTATTATCATAATCTAGTAGCAAAAAAGTAGCATTATTTTTAAACAACAGTTTTCAAAAAAGTACTAATTTTCTCAAAAGAAGGATGGACAATTTTTTGAAAAAATTATCGATAAAACAAAAAATAATTTGCGAAAAAAAGGAATAAATTTTCAATAAAAGAACAAAACTTGGAAAAAGTATACATTTGTGCAAAAGGGTAACAGTTTTTAAATTAGTATCATACAAATGTTTAAAAATGTACCATTTTTGCAAAAAGTAACGAATTTTTCAAGAATTTTTTATTTTCCAAAAGAGCACTATTTTTGAAATAAATAATTAAATCCTTTTTTGAGCAAAATATATTTAAAAAATACTTTTTCTTGATATCTATATTTTTTTAATAATGTTAATAGTGCGTTCGAATAGAACATAACACACAAATATTGATATAAAAGTTGATGGGGTTAAGTTATAATTTATGAATGAAACAATATAATTTAAGGTTTTTTCTACAGATTTATTACGTGTAACAATAAAGAATAAATTAATGATTAGATATGCATTTTTTTTATTTTCTCCCTCAATTAATAATTTGATTGCACTTTACGTAACTTTTTTGGAATCAATTGTTCACTTATGTTTAGAAATTGTCAATGTTTTGGGCGCAGAATTAGTCTTCATTAATTCCCTTTTGACAAGGGTCCAATATCTTTCAATTGGTCAAAGTTCTAGATAGTTAGGAGAGTTGGCATTTTTCAGAACAAAATTAAAATTATGTTTACTGTACCATTCTAAAAGAATTTTGAGACCCTATGTTTTCTTATAAATGGAAGCAGTCTTTTCCTTGAGATAAATATAGGATTTTATTGTGCCCGATGTTATATACGATTCACTTCTTTCACTTGCTAAACAAGAAACTTTTTGGTAAATTTTGATGGTTTTTTTGGTACGGTACTCTTCTGGAAGGAACATTTCTTCTAACATCCGTGGGATCCGTGAAAAGTCAAAAATGGCGAACGTTTCATCATCCATTACACAACATTTAAATTAATTATTTTTTTTTAAGACCTTTGCTCTCTTTTCAGCTTCAGCCTTCTTCTTATTTGGTACTTTTTGCACATTAAATGTTCAATATTGAACAAGGGAAAATTTGAAAATATTGTCATAAATTTAATCTGGCAATGCTGTGAGACGCGGCCGCGCTTCAAAGTTGAATTTCATAAATTTTTTTTTATAAGAATCGCTCGTCCGCGTGAGAAAACAAGATCAGCTGATTTCCGCCCGTAGTCGCGTGCTGCGTGCTTTGGCTTTCCACCATAAATTTGCGTATATAGCGTTCAAAACATTTCACACTTCTAGCCACTTCACATTCGTAAATGTTTAGAATACTTGTTAACAACTGCTACATACACCTTTTTGGCTTGGTGTTCGTTTCCTGTTCTTTTATTTTTTCTTGTTCCTGGCTTCCGATCAATTGTAAGGTCATTGTTTAACTTTCTTACCATGCAAGAAAGTAGTTGTCTTCTGACACGTAGGTTAGGTTAGGTTCTTAGGGCAGCTGTCTAGTCAATAAGAGATAGCTCACTTGGGTCCAATTTGGTCCCGTTGTGAAACCCTAAGGGATGTACGGCGCATGTGTGAAAGAATTCATCCATCGGACTTCCAAAATTAGCAATCCTGTTCTCGACAAGAGTGGGATGCTCCACTGTTTCCTCCTCTTCCTCATGTCTACAACTTCTACAAAAGTCGTTAAAAGGGTGACCTAGTCTCCTAGCATGCGCACTAGCAATCCAATACCCTGTGACCACGGCTACCAGATTTCTTAGTCGATGCCTCGATGAAGTTAGATCGGGATTCGTCATAATGGGGCCATATTTGCCTCGAGGTTGAACATGTAGATTCATTTGTCCATCTGTCTTGTGCAATCCTCGATAAGTTCCGCAGAATTATTGATCTGCAAGCCGAAAGCAATACTCCAACCAGTTGGTCCGTATCTTTACCTCGAAGAAGGGATAAGCCAGAGATGGCTAATGCATTCGCAATAAAATTATCCGGGGTGCTTGAATGACCCTTAACCCTGACCAGCTCCAGGTTTGAATGTTGCCATCTTATTCAGAGATGTCCGGCATTCATGTACCTATCTGGATGTCGAAAAGACACCCGAGAGTGATTTGATCGCGGCTTGACTGTACGTACAGATTTGGATATCCGCTCTGAATACCCTATAGTATATTAATCAATTCACCGCCCTTTTTATAGCCGAGATCTCTGCTTGAAGAATGCTGCAGTGATCTGGCAATTTAAAGGAAATGTTTTTCCTATCTGACACGTAGCTCTTTTACAATTTTTTTGTAAGTCCAATTTGGATAAGTTTTAATAGTTAAAAAAATTACATGCTTCCCTTTGATTCTCCATTGTAAAGCAAGTACACAAAATATTTTGAAAATTCGTATAATTATAAAATCTGGAGTATTTTTTAAAAATCAGCAGACAAAGTTATAAACAAAAATATTTTTAATTCAGAAAAATATATATAAAAAAAATGTATAAAAAAAGATGAGGCTATGAGGAAGGATTTAAATATTAAGTCCTTGACGAATGTAGCGCATTTTTAAATTTAAATTTTACAAAGATTTTTTTTTTTTGCACAACACTGTAATATGACATTTAGTTAACTAATTGTGACTTAATTTCACAATTAAATATACGTATCATATCCTAAATAAGCGAAATATGTAATAGTTGTTTATGTTTTAATAAAAAATGCATTTTATGCCTTAAGGGTTCAAACTAAGGTCATAAAAACAAGACAAATGCAACTCAAACCTCCTTTTTCCATACAAGCAACAACAAACGAAAGATGCTGAGCAAAATATTTCGGGGGGGTTTCCTTGAGATATTTAACTTTAGGCCGGTTTTTACATTAATTATTTTTGACAAGAGATGACATTGAGATAATGATTACCGAATATAGTTTCCTCATTCTGGTGGCCTTAAAAAAGACATTGAAATTTGCCACCAAAAACAAAAAAAGAAAAATCGCAAATACATTTCCATCGATTTTTCGCAACAATTTGTTAACAGATACTTAGTTAATGACAAAGGGGGAAGGTGGGGGGGGGGGTTTTGTAAATGTACTGCATATATTAGAAATAACTTACCTAGGCATTATGGGTAAATATGAAGTGGTAGAATCCAAGGTACGTATAGTAGTATTACCCCTAATCACTAATTTTTCACGTGTAATACGACGAAAAGTCTCTTCTTGACGCATTTTTGCTGCTAGATTTTAATTTTTAACTTCAATACTTGTGTTTTATATATTTTTTTTTATAATTTGTTATAATTTTCTTAATTCACTGCCATTTGTTAACATTTCTTGTAGGCAACTAACTGCCTGCGAATATTTTTTCTAGGCTCTATTTTATTTCTTTTTATTTAATATTTCATCTTGTTCTTTAAGCAACTTTTTAGATGCTGTAGAGATGCTTCGTTCGTGGGAGATTTTAATGCGCAGGATTTTTATCTTATGTTATTTGTTTATTTCAGATTATTTAAGTTATTTTATTAATTATCTAAAATTTGTTTTAAATATTTTCATTTTTTTACCATTTATTACACAACTGCATTTAGTCAAGGATATTTTTGCATTGTTCGCTTGTGCCACACTATCTTTTGTTTGTGTTTTGACCAGTCAGTCAGTTATTCCACCACTTGCAACAACTAACTGGTCAATTTTCTAATGCGACTGTTATTTTGTGTGCTTGTGTGTGAGGGGGTTTTAAAAAGGGTGGTTTTTACTAATTATACCCAACACCACCATAGGTGGTTGGGCTATTATACGTTTGTGCTGATGTTTGTAACGCATAGAAAAAATCATCCAACACCACCTACCTTGAAGTATACCAATCGACTAAGAATCACTTTTTAAATCGATCTAACGATGTCCGTCCGTCCGTCTGGCTGGCTGTCCATGTAAACCTTGTGCACAAAGTACAGGTCGCAATTTTGAAGAATCATGACACAAGGACGAAGCCTATTGAAATTGGTAATGATTGGTCCATTATTTCAAATAGTTTCCATACAAATGTCTTCCCGGAATAGGGAATAGCGAATAGGGAAACTATCATAAATGCCTTAAATATAGCGATAGTTTAATTTAATTCGGTGTAAGGAAGTTTTGTATAATTATCAATCTTTGTGCCAAATTTCATAAAGATCGGTCCATAATTGACCATAGCTCCCATATAAAACCCTCTTCCGAAAATCACTTTAACTTGCATAAATCACTATCATATTAGTATCAGGTTTATATTCGACTCAAATAAGTTTTATATAAATAGAAATCATAGTGACAAATTTTATAAGGATTGCTCCATAATTTACCATAACTCCCATATAAGCGCACTTTCGGGAGTCATCCTAAATTCATATAAAAATTAGTATTAACGTAATATTCTGTATTCGTATATTTTATATTACATTTAGTAAAAATATCGGTCCATAATTGTCCACATGTCTAATATAACACACCTCCACGAATTTTGATGGATATACACAATGGTGTGGGGTATCATATGGTCGGGCTTGACCGACTATATCTTTTTTACTTTTTACAGTACATATTATATTTTTTATGTTTGAATATTTTGTTGTATTGTCCCATCGCTTGTTTTAAAACATTTTAAAATAGGGGATGGAAATTTTCCCCCCGAACCTACTATTATAATAAATGCAGTGTCATAAATTTAGTTTTTTTTTTATGTATAAATGCGAGTATTTAATTACAATTGTGGAATCTTATTGATTATTGTTTGCATTTCATTTTCATTTAAAAAAAGCAACAGTTGTCTTATTTCATATAATTATTTTTAGTACATTTTAAATCCCTTGAATATATTACGTACATATTTTGGTACTTTTAATCTGACACCATTTAAGGACTGCGCATGAAAAAATTAGTGCATATAATTTAGCTTATAAAAATGAAACCAATGGGTTAAACTTTTTAAAATTTTGTCCTGTTAAAGGCGGTTATATGCCAGTTTTAAATTTAACCCTTAAATGCTCACTGTATGCTTAAAGATACAACCATTAAAAACGTTCCCACGGGTTAATTTTAAGTCTAAAAAGATTAAAAAAAATTAAGTTACCTCCTTTAGAAAACATAAACTGTTTATTTAAAATTAATTTCCATAAAAAAATAAGTAAGAAGATATATTCGGTAAAGCCGGACCATATAATACCCCATTACCATTGTGCATGTCCATCAAAATTCGTGGAGGGGTCTTATATTAGACATGTGGACAATTGTGAACCGATACTTTTACTAAGTGTAAAATAAAATATACGAATACAGAATATTACATTAATACTAACATTTATATGAATTTATGCACTTTAGGGTGATTCCCGAAAGTGGACTTATATGGAAGCTATGGTAAATTATGGATCGATCTTCATTTGGCATAAGGATTGATATTTACATAAAACTTCCTTACACCGAATTTCATTAAAATATTGCTATATTTAAGGCATTTATAATCATTAAACCCCTATTCCGGGAGGACATTTGTATGGGGGCTAGGTGAAATAATGGCCCGATCTTTAACACGTGCCAAATTTCATGGAGTTATCTTCAAAATTGCGACCTGTACTTTGTTCAAAAGTTTTACATGGACAGTTAACCAGAGGTCCAGCCAGCCAGACGGACGGACATGTTAGATTGACTCAAAAAGTGATTCTGAGTCGAGATCACCTATGATGGTGTGGGGTATAAAAAAATGATTGATTTGTCTCTGTAGTTAGCAATAAGATTTGAAAAATGTAATTTAGTAAAAATTAAATAAACTACATATTTTGTAACGTAAAATCAAACACCAGAGTTGTAATTGAGACTGAAAAAAAATTTTTTGACGTCTTACAGAAACATGTCTAGAAGCTATTAAAAATAATCTGGAAAAATAATCTTGCGAAACCGAGTCACAAAAACTTAATAGATGGTTGTATCTTCTACATACTGGAAATTCGAAATTTCTTGAATTTTAAATGTTTTACTTACAATTATTTACATAGATTAGCATTTTATTTGTTTTAGATTAATTTAAGAATATTTATAAAATTCATATTGAATTAGAAAGTTTGAAAAATATAATAAATAATAAAATAACCGGGAATATCTAAGGGCCACAGGAAAACAAGGATTTTTAATTTTAGTTAATCCGGTTGTAAAAGATATATAAATTTATTTTGGTGAAAGATTTTATATAGAAAAGTAAAAAAAAAAAAAATTACAATTAACCGCAAATATCTTCAGTACGAAATGTTTTCGGTTCCAAATATACCTAATAATATATGCTCGTCTTTATTGTACAATAGCGGGGAAAAAAGTGACTCTAATATTGATGAAGTAAAATTTTCGCCAGATGACTGACCATAATCTCTAATTTAATGCTATCCGTTCATTGCTTCTGAGTTCGGTGGGCTTAGTATAAATCCAAAATCTTCGGAATTTCAAAGGGTTTGTGGAAGAGGCATTCTCCAATTAAGGAAAGTGCAACTTCAATTTAGAGGAGCTAGTCGATTCACCCCATCGAAAACATTGCAAAAATATTGGAAACTCCATACCAAATTTTGTGACATTTGTTGCCTCAATAGGCCCACTTGTTGGAAAGTTAAATACTATTCAACTTGTAGATTTATGATATCATCCCAGCAAAAACTTTGCTTTCCTGGTAAGCTAGCAGGTAGAATTGGAAACAAAAATAAACTACTTATTTTTTGCCTGAATAACTAGTTATTTTTGTTCGACTTGTCCACAAATTCATGAAGTTATTTTTTGACTCTAGGGGTACTCAAAAATATGTACCTAAACGAAAACAAAAAAAAAAAACAAAAAAATTTTGCCATCAGTTAGATTCGAACTTGGACACACACTAACCACTCGTTTTTACTGACTAACGTCTTGCTCAGTACACCATCTCGCACATATCATCTAAGCGACAAAAACTCTATTTAGTTTAAAATATCCTTTTAGACATTTTGTTATAAAAAACTAACAGCTTCAGAATGGGTTTGAACCAACAACCTTCTGGTTGTTAATACGGCGCTCTAGCCAACTCATCCACGTGATTGCAGTATTACTGTGCTATTATACTACTGAGTACTTATTAATGTAATACAGAGTAGGTAAATAATAATGACGCCTCATTACCAAGAAACTACTTTAATAAGTAGTTGTTATTACCGAAAACCAAAAAGTTTTTACTGGGATATAGCTAAAAGTTGAACAAGTCGTATACTGTCGTTGAAAGGTTTTACTAATCAACGTCTGATTGTTTTCAGGGCTCGAGCGAAATGGTCGAACAAGCCACTTTTATGCCTTCAATAAGTCCCTCTTTGGTAGTATACTGCTTTCAAAAGCATACACCTTACAATGATGTTAAAGTCCGGCGAGCACATTAACATTTTAATCGCGTAGCCATGACTTTACCACCCGGACAGTATGAATTGGTGCATTATCATGCTGGAATGTCCACTGTAAGATTTCAAAAATGTTCTGAAAGTGTGTAAACGCTTCTTGTAGCACTCAAATATAGCAATTAGCGTTCATGGTGCTGGGCAAAAATTTCAGCTCGCGGGATATTTCTCTCTACACCATAACCCCTCCCACTCTGCTATGCAAACGATCCAATTGATGCTCTTCTTTTCGGAGATCATGAAAATAATAATTAAAGCTATCAGGGCCTTCTAAATTAATTTTTTTTTTTCATCTGAAAAAACGACACGGTGCCACTCGTTATTCCAAGTCATGTGAGTTCAACAAAAACCCAAGCGCATATTTTTCCGAGCACCGTTAAGTGGTGTTTTTTTCTTAAGTTTTAATCGCTTCAGATGTTCAGCCTTCGAAATTACATGCTGCACTGTTTTTACGCTTGCCGAAACACCAGTTTTAGCTTTAATTTATGCAGACGGGTAGTGAGAATTTGATGCTGCTCTGAGAATAGCACGTTTACCAGTTGCCGAAAGTACACTTTTAGTACGGCCTTTCATATTTTTCACGTCGTTTGACTCATTCCGTAAAAAAATTGGATACCACTTTTCGGCTTCTTTTGATTCGTTCAGCGATTTTGTGGATAGATTGTTCAGATTTCTTATAAATTTTAATTTTTATTTTTTCAGCTTCTGTTAAGGTTTTTTTTTCCTCGACCCATGTCAAAAAAAAAAATTTCATTAAAATAACTCAATTTGCATTAAAACACTTTTTTTCTATTGCACTTGCTCACTTGCTTGAGAAAACTAAAGTTAATGCTGGGGATCCTAATAAAGTGACGTAAAAAAAATATAGACAATTTTGGTCAATCACAAAACAAAATATTGAAATAATTATAACGGAACTCTTCCAGAACACAAATTTGATCTCAGAGCAAGTAAACATAAACACCTTTAAAACACAAAACAAACCACAGATAATTGTTTGCAAATATCGGAGAGAATTGCAGTTGTACAAAGGGGGGGGGGGGGGGGTTTCCTATTCATGTGGCGGAGAGTGTATCTTTTCAAAAAAAAAATATATATATATATATATTTCGAAAATCGGGGTATGTAGTTGTTAATTTTTCGTATTTGTACATATCATATATTTTTTTCAACATAATCCGCGTTCATAAGCATTTAAGGGTTAAAAGAAAAATAAATTTTTTGTTCGTTTTTAGTAAGATATTTAATATTTTTGGAAAGTTCTAAATGTAAGCTTTATTGCGTTCTCGGTTACTTTTTTTGTTGGAATAGGTCCGCTTATTTTTAAACTTTAGATGCATTCATATTTTTGAAAAATTAATCTCAATAATTTTCGTCCTCTCTTTTGCTTTCATTTTTTTTATCGTTCCTATAGGATTTTTTTTGCGGGTCTTCAGTCAACCTTTTTTAAACTTCTCTGACAAAAGATATTGACCAATTTAATAAATGAGTCGTATTTCATCCAGAGATTTAGAGATTTTCCCTTAAAATGCGTATTCTTTTGTTTGCGATCCCACAGTCTGCATAACAACTCTTTCTTCGATTATCAGAGTCCCTTTTGTTAATTATGAACTGTATTTTTTATGATTAAAAAAAAAAAACTGAATTTCCCAACTCACACTCCTAGCAATTGTTTTATATTTTATATATTTTCTTTTAAATATCAATCTAATCTAAATCAGTTGTTCCTACAAGATCCTGCTTTAAGAACTTGAGAACTACTCACCCAAATTTTAGAGCAACAAATTAAGTACATCCTTACAAACTCACATATTATAATATGAGAGTTTTAAAGTGTTTTTCGAAATATTTCCAAAAAAATTCCAAGTTAAATTTCAAATTTTAATTCAAATTGGAATTCATTAAAAACATGTGATACTTTCTCAATTTGATATCGAAAGTTATTCTGAAACAATTTCTTTTAATCTATAATAAATTAATAGGTACTCGAAAGAAAATAAATTAAAAATGATATTTTCTCAATTTGACTTCAATTGCTATTGACAATTATGGCTAAACTCAAAAATATAGTGAAGACATTTGATTTCAAATAATTATAAATTTTTAGATAAGTACGAAGAAATAAATTCGTGTTATCATTATTTCATTCAGTGTTTAGTGATTTCATTTAGTAGTTACGATTTTTGATAAGTTAAATACGGCGAAAATATCGTTACAAAATTGTACTTGAATTCAAATATAACGGTTTTAACGGCTGGTTTAAAGTTAAATAATACTTATCAATCTTTCTCAATGCTTCTCAATCTTTCTCAATACTTCTCAACCTTTCTATTTATGTTAACAGCAGTTAACATATCTATAGAAATTATTAACATAGTTATAAACATACAACATTGAAAGCTTTCGCCATTATTTGTAAGTATGGCAACACTAAATGTAGAAGCTTCTAACATTAACATCGAAAGCTCTAGAATTCGAATATACTAGTTTGTCGGTTAAGATCATTGTAGAAATTTATCTTTCGAAAAGCTTCTAGAAGGTAATGCAGTGTATATAAATTGGCCGTGAGAACACCATTGAGTGAGTCTAATTGGAAGCATCGTTAAGTAAAGACGAATTACTGTATTGCATTTTCTTGTACATTATTAAAGTATGCCGTATAAAGAGTGTAATTTAAGTGTGTGTGTGTGTGTGTATTAGAACACAGTGATTATTTAAATTGTTATTGTTGTACATTTTTAAATAAAATAAAGAGTTCTTACAATTTTTAAACTACAAAACTGCTTTTATTTGCAATCAAAGTAACCGGTTTATTTAAAAGGAAATAAACCGCAGTTTTTAAAATGTAAAAACGTAACAATATATTTAAAATTTTTAAAAAGTCTTCAGTTCTCTACCTAGATGACTTTTTAGTATATCGTGATAAAAAAATGTCGGTATTTTTTGGCAAAATTATAAAATCAAATCATGCTCATTATGTTTCTTTAATTTTATTACGTTTTAATTTCTAAGGAAACAATTTCAGAATGTGTTTTTATTATTTTCTTTAGTCTTGAAAATACATAATATATCTCTTTTTTTTACAAATATAAACTATTTTTATTCATAGAACTTTTTTCTAGCATTTTTTTAGGTTTTGGCAACACTGTACCCCTATAATATTTTCTGATCCTACAATTACTGTTATAACTGCTTCTAAATAAGTAATTCGTAAGCAATTACTACCTGTTTAGAGAGTGCATCCCAGGATTTCCCGTACCGGGATTCCTGTGAAATTTGCAATCTTTTATGCCCCGCTTTCCAAGGGATTCCCGAGAATTCTAAAAGCATTTAAATGAAAGAAAACTGCAAGAATTTAAACAAAAACCTATATATTTTATTAAACTTTTGAAAAAAAAAAAATTAAGTAGAGATACTTTTTTCAATAGCCTTTTTTTGACAGATCACGTGTGAGTCGTGTCATGCTGTCACGTTATTTTTGTTTAGTATTGTTTGGCATTTCATAATGGAAAGACTTACACCTGAACTACGTTTACAAATCGTTCAACTTTATTACGAAAATTCACGTTCTGTGTGGAATGTGTTTCGTGCACTTCGCTCAACTTATGGTCAATATAATCGGCCTACTGAGCGTACTATTCGCTACACCATCACCCATTTTGAGACGCAGCATTCATTATTGGATAATATTCGACCGAATAGACCACATCCAGCGGCCGTAACTGAGAGTGTACATGAAGACCGTGGAGAGTCGATTCGGCGCCGTTCGCACCAACTCTGACTGACGTATGGAACGACTTGGCGCATTTTACGTCGAGATCTTAAATTGAAAGCGTATAAAATAGAGCTTGTGCAACAACTGAAGTTGCTCGCTCTATGGGCTCTTGAAAAGTTCCAAGAAGATACGACATTTTCGAGGCAAATTTTGTTCAGCGATGAGGCCCATTTCTGGCTCAATGGGTATGTAAACAAACAGAACTGCCGCATTTGGGACGAAGAGCAACCTGAAGAGATTCAAGAACTGCCACTTCATCCAGAAAAAACAACTGTTTGGTGTGGCTTGTGGGCCGGTGGAATCATCGGTCTATATTTCTTCAAAAAAATGATGCCGGTGCGAACGTAACCATCAATGGTGACCGTTATCTGTCCATGATAACCGACTATTTGATGCCTGAAATTGAAGCTCGCGATTTCGGCGACATTTGGTTTCAGCAAGACGGCGCCACTTCCTACACATCGCATCCATCAATGGATTTATTGAGAAAACACTTCGGTGAGCACATAATTTCACGTTTTGGGCCGGTCGATTGGCCACCAAAATCGTGTGATATCACACCGTTAGACTTTTTCCTGTGGGGATATGTAAAGTCTAAAGTTTATGCGGACAAACCCGCTTCGATTCAGGCCTTGGAGGAAAACATCATGCGTGTCATTTGTCAGTTACCAGTCGAAATGCTCGAACGAGTCATCGAAAATTGGACTCAACGGATGGACCATCTGCGATGTAGCAACGGCCAACATTTGATAGACATAATCTTAAAAAAATAAATGCCAAAGAATATTCTTTCAAATGATAATAAACATTCCCCATTAAATTTGAATTTTCTGTTTTTTTTTTTTTTTTTTTTTTTTTTAAAGCAGGGAACCTAGAAATGGATCACCCATTATATTAACAACAATTTCATTGTTTAAGTTTTTATGTACAATTCATTAAATTATTTAATCTTAATTAAATATCAGCACTAAACACTAGCAAGTGAAAAAGTATAACTGATTGTCAGTAGTATAAACAGCATGTGGAATTTATCCCATAGAAATTTAGCAAAACATCCAGAAAGTTAAGAGAAAAAGCTAACAGTAAGCTCCACAAATCATTAATTATTCATATAATTTTCAACTGGAAAGCTACAGAAAATATTGCCAGTTATGTTGAATGACGTCTGATGGGATCTATAACACGAAAGCGAGTGTTTTATAACGGATATTGTATTCATTATTTAATGGATAACAGATTTAAGCTTAGTGTGATTCAAAATGTACTAAATGTACCTAATATTATGAAATGGCTAATCATTTATAACATCTTGTCCAAATTTCAAGTTCCTACTGCAATTTGAACAGTAGCTGCTACTCGGCCATTTATGTTGACAATCACAAAACAAATTTTATTTTTTTCTCCACCAATATTAATGTAAATTAGGCGATAGCTAAAGAAAAATTATCACTTAATTATCATTTAATTTTAATAATAAAATTTTATTCGTCCACATAAACTTTTTTAGAAAATTTACGAAATATATGTTTATTTATTTCTATTTAGCTAATGTTTTATATATATATTAATATTGAAGATAAAAAATTTCCTAAAAATATCAACAATATAAATCATCCAATCATCGCATGAAATTGGAATTTGGCTTTCATAATTTTAGGTACGTTTAAATGTATCGCACATTGGTTATTTCCATTGTTTGAATCACCTCCAAGTGTTTCAGAAAAAACTGTCATCAGCCACTACTTTTACAATTATTAAATTCTAAATTTTTAAATTAATTTTTAATAAATTAAATTTTTAAAGAGATTTACAAACTTAAAAAGGTTTGAATAATTTCTCTATTTTTTGTCTTAAATTTTTATGATTCATATCTTTAAAATATAAATAACATTATTGCTTAATATTGTTTCGATATCCACAAAACTCTTTTACAATATATATCCTTCTTTAAATTTGCTAATGCAAAGACTCATATCCTATATCGATATTTTTGGGAATAATTAAAATGTCTATATAATATTAAATGTTTCAGATTAGTCTATTTCCTGTTAATTTGTATCAAATTTCCTTAATTAATAATTAGAATGTATTAAACTTATAAACGCCATTTTGTTATTAAGAAAACCACTCAGAGCAATTAAAATTTATTTGTTTTTTTTTTTAATAATTTTCTTTACAATATATCAATTACCATAAAATATTTTTTATATAAAAAAAGAAACAGTTTTACATACACAATAGGGTTATGGCTTTTTTGAAACTTATCAAAATATATATAATATATATATATATACCCCTCTAAAAATGAAGATTTCTTATATAATTCCCAAAATGTTACATCTGAATGCTTACATTTACGTGAGCTGCACCATTTCCAAAACACCCATAAAAATACGTATTTCTTTCAATATCATTATCAAAATTTTCGATAAAAGAAAAGAAAAGATTTCTTTTCAAACATATAATTTTATATGTTTTCCAAAATTTTTCAACATATTAAATACAGCGGAATTTATAAAAAATATAATAAGTTCCTTTAAAATCGCAATAATAATCGAATTAAAGAGATTTTTGAAATTTAGTCACTATTTTACAAGAATTTATAGCTTTTATGATAAATGTATGCTCTCGGTTACATTTATTTTCTTAACTAACCATATATTCTATATAAAAATTAATTTAACCGATTATGGGCCAGAATTCCCAAAATATTATTTGTGTAACTAAAGGGTTAAATGAATACATATATCAATAGTATTAAATGAGACCTTTCCAATGGTGCCCTAAAGTATAATAACGATGGAAAATGTCCAAAATATTCAAACTCTAATAAAATAGTATTTTAAATAAAATCATAGAAAATTTTACTAAATTTTTGCGAGAAGGAAAAGTAGTTTTAACATTTTTTTTAATCATTATGTTTTAAACTTTATTTGTCTATCATATGTTGTATTTTTTTTTTTTTTACAAAAAGTTAAAAATTATGTAGACTGCTGATCGATCGAAAACTATAGGTATTTTAAAAATGGTTCAGCTCATTCGAACGAAATAATTGAACCGACATATTTTGGGGATTAATTTAAAACATATCAACCTTTTCTTTTAGGGGGGTACATTTGTAACATTTTATTTGTTTCCACACAAATCATATATATATATAATAATGATAATAATAATTTAATTTAAAATTTAAGGACAATCGCTAGAGTTTTTATGTAAATCCAAAATTTTGCCAAAAAAAGCTTTTTATTGAAAATTTACCATAATAATTATAAATAAAAATACTTAAGTAAAATATACTTTAATATTAAATATAAATGTTATTTGCTTTTCGTGCTATAAAATTAGTACAGAGTATATGTATGTATATCCATTTTCTAAAACAAATCGTACCTTAAATTTAAAGCTTTTATCACATAATATATATATCTAATAAATTGTTTTTGCTTCTCGTATTAAATATAAATATTAAAATAAAAAATAAATTTAAAAAACGAGCTCATTTTAGAAATCGCAGTCGGTGAGTGATTTTTTTTGTGGTATTTTTAAGTCCAAAAAAGTCATACCCTAATCCACAATTTATGCTATTTTAAATTTTAAATTACTTTCTTTTAGTTATACAAATTCGAAATTAAAGTATTAAATATTTAAGTAGATAATATTCAATTCAAATAAACATTTATTTAGTCTAAGCTCATACACAGCAATTTTTCTTTCTGCAATTTCGTTTTTCTTTTGAACTTACACGTTCGCACACAAAATTTTACTTCAGCAATTTTTGTTTTAATTGCCTTGATTTGTTTTGAAGTACGAAAATGAAAAAACAAAACGAATTTCTAAGAACAGGAAAGTTTGTACACTTTCATATTTCCATAAAATAAGAATTTCAGTAAGAAACAGTGCCTTGTGTGAACTCAGACTTAACCAATAATTTTAGAGGCACATATGAAATTAATTTATAAATATATATATATATATATATATATATATATATTATTAACAAGTTATAGTTTGTATTAAAGAAATCGAATATTCAAGAATTTCATATAGTATTAAAGGATTTAGGATCTTTAAAAATCCTTAAAGTAGTACGTATAACAATACAGTAATTTTAAAATAATTAGTTTATTTATTTTTTTTTATGTTAAAATTTGTTTAACGAATTTGGTGCTTAATAAGATTAATTGTATAATTTACATTTTATTATAATTTTTTTATTTTTTGTTTAAAAAACATTAACAGTTTGATTCATTTATTTTTTTTTTTTTTGTGTTATTAATTGATTTACTAAAAAACTGTGGCATAATAGAACATAAATACGTATAATGAAATTTGTTTTTTTAAAGAGGAACTTTGTGATACGTTTGTTACAAAACTACACCATTGGCTAATAAAAATTTGATAAAATTTTAAATGAAATTTGTTTAAAATGAAGGAAAATTTAGAGAGAATTTAATAAACTTAATAAAATTGAAATGTAAATGAACTAGATTTGAACTATTGCTGATTTAGAGAAAAACAAGTACTGATCTAGATCTGAACTTAACTAGAAATGCACTAAAACATAGCTCAAATTGACCTAGAAATGAACTGTAACTTAACTGGCCTAAAACTGATTGAGAATATATTTAGAAATGAACTGAAACTCAAATTGTTTTACAACAATTTTAGTTCATTTTATTTAAAATTGAACTAGAAACTAACTGGTATTGATCTAGAAATTAATTAGATCTGTACTAAAAATGATCTAACTGATCTTCAATCGATGTAGGAATGAAGTGAAACTTATCTAAAACTGATTTAGAAATGATCTAGAATTGAATTTAGCTAAAATTGTTGTAGAACTGAAGCAGAAATGAACTAGAAATTAACTAGTATTGATCTTGAACTAACTTAGAAATTAACTAAAAATGATTCTGAAATAAACTAGAAATGTTTTAGAAATTAATTAAAACTATACTAGAAGTGTTCTTAAACTGATTTTCAAAAGAACTAAAACTAATCTTGAATTGATGTAGAAATAAACTCTAAAGCTGATTTATAAAACCTTGAACTAAAAATTTTAACGAAAATAACAAAATAATTAAAAAAAAAAATAAAATTAAAACTAAAAAAATATTTCAATGAATTTAAAAGTTTTTATTAAAATTAATAAGTTACACACATTCATACATAAAAATTTGAAACAAATTTATAACCAATTAAATTTTGAAATAATAATAAAAAATTAAAAATTTATGAAAAACCAAAACTACTTTAGGAAATGGTGTAGTTTCATTTTATTTAAGTATTTATATCATTTAACTAATGACAACATTTGTTATTTCATATTTTTTCAATTTAATATTTAACAAGAGTATTTAAAAAATTAATCGTTTAGATATATATTTGATTTTCTTTACATATAAAAAAAGAAACCCAGAAAATTTAAACAAAATGAAAAAAAAGCAAAGGAAATACAAATTTATTGATATTTCCTAGCGGCAGTGCGTGCCTTCCAGGCTTTAACCAAATTATAGGAGAAATACAAAGTAAAACCATGTATTTGGAAACCAACAAAACAGAAAGCATACCATAATAAACCATAAGGAAGACCCTAGAATAAAACAATAATTATTACAAAGTATTATTAATGTTAGATAAAGCAACAACTCACCCTCCATAAAAATATGCCAGTCTCTTCCAATTCTGATTTATCATCCAAAGTCAAATATTCCCAAACATCACCAAAGTAATAGATGAAACAATATAATAGTGGCAAGACCGCAAACAAACCCAATGCTATCATATATTTTTGCATATCACGTATTTTATTGCTTTTGGCGGCTGATAGACCCAAAAATGAGGTCAATAATGAGGCTAGCCATATGTATTCCCACCATAGAGGTGCGGGCACTTCTAATTCTTCTATTTCCAGTACAAATATATCCAAACGATCCAATATGTCAGAGGTTAGCTTGGCTAACATAACAAAAAATAGCAGTGCATGAAAGAAAATGCAGTATTTCAGTCGTGATTTATTTAATAAACTGTAAAAGAATTAAAAATAATATTAGATTAAGAAAACATTTTTTAGTTTCTTGGTAGATTTCAATTTGTTAAAGAAATAAGTATTTTATTATTTTCATTTTATCTTTTCAGGTAAATCATCTTTAATCTTTTTCAGATTGCAGTAAAATGTTACAACAAATATTTAATTTTAGGTATGTATGTAAAGAAAAAAATTTCTGATTAATACAAAACATTGAAAATTTCGTAGGTTCAATTTAAAAATCGAAGAAAAATCAAAATCGTCATAACTGATCGTTTGTTTTTTGCCGGTTATTTATTGAACATCCAGATACAATTCTGAGAATGATATAGAATGAGTAATTTAATATAGAGTGAGTAATTTGTTTAGAATGGAAAACTTTAATTTCATGGAGTGTCCTTCTTATCTAATTGATCTAAATCCAACTGAAAAACTATGGGGTCGCTATGTTAGGGTGTATGCCAGTATGCAGGACAGTTTCGACTGACGAACTGCAGGTCTTGCTTGGCGTGGCACCCCTTGACTTGAATGTGATACGTCGTGCTATTACTTTCAAGATCAAGAGGGGGCTACCACTTCTTGCTCATGATAGGGTTTCGGCTCCTGATCTGGTGAATGGGGATATTAGGTAAAATAAGGCACTCATAGATGAGTGTCTTGTTTCTAGGTAGAGGACGCAATGGACGGACAGCGAAAAAGGGAGGGTGACGTATGAATGTATACGTGACGCGGACTTTGTACGTGAACGCCTGGACTTTGGCTTCAGCTTGAGTCTTGGCTTTTTACTGACGGGATATGGCTCATTCAATGCATTTTTGCATAAGAGAGGTCTATCCAATACTCCGAACTGTGGGTGTGGGAGGGGACAGGAAGATCCGGCATGTAATCCTTACGTGTCCGTACTATGATGACATCAGGGATTTAGATGATATGGGTATTACTCATACCGTGGCGGGATGGGATTATAGTAGGGTCTTAGGGAACGGTAGGACATTAACGAGGTTGGGAGGAGTTTTAGATGGGTTCCGCTTCTGACCAAAGGGATGGCATGTCCAAATACATGGTACTCAGGTGTAGCTGTTTGTTGCATCTGGGAGCGTTGGTGGGCGCGCTATACTCACCCGGTGTTAAGACCGCATCTGAAAAACTTTGGGGAATTGACCAGAATGTTATTTTAGCTCTTAAAGCCAAAAACGAAAATAAATTATGGACAATAGTACGGGAATCTAGGTACTGGATTTCATTAGAAATTTATAAGCCATTAGTTAACTGTATGACTCATAGGATATTGGGAACTATAAAAGAAAAACAGTTTTTAACAAAATATTCCATTCCTTAAAGAATTATTGGTTTAGTATAACATATTTTTTGAAATAAACCTACCTATTTGCTAGACAAATATTAACACATTTTTTTAAAGTTTTTAAGTATTTCTCCCCATTTGCTTATTTAATCTAAATAAGTGTTACGGTTTATCAAATGCTGCCATAAAGCATTTCTACAGAGGCCACAAACTTTTTTTAAATCTTAGTATTTTATTTATAAGGGCTTACGAAGTGAACCTATTTATTTATTCGTAACTTTATGTAGGTGAGTTTGTGGATTGTTCCGTGCACTATTTTTTTCATTCCATTTTGTGGTAATTCCGTTTGTAATCACATTCTGTCACACACCTCCATGGTGATACTTCCTATTGTTAGGATATTTACAATTTTTTGGTGACTGGTCATATGCTCATCTGCAAACCATTCTCCCATTGACATTAGTCTGGTCTTATATTCAGTCTCAATGGTCTCTTTAAACGGATCAATTGTGTTCGGTACAAGTCTCCCGTGATCGTTTCATCTGATTTTAACATCTCATAATAGATGACAACCTTCTGATACCATTAAATATAGAGCATTACCTTGGCGCCATGGATATTCGGCTTTGGTGTCGATTTTTCTGTTTGGCCCGGCTTCGTTCGTAAAAATTCGATGCAGTGCTGAAGCAGAATTGCAGACATGCAAAATCCCCTTCGATTTCTTTGCATTTAAACGTCTGCAAATAGCTGCTTGATCTACATCAAATGATTCTACGTGCACTTCTTGTGATCGGAGCTAGTCTCGATCGAGCAAAAATCATTTAATTCATTATATACAAACTTTTTCGGCTGGCCGGTATGCTCGTTATCATGTACATCGAAATCTCCACTTCTAAATCGCATAAAATACTCATGACAAGTTGCCTCAGCTAAAGCGTGTTCCCCATAAACATCCACTGAAATACAATAGCTTTAGGCAGCTGTTTCCTTAAAAAAGTATGAAGTAAAACATCCCGCAAATGCTCCTTTTTTGGTACGAAACTCCACCGTCGGATTTTTTAAATTTTCAAATAATTGATTTTTCGTCTTTTTCTATTTTGAATTAGTCGATTTTTTGGACTTTTAATTTTGTTTTCGTGACCCCCTAAAATGTTGACTGGAATAAATTATAATTATGAAACAATATATTTAAGGGTTTTTCTACAGATATACTACGTGTAGCAATAAAGAATTAATTAATGATTAGGTATGAATTCTTTTAATTTATTTGAATTTTTATAATTTGATTGCACTTTGCGTAACTTTTTGGAACCATCTGTCCACTTGTGTTCAAAATTTGTTCATGTTTTGGACGCAACATTAGTCTTCTTTAATTCCCTTTTAACAAGGACTTAATATCTTACAATTTATCCGAAGTTCCGGGTAGTTTGTTTCAGGTTTCCGATCAATTCTCAGGCCATTGTTTAAATTTCTTACAATTCTAGAAACTAATTGTTTCCTAGCACGTACCACTTCTCATTTTTGTGTAGGTCCAATTTTAATAGTTTCAAACAAATTTTTATGTGCTTTCCTTGGAATCTCCATTGTGAAGCAAGCACACAAAATAACATTTTTTTCGAACGCACACCTTACAGTTCTTGAGAGGAGATCTCGGAGCATTACTCGGACTTGTTAAAACTTCTTACAGTTTTACAAAACGGACAATTGCTAACACAACTTGCTAAGAAGGACGGTATTCTAGGAATGTCTGGCGAATCTATTATGGAAACCAGTTGCAAAGAGAAGGTTGGGGATTAGTAATGTATCCGACGAAGAGCTCGAAATTTAAATAATCTCAGCTTGTACTCAGGTACCAGAGTCTCGGCGAAGGATTGTCCTTCAACAGCCATAATATTTATATGGTTTTATTCTTTTGAATTAAACTTTTGTATTCACCCTTCTAAATAAATAACTGCAAAAATATCTGTTTTTCTAAACTTTTTCATATAGTCATAAATTTAGCTTAAAATCCCAAATATACTGCAACATTAGCATTTACATGATTTTTAAACTTTAAAATCGAAATAAAACATTAATAAATCCCCAACAGTTGCCAAAAAAACAAAATAAAAACAAACATCTCCCACAAAAACAAAAATATATATGTATGCAACAAAATGCCAAAAACAAATGTACTCACTTCACTTTCTTCTTGCTGTAATAACAGCAAAGTAATAAAACAAAACAACTTTTAAATGAGAGAGCTAAAAGGGAGGCAAACAAAGTTAAAGGAAAGCAATAACAAGAACAATAACAACAAACAATTCATGAAAACAAATGTAAACAAAATTTGGCAAATGATCAAAAAAAAGTAGCATAAAAATCATACAGACAGACGAATGGACAGACAGCAGAAGCAGAATCACTAGCAGCAGTAGCAATAAACACAATACAATACATACATATATATATTAGAAAATTAGAAAGTGGCAAAGTCTTATAACAACAACAAAAACTCAACATCTCAGTATTAATATTTATTATTGATCCAAAGGAATATATGTTATGTGAGTGAGCTATGAATGAATGAAAATTACTTTTTGGTCAAGAATTTTAAAAAAAGAGACACACACAACAATTATGCAAAACACAAATCTCGAACATAACCATTTAAAAATATTTGAATATTATAAAGCAATTGTTTTAAGATTTTAAATATAATATTCAAAAGAAAACAAAAATTTTTTTAACCTAATTTGATGTGGTGCAGCTACCCGTTGCCTATACTCGAAATCATTGCCATCTGTCCCTGATACCATGGGACCTCCACGAGATGCCATTTTTATATTTTTTCTTTTTTCACACTTTTTTTATTTTAATTTAAACCTCTATTTCGTTTTTTAATTATAATAGGTATTAATATAACATTGCACTTGTTTTTTCTTTTAATTTATTTTAAAATAAACTTATTTCTTATCGTATATTTCGTTAAAGAAAAAAAAAATGGGTTTCGTTTCGGTGGTAATAACTTTACAAAAAAAAAAAGATGAAAGAAATCACCAGCAGGCACAAAAAAATGTATGATTAAAAAATGAAGAGAAATTAACGTTGACGTTGTCAAAAAATGTGGTGTTGTTGTTGTTTTCCCCAGTAAATATGCGTACGGCAGAGACCTATGCCGAACAATTTTAACGTTTTCGACGACTTTTTAAAAATTGTTGGCGGCTCAGAATTGTCTGTTAGCCAACGTCTTACTTGCTGTCTATTCTAGACAAATTTTTATCAAGACAAACTTCAAGTCTAGTGTGAATCTATAAAGGGTAACCTCAGTTAAACAGCTGATTTATATTTTTGGTAGTACAGCAGTCAAACTGTATATATAAAGAACATTAATGAATTATTATTGTTGTCTTTGTGCATCTGTTTCCACCTTGCATTGATTTTGATGTTTGTCTTGAAAATTGTTTAATATAAACACTATGTTATAGAGCATCGGTTCCCAAATGTGGGTTCATGTCCCTTTAGGTGTATGGGGGCGACGAAGACCGTTTAATTGAACATGAAATATAAGTATTTCTCAAAAAGATTTATGACATATATTTTTATTTCTTTTACTTATAAAATGTTTCGAAATTACGAATAAAAGCTGGGGAGTATTAAAAATAATCGCCCTTATTACGAGTATAGTTGTCTTATTACGACAATTGCCGAAGTCGTTAAAAATATTTTTTGGTACTATGTACAAATTTCGATAACACAATTTTTGTAAGAGATTAAAAATTGTAAAATGATATATAATTGTAATAATTTTGTATAAATAAAAACGACCCTGTTATGAAAACCGTCACACAGAGCGGTGAAATTGCGAAAGATGGCGACTAATTGAAAATTAATATTTTGAAAAAATAATTTATTTTAGGTAAAAATAGATAAAATGATGCGTCATTATCTGTTAAAAAATTCTTAATTTTTTTCACTCTCCGTGTAGTAAGCCGTCAATTTCAGAGATTTTTTTGCAAATTTGAATCACTATGACAAAAAAAAAAATATATTTAGATTTTCAAGTTTATTTTTTTTTGCATTTTATTTAATAACAAGAACTTTTTTATAATGGAGTTGTTAAGCATAGGTATTTAAAAACATATTTTTACGTATTTTTTGTTAAAGTTATTGTTGTAAAAATATGTTTAATATATCTGTAAAAACCGGTTAAAAAATTGAGCATTTTTTTACTTTTACATAGAAATTCAAAAAGTCTTGGGTGAAAAAAAAATCGTATTTTTACGTAATATGTGTAGTATGAAAAAGAAACATTTTGCGGATTTTTTGCGATTTGGGAAAAAAATATTTTTAAAAAAATTCCAAGAAAAATATACTTGTTTTCCGAACAAAAACAAAATGAAATCGAAATATTATTTATTTGAAATTTATATATATATATATATATATATATATATATATATATGTATATATATATCCTAGTACAAAAGCTTCATATTTTTCATTTCATTAAAATATATCAGACATATGTATGAAGATTTATTACATTCAATCACTTTTAATCGCTTTTTACACTTTTTTGCAGTAGACAGATTTTTATTTATATAGTTTTATCATTAAAATTCTAGCTAAAATTGTTAAATAAACTGAAAACAATAATTGCAATAGTATTCCGAAACAATTTGTAAGGAAAAATTAAATAATTTTCAATAATAACTGTATAATATACTAGCAAGGAAACCCAAAAAAGTATTCATGTCTTCTCATGCTATTATTGACGTTTTATTAATATTTAGTTTGAAAAATAGAAAATTGTTTACTAATTTTAAAATTTTTGCATAC
Organism: Protocalliphora azurea; assembly: GCA_932274085.1. Taxonomy (NCBI): domain Eukaryota; kingdom Metazoa; phylum Arthropoda; class Insecta; order Diptera; family Calliphoridae; genus Protocalliphora; species Protocalliphora azurea. The sequence continues at coordinate 57,028,573 of OW026519.1, forward strand.
ACCTATTTTATTGTGCACAAAAAAAATGGGTTTTCTTCAAAAAAAAAAAAAAAAACTTCCAATCTTCGAATTCCAATGTTATTCCTTAAATAGTTATATTTATTTGTTCACCAAAAATTCAAACTCATTAAAAATTAATTATTTACTAAAAATTAAATTTTTTTTCATTTAAAATCCGACTATTCACAAGAAATCTAAATTTTCACCAAAAATACAAATTTTTACTAAAACTCCGATTATTCACAAAAAATCCAAATTTTCGCTAAAAGTCGATTATTCACCGCACTTTATTTTGTCTGACGGTATATATATTTATTTTAAAATATTTAAAAAAATATAAAACATAAATATAAAAAATACATATATAATGAACAATTTTAAAAACGTCGACTTACAAATAGGAGCCGAAACGAGTCGGTCAACATGGCGGCGGCTGAAATCATAATAAATATTCGGCGGCGGCTCTTAGACAACTTTGAGGCAATCGACTTGTTTCTCTGGTAAAGAGTGGCCAGATTTATTTTTGGTGGGACTTGAGGTGTTAATTTTAAGCGATTTTAGTGGGATTTAAAAAAAATATATAATTTGTGTATTAAAAAGGACTTTATTATTAATATATAAACATATATATATATATATATATATATATATATAAATGCCCGTATTGAAGCAAAATTTTTAATTACAACAATTAAGAATATTTTTCAATTTGTGACCCTGGATATATATTTAAAGACTTTCATATAAAATGACAATTATGCAGTTTCGGAACGTCTGGGTCGATGCACCTACCAGGTGCAACTCCACAGTGTCCCAAATTTGGACATCTCGTGTATGAACATTTTTTAAAATGATCCAGATTCATTATATCTACAATGATTTGAAAGATTTTTGTATGAAAGGACTCTGCTGGTCGAGATCTACAAAAACCATCGTCGTATGTATATTTTATTTCTTTTAGTTTGGGAGAAATTGGGCTTCACAGATGAAAATTGTTATTTTCTAACGTACCTTGATGAAATTTTTTCGCTATAGCGAGTCCAAATTTCACACGATTTTTTAAATTTTATTTATTTTATTAAGAACCAATAGCAAAATCGTGTAAAGAATTTTAAAAATATTTTAATGGATTTAAAAGTTGTAGTCATTTAATTTTGAAATTTTCACCTTAGTTTGTCTAATCGCAAAGCTCTAATAAAAAAAATGTAATATTTTTTATAATGTCTAAGATGTTTTTAATTTTTTGATAATAGACGTTTTTGCTCCCTGATATCGGTTGGGAATATAAAGCAAAAAAGTAAAAAATCCCATTTTTGAAAATTCTTGAAAGTTTTTTGGCGATTGCGAGATTTCTCTTGATAAATCTAATAAAGTGAGTAACACTTGAAATTAAACATCAAAAAATCTACCCAGGTAGAAAAGTATCCACTAACAAATATTTTATTGCATAATTAAAAATGAATAATATGTACAAAATCTCAAATCGATTCTTTTTCGGTATCTTTTTGCAAAAAGTCTTCAACAAATTTTCGTGTTAAAAAAAAATTTATATATATTTGAAAAAAAAAAAAAAAAATACAACGATTGATTTACGCTTTGCAGCCGTAAAATCCAATATTGATAAGTTTAAAATCGGCTGTTTTATACTTTAAAGCAGTAAATTTCAGTGCTCCCAAGTTTTAATATCACAAAATTATGTAAATAGTGTGGCAACACGGCAACTAAGTTAGCAAACTACTCAAATAAGATAACAAACTACTGTATCCGGTAGAAACATATTTTTAAAATTTATTAAATAAAAACCACTTAGAAAATAAAAAATAAATAAATACAAGAAACAATGTATAATTATAGATATTACTATAATTAAATTAAAAATAAATGTAAAAATACCAATTTTTGAAATTTTATTTAAAGTTTATTTTGGATCCAAGACCAAACTTCGTGGAGAGGAACATCTCAGCTTTAATCTGATATACAATTTATATACCGCTATAGCTTTTTGTTCAATAAAGTTTTCAAAAACAAAAAAAAAAAAAAGATTTTTCATATTTCACTCAAGGAGCATATTGAACCCAAGGTTGAATTGAGTGATTTGTTCCTCAACCGGACGAAATGAAATTAGCTTAAATCTGATATTGATTTTATTCAACGCTATAGTTTTTATTTGAACAAAGTTTTCAAAAGAAGTTTTTTTTTTTAATTTTCACTCAGGGGAAATTTTGGACCCTAAGTAGAATTGAGTGATTTGTTCCTGGACCGGATCTCTTGGAGGTAATAGAGGAACATCTCAGTGTCATTATGATATTCATTTTATTCATAGTTTTTGCTTTAAAAGTTAAAAAAAAAAGATTTTTTTTTTTAATTTCACCTAAAAAATATTTCATCATCAGTTTATTTTTGCTCCAAAAAATAAAAATAAAAAAGTAACTTACAATTTTGCTCCAAAAAAATAAAAATCATAAAATGACTGTTACTTTACTCTTGCTCGAAAAAAATAAAAATTATATGGTAATATTTATTTTAGCTTCATAAAATTACAATTAATTTTTTTTTACTCAAAAAATAAAAATTTTAAAGCAGCATTTTATGCAAGTTTCGCGGAATTTTTTAAATTCAAAAATAACTGTTATTTTCAGTTCAGGTAATAAGTTCTTCGTAAAAGGAAAATTTACAACAATTTATAAAAATTTATATGAAAGAACTGCCGCTGCTTGCAAAAAGTATGGAAGCCACAAATACGGCCAACAAAAAATTATGTTTTGCAAAAACATAAACTTACCCACAAAACAAAATTACATATTTTTTGTATTTTAATTAATTTTAATATTCTGCAATCTGGCGAACTTGATTAAGAAAACCAATCTATATATTTTCTGTACAATAAATAAATCTACCAATTATTTGTTTGGCAACATAATTATTTAAATTAGCAAAAAAAAACACTCATTTCGCTGCAAAATTGAGTATTTTTTACAAAAGTCAAATTGAGTAGTTTGTTGTCTTACTTTGTTATCTTCTCGTCCGTTATCAACTTCAATTCTTCACAGTTGCTTTAAAAAATTTAATTACAACCAGTGTTGTCAGAAGTAGGCAAATATGTACATAGGTGTTTTTATTGCTAAATTAGCAGGGTCGGGAAAATCGCTTAGATTTTTCGCTTTCTCCAAAATATAGATCATTTTTCTGTGTCTACGTTTTTAAAAATAGTAAAATAAAATAATAAAATAATATAATAAAATAATAAAAAATATGCGTTTCTTTAGAAAATGAAAACTAAAGACAAACATAAAGAGCAAGTCTTTTCAAATTTTGAGCTAAGATAATGAATAAATAAAAAATTTTGATCATAGCATTTTAAATAGTGTCTACATTAGACAATTTTTTTTATCAAGACAAACGTCAAACTTAACGCGAATTTGTGAAAGGTGGCAACAGTTGCACAAAAACAACAATATGGCGTATCCATTATTGTTTTTTATATATGCAGTTTGGCAACTATAACAACCAAAATAATCAGCTGTTTATCAAAAATTGCCTTGTATATATTCGTACTGATTTTAAAGTTTGTTTTGATAAAAATTTGCCTAATGTAGACTCTAGGTTATCGTTAGTTGAGTGATTTCGTCCAGGAGCAGTAACGGTAGAAACAAATTTAATTGTTTGGTTGATCGTCAGATATTTTATTGCAAAAGAATCGGTTAAGTACGCAATGAGTTAAATAAAAAATGCACTTCAAAAGATTAAATCTTATTTTCTATAGTTTAATTTTCGATAATTATTTTTTATTTTTCTCAAATCCACAACATGTTTTTGGAAAAGTAAAATATAATCCAACAACTTTATATTAATAAGTTTTAAACAATTTTTTCATTTGTTGTGCTGATTAAAATGTGCAAGGATTTTTGGTAGGGGAATTTTTTTTTTCATGTGTAGGGAAAAATCGTTTTTTCTTGATCAGCCATATGTATTTAAAAAAAACCTACTGGCAACACTGATTACAACCCTAAATTCTAAAGCCACACAAACACATAACAATGTAAAAATAAAAAAATCACCCTTATTTATTTTATTTAAAATAATCCTTTACAAAGGACCTCAAATAACGTTTTACATTGACAGCCAGTTTACTGTAAACACAACGACCGTGTGGCCTAATGGATAAGGCGTCGGACTTCGAATCCGAAGATTGCAGGTTCGAGTCCTGTCACGGTCGAAAATAACTGTGTTTTTTTTACTATTTTTGAAAATGTAAACATTTTTCTTTTTTTTTATTTTAACTAATTATTTTTTACGAAAAACTTCCACTTTTAAGGGATGACACTTGTCGTCGGGAACTTGTTGTCCTACAGGTATAGAGACATCACCCTGGGGACAGGCACTTAAGGCTACCAAAAGATTTATATCAGCTATAAATTCGATATAGTCGCCTTTTTGGGCGGGGCTGGGTTTACAAAAATATTGTTGGGTGTCCTGGGGGGAAAAAGAAATAAAAAAGTTTGTAATGAAATTTGAGATTTTTTTTTTTTTGCTTATAAGAAGTAAACAATTAAAATTTCATCTAAAAATGACTTTCAATTATTTTAAATTGAAAATAAAAAGTTAAAATTTCTATTGTCAATTATTTACATAATGTAAACAATGTAAAATTAAATTTTTCCAAAAATATTTGAAACTCATTCTTTACATGATTTAAACTATTCAGCAACTATGTAAACAATTGTGATTTTACATAAAATTATTGAAAATTTCATAAAAACGATAGAAAAATAATTATTTACATGTGTAAACAATTCAAATTTTACATAGAATTAGTTAAATTTTCACAAAAAGTTTAAAAAACTAATTATTTACTTAATGTCAACAATTCAAAAACTATGTACAGTTGAGATTTTACATTAAATTTTTAACATTTCATAAATATCACAAAAAAATAATTATTTACACAGTTCAAAAATTGTGTAAACGATTGAAATTTTACACACAAAAACGGTAAAAAAAAATAATTGTTTACATCATGTCAAAAATTCCAGAACTACATATGTAAAAACTTGAAATTTAAAAAAAAATTATTGAAGATCTTTTAAAAACGTTAGAAATGGTGTCAAAAATTAATGTTAATTATAAAATTATAAAAAAATCAATTTCTATTAAAATGATTTAAATAAAATGAGGTCAACAATTAAGTAAATAGTTAAATTATATTATTAATTAATTAATTAATTATTTACTTAATGTATTTACTTACTTATTTACTTAATTATTTACTTAATATCAACAATAAAGTAAATAATTATTTAAGGGTTAATTATCATCGCAAATAAAAATGTTTGTAAAACATGGAAATCTTATATAAACTTAATTTTTTTTTTAATTTTTATTAAAATTTTATGAAAATCTATTATTTATTTAATGTCAATAATTAGGTAAACAATGTAAATAATTAATACACTCAGTTCTTACTAAAATTGGTTAAAAATTGTTTTTTACCCGATGTCAACAATTGAAAATTAGTTTGAAAAGCTTATTTTTATGTAAAAAGCGTAACTGTTCAAACTGTTATAGAAAATATTAAATTGAATTATTTATAAAATGTGTGCTAACTCTTTTAAATTGCCATAGCTACTTCCAAATAATTATTTACCTAAAGTCAAATATCTAATTATGAAAGTAAACAATTGATTTTTTTAAATATTAGTAAAAATGATTTTAGTTTTATTAAAATTTAATATTTACATCATGTCAAGAATTAAGTAAACAATTAAATTATTCTAAGAAAACTGTGTAAAATTTTATTTGTGTTGTTAATGAATTATTTGCATGATGTCAAATTGTTTAAAATCACAAATTTTATCTGTAAGAAATAGTTTTTTTTTTTTTTTTTTTTATTGGTGGTGAAAAATAATGGTACATTTTTTTGTGGTAAAAAATTATTTTGTGTTAAAAAATTACTTAGTGGCGAAAAAATTATTGATAAATTAATAAATTGATTTAGTGATGAAAAAATACTTTAGTGGTAAAAAATTTATTCTGGTGAGAAAATAATTTTAAGGTGAAAAATTTCTTCAGTGATGAAGAAATGAAATGAAAGAAATGGTATAAAAATTGTTTATGTGGTGAAAAATGTTTTAATGCTGAAAAAATGTTTAATGGTGAAAATTTTTTTTCAGTGGTGAGAAAATAGTCCTAAAGTGAAAATTTTATTTAGTGGTAAGAAAAATTATTTTGTGTTAAAAAATTACTTAGTGGCGAAAAAATTATTGATAAATTGATAAAATGATTTAGTGATGAAAAAATACTTTTATGGTAAAAAAATTATTCTGGTGAGAAAATAATTTTAAGGTGAAAAATTTTTTCAGTGATGAAGAAATGAAATGAAAGAAATGGTATAAAAATTGTTTAGGTGGTGAAAAATGTTTTAATGCTGAAAAAATGTTTAATGGTGAAAATTTTTTTCAGTGGTGAGAAAATAGTCCTGAGGTGAAAATTTTATTTAGTGGTAAGAAAAATTATTTTGTGGTAAAAAAATGATTTAGTGGTAAAAAATGATTTAGTGGTGAAAAACTGGTTTAGAGATGAAAAATGTTTTATTGGTGAAAAATTTATTCATTGGTGAATTTTTTTTTTTTTTTTTTTTTTGATGAAAAAATATTTTAGTAGTGAAAATTTATTAGGTAAATTATATCAAAAAGAAAAACAAACTTGCTACTTACCCTAGTAAATCCGGTACACATGAAAATATTCCATACATCATGAACATCTTCCTCACACATACCCCTCTCCTCACTGATCGCCTTAACCAAAGAACTATGACAGCTACCCACACGATCCTTACCCGTTATTAATTTATACGTATAATCATCACATCTGGTACCCACTACATCATGCAATGAACCACCATCTTCATCAATACCATATTTAGCCAAAGAATCATAAACAAAAGTGGCCATGGGTCTTAAATAAGGTAAACAACTCCACAAACGATCGTATACCTTTAAATGGGTACTATGTAATTGTCTTGTTTTACCCGAATAGAAACGTTCTTTAGTGTTGTCTAAATTCCAAAAATTCAAATCACCCACTTGTGAACCTTCGCATACAGTGACACGACATAAATCACCCTTTTGCATAGTCCAAGTTCTGGCCTGACGTTTGGGTACCACTAAAGACTCGATTACTTCACCTGTTATGGCCTGATAACGCAAATCGTCGTATTGTGCGTGTGTAACTTGAGCGGCGGGGGGTTTGTTGTAACATAAAGTGGGTTTGTGTTTGGCAAAGACACGAGGTTTGAAATTTCTACCGCACCAGGGTTGGGTAGTCATTTTATTTATTTATATTTTAAAAATACTGTAAATAGTTAGTAATTCCTTTGTTTTTTTGATATTCTTAATTATTTATGTATTTTAGATTTTTAATAATTTCTTCCTAGTCACTTCACTAAATGTTTTCTATTCTAATCAACGCTGACTGAATTTTTAATCACTTTGTTAAATTTTTAAATTGAAAAGATAAGTATACATGATCGCTATGTACATAAACAATTCATATGGTTGACTTGCTGTTTAGACTTTTGATCAGTTTGTAAACAAACTTATTCTCTCTTTATTATCGTTAATTGATAGATATTGAGGCTACCAGCTGTTTTAAACTACAAAAATCGTAATACTGCGTTCAAAATCACATTTTATTCCGAAGTAATAAAAAGTTTTCTAAGCAATATTATATTCCAGTCTAAAATTTAGGGTGTTTATTTTTTAAATCACTTAATCTCACATTGAATACCTTTTCATATAAATTGTTTTTGTTTTTGATAAATTTGTAGGAAACATTTTTAAAAGTGGGGTGAAGTGTTTTTTAAAAAAGGGGATTAGTTTAAAAGGTAGTCTATAGTCTAATTTTTAATCTTTTCTATAATTTATTGGATTTTTTAACATTACAAATACAAAAAGAGTAAAATAAATGTATGCAAATTCTCTAATTTGTCAAGAAATTCCTGTCTACGACCTTGTAGATACGGACAGTTCCACCGTCTCTATTTCATCGACATCATGCAAAGATCTGAAGAGACAATTGTACAATTGTACTTGTTATAATGCCCATCATGGTCCTCAGATTTGCCCTATACATGTCTAATAGTAGATTTGTATCTGCTATAACAAGTTTGATTTTTGTAGTCCTATTCCATATTTTCATAGTGAAAAAAATATATATATTTTTCAAAATTATATATCTCCGATCTCAGATGGATACAGAACATATATTTCTGAAATCTACTAGTCCTAAGCAACTACTCTATTACTTACCCAATTCATGTCTGCCAACAATGTTCGTTGGAGCCACATGAAAATTCCACTTTTTTCATATTTTTATAGTTAAACACACATTTTTCAAAATTATACATTTCCAATCTCAGATGTAATCTGGACATAGAACATGTATGGCTAGTATCTACTAGAGCTAGGCTACTTTTATTCTTCCTCTTATACGATTCATGTCTGTTCCCAATATCCATTGAACCGACTTGAAAATTCTACTTTTTTCATATTCCATACATAGTGAAAACCAAATTTTTTAAAATTATATATCTCTGATATCAAATGGAATCTGGATATAGAACATACATTTCTGAAATCTACTAATCCTAAGCTACTACCATTCTTCCGCTTAACCGATTCATGTCTGTTCCCAATATCCAATGGAGCCACTTGAAAATTCCATGGTTTTTCACATTTTGATAGTGAAAAAAACTAATTTTTCAAAATTATATATCTTCCATCTCAGCTGGAATTTGGATATACTCGTAGAATATAGATTTCTAGAATTACCAGTCCTAAGCTACTTCCATTATTAAGCTTACCTGATTCATGTCTGCTCCCAATGTTCATTGGAGCGATTTGAAAGTTCCATATTTTTATAGTTAAAAAAACTCTTTTCAAAATTATATATTTCCAATCCAAAATGGAATCCGGTCATAGAAGTTATATGATTTGAAGGTACTAGTTCTAGGCTACTCCCAGTTTTTCGCTTATCCGATTCATGTCTGCTCCCAACACCCATTGGAGCCACTCGAAAATTCCATAGTTTCATAGATTCCATATTTTCATAGAACTAATTTATCAAAATTATATATCTCCGATCCCAGATGGAATCTGGACAAATAACATATATAGCTGGAATCTACTGATCCTAGTCAACTAATAGTTTCTCGCTTACCCATTTATTTTTGTTCCCAATGTCAATTGAAGCGACTTGAAAATTCCACTTTTTCCAATTTCCATAATGAATAACACATTTTTCAAAATTATATATTTTCGTTCCCAGATAGAATCTGGATATTATAGTACGTATGTATATGGCTAGAACCTACTAGTCTTAGGCTAATTCCAGTTTCCTGCTTACCCGACTTATGTCAGGCTCCAATGGCACTTGAAGAATCCATATTTCCTTAGTGAAAAAATAGGTTATTTCACTATATTTTCACTATATCTCCAAAATCCAGTTGGGATCTGAACACTGATCATATATGACTGGAACCTGCTAGTCCTACGCTACTCCTAGTTTCCCGCTTACACCAATTAGGGCAACATAAAAATTTAGATTTTTGTTTAAAAAAATTTCATGTAAAGAGTCACAAATTTGACAGTTTTTTTTATAATTTTATATTTTAATATACTTTATAATTATATTTTATTTATAATTAAAAAAAAAAAAATGATTAACCGTGTGGAGCATATTTAACATTTGAGTAGGACGTACATATTTAACTGACGTATCTATCTTCACACCTTTAATTAACTTTAATATCTTTTAAGATTTTGAAATGCCCTGCTCTGAACGATCCCATTAAACCGTTGGCCTAGTGTATAGTCTAGTTCCTGATTCAAAATTACTCTGCAAATTTCAGTGATATGTTTAATTTCAGCGCTTAAGCACAATAGACTGTCGTATTCGTTATTCAGTTGTTCCCCCATATTCAAGGCTTTTAGAGCAACTAGATTTGATAGGCTAATCTTAGCCATCTGTGTGTCCTCGTAAGCCTTTCGTATATTCTTAACCACGCTTTTCTCCAGTCCGGAGATGCTAAGGTGCACTTTCAAATAACGTAAATTTTCATTTCCGTTGTTATCTCGAGATCCTTGCACTCTATTAGTATCACATTTAATTTTGTTCTAATTTTAGCTCTTCCCTTTAGGGTTTTCCCGAGAAACTCGTTGTTTCCTCAAAATTAGAATTCGATCTTTTTATTGGTTTTGTTTTTGGTGACTCCACACTTTGGTTCCTCCTTTTTTTAGCTATCGCATTAGCTATGGGTACCTTTGGCAATATTTAGGTTACTTGATGCGTTTTTAGGAAGCATCTACCTTTTACCGCACAGTTCATCAACTGCCATATTGTAGATAACTTTTATTTTGTGAACTTATCTCTTAATAATGTGGTGCATATTATTTTTGTTTTTTTTTTTTCGTGAAATAAGTTGACCAAGTTTCGCAAGGGTATCGGCGGAAGTAGCCTTCCTTCTTTGCTCTTCTGTTCGCTCTTTAAGACTTGTCGCTGTTATTACTATTGATGCTGCATGTTAGGGTTCACATAAGTTTATATGGCCTTCAAGTCATTTTTGTAGAATGTCACACTCGTGCACTAAACTTCTAGAATACCATAACTGTGAGCCCGGTAAACGTTTATCCATAATCGTCGCTTGCAAAAATGTTATAATTATATTCACTTGACTCCTATGTTGCAAACTAGGATAATCACGGAGTCATCTATATCCTTACTACACCTCTCTTGAGGTCACCCTTGTACTGGGCTACCTAATTAAGAGTGATATCCGCTCTCCCAGTTACAGGACTTCACAGAACACTTGTAACCATTTTGGCACGCTCTCCACTCCTGTCATAACAAGTGTCCGCTTTACGAGACGTTACTTTTGTTTTTCTCTCCTGAGAATACCATAGAGTATAGACTAGACTAGTATATAGTCTAATCTATAGTACAGTTTATAGCATAATCTATAGTCTATTTTATAATCTAGTCTATAATCTAGAACTGTAGTCTGGACTATAGCCTCAAAATAGTATATTCTATAGTCTGTTCTATAGTATAGACTGTTCTATAGTGTAATCAATAGTCTAGTTTATAGTTTAGTCTAAATTTTAGCCCATAATATAGTCCATGGTAAAGTTTATAGCCTATACTATAGTCAATTGTGGACTATAGCCCAGTCTATAGTCTAATATGGACTATATTCTGAATTTAAAAGTCTACTGTATACTTTGGTGTGTAGTATAATCTATAGTCTGGACTATAGTCTAGTTTATAGTTTGAACTATAGCCTAGCCCATACTATATATTATATTCTATAGTCTGGACTATAGCTAGTCAATAATCTATTCTATAGTCCGACCTATAGCCTAGTCTATAGTCTGTATTATAACCTAGTGTATTCTATAGTTTCGACTATAGTCTGGACTATATTCTGGTCTATAGTCTAACCTATAGTCTATACTAGTACTTCACTATATTCTAGTCTATAGTCGAGTCTATATTCCAACCTATAGTTTAGTGCATAATATGGACTATAACCTAGTCTATAGTATATTCTATAGTCTGTTCTATAGTATAGACTGTTCTATAGTGTAATCAATAATCTAGTTAATAGTTTAGTCTAAATTTTAGCCCATAATCTAGTCTATAGTAAAGTTTATAGCCTATACTATAGTCTATACTATAGTCTAGACTATATTCTGAATTTAAAAGTCTACTGTATACTCTAGTGTATAGTATAATCTATAGTCTGGACTATAGTCTAGTTTATAGTTTGAACTATAGCCTAGCCTATACTATATATTATATTCTATAGTCTGGACTATAGCCTAGTCTATAATCTATTCTATAGTCCGACCTATAGCCTAGTCTATATTCTGTATTATAGCCTAGTGTATTCTATAGTTTGGACTATAGTCTGGACTATATTCTGTTCTATAGTCTAATCTATAGTCTATACTAGTCTACACTATATTCTAGCCTATAGTCGAGTCTATATTAAAACCTATAGTTTAGTGCATAATATGAACTATAACCTAGTCTATAGTCTACTCTGTAGTCTGGACTATAGTGTAATCTATTGTTACAGAGCTTAGTTTAAAGTCTGGTTTATAGTTTATTGTATAATCTAGTTTATAGTCTATTATATTGTCTAATCAATAGCTTGGTCACAAGGTTCTTTAGATCAAAATATCTTTCTATCTGGCAACTTTATCTCTATGAAAGAGTCATATATACAATTTTGAAAGAGAGTACTTACAACTAACTCGTGCATAGAATACAACTAGAAGTTTATGTGAGAGATAAAAACCTAATTCAAGCAACAAAAAAATACATGTAGTCACATATATTTTGTTTTTGTGTTTTGAAAAAAAATGCGTAAATTTTTTAAAAATTTAGTTTGAATTGCCTCTCACATAAGCTTCTAGTTGTATTCTATGCTCTTGTGTTTTTATAATCTCATATTATTAGTTATGTACTTGATACTATTAATATTCGTTGTTGATTATAAAATACTTAAATTTGAGTTTCTTCAAAACGTTCACAAATATTTGCTTAGGTTACCGCTATTTTATTAAAGTGGCAACATTCTTATTGTTCTAGAAATTTGTTACTTTTTAGGTATTATTTTTTAATAATGTTTCTTTTTTTATATTTAAATTGGTGAAATTGTGTTGCAAATATTTAATTTTTAATGTTAACTTATCATTTTAAAAGAGAATCAGTGGACAGTGGACTAAACAATATTCTAAACAAAACAATGATAAATAATATAAATTGTTTTTATTTAAATAAATTTAAAAGGTTTTTTATTTAAAAAATTTAAAAAAAAAATAATAATTAAAAAAATGTTTATTATTTATTTAAAAAAAAAATATAAAAAATATATAAAAATTGCAAAAAACATTGTTTTTTTTTTTCTTCACCAAGTTCATGTTTTAATCATCGATCATATTCAATTACACTGTGCTAGTCGCAAATCTTAACAAGCTGGGCACCTCACTGATAACTCTAATTTGAGCACGTTGATTTCAATGGTGCCAATCAATTTTGGAAGTTTGCGCTCGTATATTCGCAATATTTTGCGTTCAAACTTTATTATGGAGATAGCAAAAATAATAGAAAATTAGAAATAAAAGAGACATTATTTTCGTAAATTAAACAAGAAATCGATTAAATATATACTCCAATCATAAACTAAATCAATTGTTTAAAAATCAATTTGTTTAAAAATCTGCAAAAGAAATGTTAAAAATTATTTAAAAATGCTGAAAAATAATGCTAAATTAAGAAATACTTTTTTCAGTTTTATATTTTTATTTCTTTTTAATTTTTCATGATGTTGACCTTATGTAATTACTAAAACAGAATAGATTATATAAACAGAAGGCAAAAGAAAATAATATAAGATGAAGAATAATAAAAAGTTATCCAATTCACATAATAAAGCCTACAATTATATTCACTTTGCACCTAGTTATATACATATATATACATCACACAGTAGGGCAGAATCGATTTTTTTTGGAAATAAACCTGTAACTTCTAATATGTATGTGAAGATAAATTTTACACTTTATAACCCCAGACGCTAACCATGTTAGATAACAGAGGTCTGTTAACTCGTTAATATAGCTCTGTTAAGCATGGAAAAACTGATATATTTAATAAAAATGGAATTAGGAATACATTTTTGGACCAAATGGGTCCAAAAAACCATTACCATTAGGAAATATACTCACATATCTTAAATTCAGGCAACTTTATCACAATTGGTTTTAAAACATGAATTTGACGATCATTCAAAATTTGGGATTCTGAGTGGGATGAATTCAGATTCCAGGAATACAGGCAATGTGGGCGGACAAAACTTTTTGGAGATGATATACAAGGCATCCTACTATGTCCTTCACTTTTCTATCATCTCCAAAAAGTTTTGTCCGCCCACGTTGCCTTGTTTCCCTGGAATCTAAATTCATCCCACTCAGAATCCCAAATTTTGAATGATCGTCAAATTCATGTTTTAAAACCAATTGTGATAAAGTTGCCTGAATTTAAGATATGTTAGTGTATTTCCTAATGGTAACGGTTTTATGGACCTATTTGGTCCAAAAATGTGTTCCTAATTCCATTTTTATTGAATATTTCAGTTTTTCCATCCTTAACATAGCTATGTTAACAAGTTAACAGACTGATGTTAACTAACATGGTTTGCGTCTGGGGTTAAAATTTATTATAGAACAATGGGATTTTTTTTTTTTACTTTTGCCCATAAAGTCCGCATTTGCTGCAAGTTTGAAAAAGGCCGTTGGCAAACTTTTTGGAATACAATAGAGTTTTTGAAACTTCATTCGGTTTGCAGAACTGGGCTTTGGAATTTCAGAACAATAGGCTAAATTAATAATTTCTATATAAAATAGGTCAAATTCCGAAGAGTCTGTACTTAGTCCTATTAGGTGTTTGAGTTTGCTTTTAATTTTTGAATTATTTCTGTGAAAATACCTTTGAGAAAAGTATAAAATCACTATATGTTCTTAAAGAAAATTTTATTTTAGAGAAAAAAAGCGTACACTTTTTCGGCAAAAAAAATATTATTTTTAAATTTTCAATTCCAAAATCGAAAAAATAATGATTTTTTTTGATAGCTAATTTTGTTCTAAAAAAAAAAAAAGAAAATAGAAAATTGGATAAAAATATTGGGCTATATATTGAAAAAAACTGGACCAAGATTTAGCAAGAATTTTGATTTGTTAACTGAAATTTCAAAAGCAAATAACTTGAAAACTATAAGAGATAAATAGCACATGTTTTTCAGATGTAAAAATATTTGAAATAAGATAAGAAACAAGAATATGACAAGCGGTTACAAATTTTCTATATCAGCAGATAATTTCCATAAATTTTCCATTCGTGGTATTGGGCACCGTCTAATTCAATGTGTTTTACCATTTACAATTCCTTAATATACTCGCGTAAACTAAAAAATAATGCTGTGTGCCGTTGTCCCAACTACTTAACCTCGATATGATCGGACAATGTTCCGTGATAATACTCATTTTAATTCTTCAATTTCTTTTGTTCATGCATTAGATTACCTTGTATACACCGATCCACAAAGACCTTGACATCTTGCCAACTGTTCTACTTTTCATGCATGGTCAGTTCTGTTCACGATCTATTACTATAATAACTTCAAGTTCACGTTAAAATAACAATACATATTTGCTTAAAAACTAAATGATGAGGTATCTATTTCAAAATATTGGAAAAATGTATTTAATATTTTTAAACCGTATAGAAATATTAATAAGGTTTACATTAATTGTATTTAATAGGGTTTTTAATTTTCGTTTTTATTATGTACACGAAGAGGACTAATATAATCTTTTGAACTAAGCACTTTTTCTTAATTTGATGACTTTTTGTTGATGCTGTTATTAAAATTATTACTACTTTCGTTAATGTCTATATTTTGCAGACTTTTAATTTCAATATTTTAATTTTGTCTTTATTTTGAAAAATGCTAGAAAATGCTAAATATATTATTAAAAACTACTAAATAATATGTCAAATACTAAATGAAAAATTTGCGGCTAAATCGTAGTAAATAATACTAAATTTAGCTGCAAAAATGCTAAAATGGTCACACTGGTTAACACTCAGTGGGAGCTCATCATGTTAAAAGGATAAGTCTCATTTTCGAGCACAGTGTTATTAACATATATTTATAACACTGTGCCATCAACGTTTTTTTCCAAGGAATTTTGAGCATATCTCGAGCAAATTTTTGAAATTCATATCTTCACTTAATTGTGAATAAAAGCGAAACGCGTCCATCGATTTTCATGATCTATGTCTCATTTTGTTTAAAGGTTATGTGACTTTACGTGAAAGTAATAGGACTTGACACTTTTTTTACCGTTTTGGATTTTTTATGAATTAAAAATAAAAAAATTCAATTTTTTAGGCAAAAAATAGTTTTTTTCTTCATACATTTATTTATAACTGCGAAACTGTTGCTTATGTAGCGAAACGTTGTATGAACAGATTAAAGGCATTGTAATTCCTAATTTTTTTAAATTTGTTTCAGCCAAATCGGACTGGTGGTTCTCGAGTTATGTCAAAAAAAAGACCACTAAAGGTTACAATTTCCCCTATATGATAGTTACTAACTTCAAATCGATATATCTCGATTCCTAGACGTGACCCAGCGAAACGCCGGGACACGTATAACTTCTTTTTTTTACCGATATAACATTTCCCGTTGGTTTCATCCCATCCCGATTTTGACTGTCGCATAGTTTATACTAATGTTGAAATATTTATTTAAAGTTTAAGATAATAAAGATTTCAATTAAATAAATAATTTCTTAAAAATTTAATAAAAATATAAATATAGCATTAATACATTATACCCCAAACTATTAAAAAAAAATTTTTATTGGAACCAACAGAAAATTTCTAGTTCCTTTATTTCACTCTATTTTTCATATAATCTATTTTTTTTTTTTTTTTTTTTTTTTTTTTTTGCCGTAATTAGCTTATCATAATTTTTATTTTCCCCCTTAAACTCAACCCTGTTAAATGAGTGATATTTATTAATAACATTATGTTCTCCCTCTCACAAGTCAGTGGGCACACATACACAAAGCCACTGTGTACACAACATTGGCAGTGTTGGTCTTAACTACAAAAACGCAAAACAAATCTTGTTTGTGCTGCTGGTGAAAAGAATAAAATTTCGAATTTTATTAGTTGTTCTGCTACGTGCGATGATCATTGTTGTGGATTAATTTCTTTTTTTTTTTTTTTTTAAACGATATAAAGAATTTGAAAAGTTTTCAAAACATTTAAAGAAATAAAAAAACGAGTGTTGATTTAAACAGCTTTTTGTTAACAACGAAAAAAGAAGTAAACAACAGCGTTTTAAAGGATAAAATTAAACAAAAAATTAAAAAAAAAGTGAATAATAAAATATTTAAAAAAAATTAGTAGAATTGTATATATTTAAAAAAATATATATAAGAAAATTTTGTATTACATTTGAAAAGAAAAGTTTTCAGTGATTTTATTGGATTTTTTAAAAATAAATTAAGAAAAAAATATATAATTAAAAACAAAAAATAGATTAAGGTCAGTAAATAAACCAAAAGAAAAATAAA
The DNA here is from genome assembly GCA_932274085.1 of Protocalliphora azurea. NCBI lineage: Eukaryota > Metazoa > Arthropoda > Insecta > Diptera > Calliphoridae > Protocalliphora > Protocalliphora azurea. The sequence goes on from OW026519.1 coordinate 57,045,783, forward strand.
ATAAATCAAAGTAAATTCTAAATATTTTATTTTACTTTGAAATTTAACAAAAAAAAAAAAAAAAAAAAAAAAAAACAAAATTGAAATAAAGAAAAAAATAAGCTAAAAAAAATTTTGAATAAATTTACAAACATTTATAATCAAATATGTGATAAATTTTTTTTTTATTAAGGCTATTCACTCAACAAAAATTATTTTTGTTACCATCCTGAAAATTAACCTTGGTATGTTTTATAATGTTTTCCAAAATATTATGGTTCTACTGATGACCGTTTTTAAAATGGGTATTTTTTTTAGTTTTTTTTTTAATTTATGTATTTTCTTCTAAAGAAACGCATAGAAAATTTAGTACCATTTGAAAGGCATTTGGAAACCCTGTCGATTGATATATAAAACATATCCATGAGTGACCTCAATATTTTTATATTCCACAAAATATACTATTTTTCAAAGTTTTTCAAAATATTATTTGTTATTTTTAACAAAAATTTCAATTTTTATTTTATTATTAATATTCTTGCAATTCCGCGGTTTATCAGGCAGTCAATTTAATATAAATTTGAATTTTTGTTAAAAATAACAAACAATATTTTGAAAAACTTTGAAAAATAGGATACTTTGTGGAATATAAAAATATTGAGGTCACTCAAGGATACGCCTTCCAAATACCTTTTAAATGGTATAACATTTTCTATGCGTTTCTTTGCAAGAAAATACAAAAATTTTCCAAAAAACTAAAAAAATATTTTTTTATAAATAGTCCAGCTCACTAATAGTTATCATTAGAATCGTAATATTTTGGGAAACATTATAAAACATAGCAAAGTTTATTTTCAGGGGGGTAGCAAAAACACTTTTTTTCCTTCCATTTGGAATGGGTCGCCTCAATTTTTATAATTTTTGCAAGCTACAATTAAAAAAAAATAAACTTTGTTTTCAATAAATTTTGTATAGAAAATAAAATTTATCGGACAATTTTTGCTATCGAAAAAATTTTGTTTAGGAAAAAAAAAATTATTGAAAAATTTTCTATGAGAAAATAAGTTATCGAAAATTGTTATTACAAAATGTAAGCTAACGATAAATTTTCTTTCGAAAAATCTAATTATCGATAAATTTTCTTTCGAAAAATCTAATTATCGATAAATTTTCTTTCGAAAAATCTAATTATCGATAAATTTTCTTTCGAAAAATCTAATTATCGATAAATTTTCTTTCGAAAAATCTAATTATCAATAAATTTTCTTTCGAAAAATCTAATTATCTATAAATTTTCTTTCGAAAAATCTAATTATCGATAAATTTTCTTTCGAAAAATCTAATTAACGATAAATTTTCTTTCGAAAAATCTAATTATCGATAAATTTTCTTTCGAAAATCTAATTATCAATAAATTTTCTTTCGAAAAATCTAATTACCGATAAATTTTCTTTCGAAAATCTAATTATCGATAAATTTTCTTTCGAAAAATCTAATTACCGATAAATTTTCTTTCGAAAAATCTAATTATCGATAAATTTTATTTCGAAAAATCTAATTATCGATAAATTTTCTTTCGAAAAATTTAATTATCGATAAAATTTTTGTAGATATTTTTTGTTATCGTTTGATTTTCCATAGATTTTCTATAGAAAAAGAAACTATACATTTTTTATCGGAAATAAAAGTTATCGATAATTTTTTACGGAATTAATGTTATTGATACATTTTCTATAGCATTTGAAAATATTCTGCAAAATATTTTTTAGAAAATTTTAATTATCGACAATTTGTTTATGGAAAATAAAAGTTTCGATATATATTTTGTACAAAGAACAAGGAAACAAAAGTTATCGTTAAATTTTCTACACAAAAAATTAAAGGTAATATAAATGTTCTAAAAAAATTATAATTATCGATAAATTTCTTCAGAAATTGTTTGTTAACTTTAAATTTCTTGAGGTATTTTTATGGTATCGATAAATTTTCTATATTTAAGATATGGAAAATAAAAGTTGTCGAAACTTTTTTTTATAAAATTTAAAGTTATCGATAATGTTTTTGTGATGTAATGTTTTTGTGATGTAAATTTTTTATAAAAAAATATAAGATCGATAATTTTTTTTATAAAAAACATAAGTTATCGGCGATTTTTTAATGAAGAATAAAATGTATCGCTAAATGTTTTATAGGCAATTGAAGCTATCGATATATTATCTGCAGAAAATTGATGTTATCGATAAAATTTCTATAGAAAATTAGTAATCGGAAAATTTTTCATAGAAAATTAAATTCATCGAACATTTTTCTTTAGAAAATCAAAGCTATCGATAAATTTTCTATAGAATATTAATGCTATCGAAAATTTTTCTTTAGAAAATGGGTTATCGATAATTTTTCTATACAAAATAAAAGTTGCTTTGTAATGCACTAAATTTACTTATAATTAAAAAACCTTAAGAACTAACATTGAAAAATCTTAAAACCAACTAGATTAAACGATTTTAAGTGCGTATAAAAGCAGACCCTTCAATAATTCTTATCACACACATATGTGTGAAAGAGCACTGCACTCATGCGTATAAAGGGAAAATATCAAACACTACTCTTAAAAAAAAAACATTAAATTTATGAAATTTACACATAAGATCGATAACTTTTCTGTAAAAAATAAAAGTTATCAATAAATTTCCTTTAGAAAATTTAAATTATCGATAAATTTCTTTAGGAAATTTTTAGTTATCGAGAAATTTGAAAAAATTAAAATTATCAATAGACTCGTACTAAAATCGATAAATTTTTCATACAAAATTATATATGGATCAGTTTTCTTTAACAAAAAAAAAAAAAAAAATTAATTATTGATAAATTATCCTCTATAGTAAATAAAAGTTATCGATAAATATTCTTAAGAAAATTCCAATAATCGATAATTTTTTTTTAATGTTTTTATTTTATCGTTATTTATTATTTTTGCTTTTTAATTTTCAAGTTATCATAAATTTTTTATGTGATATTTATTATTAATATAATTCTTATTTATTAAATAGAAATTATCGATAAATTTTTTTAGAAAAAACTTTAGTTATCGATAAGTTTTCTATAGAAAATTAAAGTTATCGATTATTATTTTTGAAAAAAAATTATAGGTAAATTTTCTTTGGAAAATGTGAGATCCGTAGAAAATAAAGTTTATCGATAAGTTTTCTATAGAAAATTAAAGATTGCATTTTTTTTCTTTATAAAAAAAGGAACTTATTTTTCCTTGGAAGAAGCGAGTTATCGCATTTTTTTTTTTTTTTTTTTTAATATGAGCTATCAATAAATTTTAAATTTTCTACAGAAAATAAAAATTATCTAAAAATTTTCTTTAAACATTTTTTTTATTGTTATTTATATTTAGAATTTTAAATGTTATCGTTAAATTTTTTATAAAAAATAAAGATTATCGATTAACTTTCTGTAGATTGTTAAAGATCGATAAATTTTCTATGGAGGATGAAAATTATCGATCCAAATATTATTATCAATAACAAACAATTTGTTATTGTTAATAGTATTTTAAAGTTATCGATAAATTTTTTTTATAGAAAGTTAAAGCTATCGATAAATTGCTTGTGGAAAATTAGTTACCGATTATTTTTCTTTGCAAAAAAGAGTTACCGATAAGTTTTCTCGAGAAAATAAAAAGGTATCGATAAATTTTCTTCATATACTTTCTATTATCGATAATTTTATTTATAAATTGAAAATTAGTGATAAATTTTGTATAGAAAATAAATGTTATCTATAGATTTTCAGCAAAAAAATAAAGCTATCGATTCATTTTGTATGGATAATAAATGTTATCGATAAATTAATGGAAATTATCGATGAATTAATAAAATAAAAAAATAGTGATAGATAAATTTTGAAATTATTTTCAAAATTCAATTTCAAAATTTATCGATTTCTATTTTTTAAAATTTTATTAATTCATCGATAACTTTTACTATCCATACAAAATGTATATATAGAAAATAACTTTGGTACATTTGTATGAAATTTAATTTATCGTTAAATATCTTAGTTTCAGGTTATCGATAATCTTTTAACAGCAAACTTTTCCATAAATTTTCTTTATAAAATTTTTGTTTTTGCAAATTAATTTATAGAAAATTATAAATTTTTAGATTTTGTTGAAGCTTTTTAAAAGTTTTTAAATTTATTTGAATTAAATTCAAATTTATTTAAAATAAATTCAAATTTATTTAAATTTTAATAACAAAACCTTTTTCCTCGATTTTTTCTCATACCTTGAATTTTCTCTATTTTTTGTTTTATTTATTTATTAATTTCTTTGCTTTTTTTAATAACATATGTATGAGTTATTTTTTAAACGTGCAGTAAAATTAATTACATTTTTGAAAATTTTCATTATTTGTTCATATAAAATCTTTTTAATTCTTTTGTTGCATTTTTGTTGACAATAAATAATTTTTTCTGTGTTGTTTTATTTTTATTGTTTGAAATGAAAAAGAAAAATTTCTTAAGTTTGGTTGGTTATTTTTAACATGGTGCAGCAACAGTGGGTAATGAAATTAGGTCAACACTTTCGTTTTTTATTTTTATTTTTTTTTTATTTTTATTTTTATTAAGATTTATATTAAAAACACATTCCAAAGTTCTTGACTTTTAGATCTGAGTAATTACATTTTAAATTTAAAAATTTTAACCTTTCTGAAATTTTCTCTGCAGCAAGTATACCGATAAGGCTTCCTACCGAAAAGATATAAAAAAAATAAAAATGGACTTTTTTAGATACACGTCACTAAAGAAAATTCTTCAAAAAAAAAAAAAAAAAAAATTAATAAAAATGTTTTCAAAATTTGTATATGGCATCTTAAAATACAAACTTTGATAAATCCACTGCAAAAAAAATAAATTAATTAATAATAATTATATATATATTGATATCTTTTATATAACAAAAGTTATGGTCATTTAAATAAATATGTTAATCACTTTCAAAGCCATGGAGTTGCCACATTTCTCAAAATAAAAATGAGAAAAATAAATTTTACATGTCTGTATCCCCCTCTACACATGCACAAAATATTATCTAAATCGGTAACCAAAGGTCAACATTTTTTAAATTTAAAATAGAATTACTCCTACAAATTTTGTTTGTCAAACATTCTTTATTAATATCTAATTGATATCGTGATGCCTAAAATCCAAAATTTTGTTATGCCTTGTAATCCTCCCATAATTAAGAAAATACTACCTAAATACTCGTATACTGATAAATTAAAAAAAAAAATATATATTTTATATTTTGTTACAATTAACAATTATTTATTGTTAAGAGTTTAATAATCCTTTAATATTTTCTAAAAAAAATAAAAAACAATATTTTACAATATCTTGTTGCTTTTTATTAGAATTTATTTTCTTTGTCTCTAAACTTTTTGCTCTGAGTGTAACTCTTAAACAAAACTATTTATGCTCTATATGAGAATGTATGCTTGTCTGTCTATTCGAATGTTTATTTTAGGTGTTAAAATGCTCAACAAAAATCATTCAAACATTCACATACACAAAAATTACGTTCACATTTATACAAATGCATTTTTGTCTGTCTACACATCCCCCATAACGTCGAGTCTATACTAGAAAAACTTTTATTACCTAGTGTCTACATTAGGCAAATTTTTATCAAAACAAATGTCAAAATCAGTGCGAACTGTTGCCACCTTTTACAAATTCGCGTTAAGTTTGACGTTTGTCTTGATAAAAAATTGTCTAATGTAGACACAATATTAAGCAAACGTCAAAATTTTATCACGATAGAAATTTGCCTAGTATAGACTGGCATATTAATAGCCCATCTACACGTAACATAATATGTAAGATTTTTCAGTTAGAGAGAGTGTCAAATTCGTTTTCTGAGAGAAGTATTTCATGTTTACTCTGTGACTGCACAGTGGGGCAGAATCGAAATTTTTTGGAAATAAATCTGTAACTTCTGATCGGCTGGTTGGATTTTCATGAAATTTGGTATAGGCGTAGCGGAGGAGTGTACAATGTTAAGTTTGGAAGGGGGGCACAACAAACCCCTCAGGGGCGGACCTAAGGGGGCTCAAAGTTAGGTATCTCTGACATAAAAAATTTTTAATCGCTTGCCAAATTTTTGTTTCTCGTCCGATTTCAAATATTTTTATATATTGTTGTAGGCCCTGATAAGACCTATAAAAAACATGCTTACATGTCCTATTTATCTCTTATAGTTTTCAAGTTATTTGCGTTTGAATTTTTAAGCACCATAATTTTGTATGTTCTTTTTCCAGTTTTTTTCATATATATCCTAGTATTTCCAACCGATTTTTTTAGTTTTTTTCCTATCTAGTTAAAGAACAAAATTATCTATTAAATAAAAAAAATTAAAGTCGATATCTTTACCGAGTCCAAAAATAAACGATTTTGAATTTGAACACTTCAAAAAAGACGACTTTTTGTGTTTTTTTAGCCGAAAAAGTATCTACACTCTTTTTTATCTAAAATAAAATTTTCTTTAGCAACATATAATAATTTTACACTTTTCTGAAAGACTACTTCACAGAGATGACTTTAAGATAAAAAACAAGCCCAATAACTCAATTGGTCATGGTACACACCCTCCCGAATTCGGCCCATTTTATATGAAAGTTTTGACTTTAGACCATTTTTTCTGAAATCCCAAAGCACGAATCGACAAGCGGAATATATTTTAAGATTCCTCAATATGTTGTTAAAAGTTTTAAATCAAAATCTACGGGATGTGGATTCTATAGCCATAAATGTAAAAAATCCCATTTTTGGGAATTTTGATTAGTTTTTTTGGGAATTCAGGAAAACCCTACCCCTGATTGAAATTTGGTTAACGCGCTTTTATTTACATTAATAAGATCCACATTTTTTGCAAATTTCATTAAGATATCTTTATAAATAAATATGTTATTACAATTAAAAAATTTGTATTTTCTCCAAAAACCCCAAATTGGGCCTTTTATTTGGTTTATTTCTAAATAGCGAAAGAAATTTTAAAAATATGTATTAAGCTTATCCTTTAGCATATATAATTTCCGATCTTTTGCAAAAAGATGCAAGTCAATATCATGCCTCATTTCAGAAATATGCGCGTTTAAACTTTTATATTTCCAATTTATTGTATATATGACTATATTTTTACAAACTTGCAACTTTTGCCTTTAGCTTTGCGTGAATAATTACTTAGAAAATTATGAATATTTCTGTATACTTTCGATAATATCTATACACAAAATATTTTTATAAAAATAATTAATAAAAATTTTTTATTTGTAATAGCGTTGCCACATTTCCCAAATTTAAGTAAATTTTTATCCTTTTCTAAGCATTCATATATTTCTATTAATGAATTTAAAATAACAAAACAAAAAATGTCTATTTTAACAATAAGTATTTTATTAGTTTACATTTATGGTGTTTACCTAAATTTAACAAATGTATTTATCTATTCGTGATGGTTAAAAATTTATATATTTATGATCTCTGAAAATAATGATATGCTAAAGGATTTATTAGAATACGTGTACGCCTTATTTAAGATTTAACATAATATAAACAAAATGGTAACTCTCTACTGTTGGTGTTATCTCAGATACATATTAGATCAGCGTTAATCTCAGTTGTAGACCTGGGGTAACTATAAGCTAGTGTTGAACACCTAGCTGACTTCTTTTTTTCTGGTTTGTTTTAACTGTCTAATGTTTTTTTTTTTTTTTTTTTGGAGTTTGTTTACACTTTTTATTTCATCTTTATTATTTTTTTTTGCTATTGTTTCAATGAGCAAATTTTGACATTTAAGCCAAACAATTGTTGTATTTGTGGTAGAATTTCTCTAACCTTATAGTAAATAAACGTTCAAAACAAATTTGTCAGCACTTGAGTACTGACAACTTTGTCTTGACGTTTTTTGACAAAAGATGTCATTTTGATTTTTGTTACTACTTTCTACATGGTTTATTATGACATACATTTTCTCCTATAATTAATAAAGTTAAAAAATATTACAGATTATTAGATAAAAATTTTACTATTGCCTTGATAAAAAATTTTTCTGATATAGACTCGATGTAACGTTTCCTTAATTTTTATTTCTTTATTTGTGCTTTTGCTTTCTCTTAACAATTGACGGCAATCAAACAGCAATAATTAAATTTGTCACTAGTTTATTTTTTTTTTTTTTAACACAACAACAATAAACCCCCTATTGAGTCAATGTGTCGTCGCTTTTATTTTTCTTTTATTTTGCACCTATTTTTTTCTATTTCTGCTCTACTGTGTCTCAGTAAATTAAACTATTTTTGGTTTTTCTTTGACAAGACATTTTGAAAAAGAAAAAAAAGTGTTTTAAACATAATATTTTGTTGTTGTTTAAAAATGAAATTTCATTTCTTTAACCTGTCATTGTGTTCAGTTGTGAGCAGGTCAACCAAAAAATATACTCTAAAAAAAAGTGTTTTATACATTTAAAAATGCTCTTAAAACAGGAAAATATGCCCTTTAAATTGGAAAATATGCTTTTAAAATATATATATTTTTTCTGATTAAATTTTAAATTTTCTAAAAATAACTTGATTTTTGTTAGCAATTGCTAAAAAAATATTATCTTTTTGCACTTAAAAACACTAGATATAAGTGTTTTTAAGTGCAAAAAGATAATACATTTTATCAGAAAATTATAAAATTTCTATAAATTTATAAGATGAAAATTATTAGGGAATCGAATTTTAAAAACTTATGTGACAGTAAAAAAAAATTCACTTATGCTAAAATATATAAAAATTCTATTGAGTGCAAAATATGAAAAATTTTCTCTTAAGTGTAAAATATGCAAAATTATGCTTTTTAGTGTAATATATGCGAAAAATTGCCGTTTATATTTCCTAAAATATGCTCTAAAATAAAGATTTTCTATGAAACTATTACGAAATATGCTCCTAAGTCCAAAATATGCAAAACTATGCTGTTATGATCAAAATATGTAAAAATATGCTGTAATAAATCGATGCCAAAATTCTTAAGATTGTCTAAAACGGATAAATAGCTAACAGTTTGATTCATTTGAAGCTTAGGAAAAAATATGATTTGCATATTTTTGGTAGCCCTGGTTAAGAGTGTTAAATAGTTAGAGACCACCACTAGCTGGAAATAGATTTATTTTATAAAATAGGACAAAAAAAAAAAAGAGAAAAGAAAATCGAAAGTTATGAAATTTATGGTTTATGGAAAATTTTTTTAAAGACAATTTAAAATATATTTATGTTGATAAATTTTGCATTTTCTATAGACAATTTAAATAATCGATCAATGTTCTTTAGAAAATTTAAGTTATCTATAAAGTTTATAAAAAAATTAAATTATCGTTAGATATTCTATAGAAAATTCAAGTTATCAATAGATTTTGTACAGAAAATTAAAATTATGTATAAATTTTCTCAAGAATCGATAAGTTATCCATAGAAAATTAGGGAAATTGATAAAAGTTCCATAAAAAAAAAATTAAATTATCTAAAATTATCGATACATTTTGTGTTGTAAATTATAGTTATCGATAAATTTTCTATGAAAAATTAAAGCTATCAATGAATTTTCTATGCGAAATGAAAGTTATCGTTAAATGTTCTTAACAAGATTTAATAATCATCGATAAATTTTCCATAGAATATTAAAGTTACCGATTTTGATTTTTTTTAAGAAAATTTATAGATAACTTTCTATAGATAGTTTAACGATAACTTTACTTTTCTATAGAAAATTAAAGATCGATTAATTTTCTAAAGATCGATTAATTTTCTATAGAAAAGTAAAGGGATCGTTAAACTATCTATAGAAAATTAAAGTTATCTATAGAAAATTAATCGATCTTTAATTTTCTATAGAAAATTTATCGATAACTTTGATTTTCTATAGAAAATTTATCGATAACTTTGATTTTCTATAGAAAATTTATCGATAACTTTGATTTTCTATAGAAAATTTAAAGTTCTATAGAAAATTTAAGTTACCGAGAAATTTCCTATGGAAAATCTAAGTTATCGATAAATTTCTTCTAAAAAAATTAAAGTTATCGATCAAATTTCTTTGGAAAATTAAAGTTTTCGATAAATTTGCTAAAGAAAATATCGATAAATTTTCTATAGAAATTTAATATTATCGAAAAGTTTTCCTTATCCTTAGTTATCGATAAAATTCCTTTAAAAAATCAAAGTTATCGAATAATTTTCTATGAAAAATTAAAATTTTTGATAAATTTTCTATAGAAAATTAAAGTTATCGATAAATTTTCTATGAAAGTTAAAGTTGTAAAAAATTTTTCCTTAGAATTAAAGTTATCGATACATTTTCTACAGATGATTGAATTTATCTACAAATTTTCTCAAGAAAATAAAAGTAAACAATAAATTGTCCCAGCAAATTAGGGTAACCCTTGAACTGTTCATAAAAAGTTAAAATTATCGCTACATTTCATGCAAAATATTAAAGTTATCGATAATTTTTCTTCTTCTCAAAATAAAAGTTATCGATACATTTTCTTTGGAAGTTCGGAAGTATTTAATAAATTTTTTATAGAAAATAAAAGTAATCGATTAATTTATATAAAATAAGTTTAAAATTATCCATAAATTTTCTGCAGAAATTAAAATTTTCGAAAAATATTCCTAGAAATTTTAAAGATTCGATAAATATGATTAAAAAAAAATCAAATATCGATAAATTTTGAAGGGAAAATTAAAGTTATCGATTAATTTTCCATGGAAAATTAAAGGTATAAATACATTTTCTTTGAAAATTAAATATATCGATAATTTTATTCTCAAAAATTAAATTTTGTGTAGAAAAGGAAATTATCGCTAAATTTTCTATAGAAATTTAGGTTACCAAATAAAAATTGTCGATAAATTTTCTTTAAAAAACTAAAGTTGTCGATAAATTTTCTTAAGGAAATTAAAAATTTATATTTTTCAATAAAAAAATTTAATTTATTCATTGTCTGTGAAATGTTAAAGTTATTGTTATATTTCTTTTCAAAACTTAAAGTTATTGATAAAATTTCCAAAGATAATAAAAATAATCGATTATTTTTTTATATAAAATTCAGGTTATCGATAAATTTAAAAAATTTTAATTTAAAATAAAAAAATTTTATATAGAAAGGTAAAAATGTCTTTAAATTTTCTATAGAAATTCAAAGTTATCGAAAATTTTTCTCTATAAATTAAAGTTAAATGATAAACTTTCTATGGAAAATTTAAGTTATCGATAAATTTTCATTAAAAATTTAAAGTTATCGGTAAATTTTCTAAAATTGAAGTTATCGATAACTTCAATAGGAAAATAGTTATCGATAATTTTTTTTGAAAAACTCGATAAAATATCTTTAACAAATTTAAGTTATCGTTATTTTTTTTGGAAAATTTATGTTATCGATAAATGATCTCTGGAAAATTTATTTTATCGATACATTTTTCAGTGATAATTTATGCAATCGATTAAATGTGTGATGAAAGCTGAAGTTAGTGATAAATTTTCTTTAGAAAATTAAAATTTTTGATTTATACATATATATATTTTTTTTTTTATAGAAAACTTAAGTTATGGATAAATTTTCTTTAGATAACAATATCGATTATCGATAACGAATATAACATTTTCCTTTGAAAATTGCTCGTTTTGATAACACTTTATTCCTTATCTCAGTAACTTTTTCTTTCGAAAATTATGTAATTTATCGATACATTTTCTGTGGAAATTTGAACTTATCGATAAATTTCCTTTCGAAAACTTATTCAATATTAATAAATTTTCTTTAGAAAAAGTTTTATTTTTTAAATTCAGAATTATTTACAAATTTTCTAAGGTTTAAAAAAAATGTTCGATAAAATTTCTACAGAATATTCCTAGCTAACAATCAATTATCTGGATTTATATTCAAAATTTATATTTGTCAGATAAGAATATTTTATTTATTATTAAAGTAATTATTTGTGATTTTGTCGAAAACTAATATAAAATATTAAATTTCGATAATGTTTTTGTCATCTATAGCTTTAAGTCTTATCATTTAGATAATCAAAATATTTATTATGATTAATTTGAATTACAAATAAATAATATATCAAAATAAGTACGAGTAGTATACACTTGTATATATAAATGCAGATTAAAATTATTTAATTAAAAATAAAAATATTTAATAATTATCTTTGTGCTCCTCAAGTGTTTTTGCAAAATAAAAATTTTAAACACATTTTTAATAAAGTTTCTATAGATAATTCCCAGTTATCGATAAATTATCTTGATCAAATGTTTTTGTAAAATAAAAATTTTAAGCACAATTTTAATAAAGTTTCTTTAGATTATTCCCAGTTATCGATAAATTATCTTGATCCATGTTCAAAATTTATTTATTTTTGTGCTCCTCAAGTGTTTTTGCAAATTAAAAATTTTAAACACAATTTTAATAACGTTTCTGTAGATTATTCCCAGTTATCGATCAATTGTCTTGATCAAGTGTTTTTGAAAAATAAAAATTTTAAACACAATTTCAATAAAGTTTCTATAGATTATTCCCAGTTATCGATAAATTACCTTGATCTATATTCAAAATTTATTTATCTTATTTAAAAATTTTAGACACAATTTTAATAAAATTTCTATAGATTATTCCCAGTTATCGATCAATTGTCAATTTTAAAAAATAAAAATTTTAAATACAATTTTAATAAAATGTCTATAGATAATTCCCAGTTATCGATCAATTATCTTGATCTATGTTCAAAATTTATTTATTTTTGTGCTCCTCAAGTGTTTTTACAAAATAAACATTTTAAACACAATTTTAATAAAATTTCTATAGATTATTCCCAGTTATCGATCAATTGGCTTGATCAAGTGTTTTTGAAAAATAAAAATTTTAAACACAATTTTAATAAAATTTCTATAGATTATTCGCAGTTATCGATAAATTGGCTTGATCAAGTGTTTTTAAAAAATAAAAATTTTAAACACAATTTTGATAAAATTTCTATAGATTATTCCCAGTTATCGATTAAATATCTGGATTTATATTCAAAATTTATTTATCTTTGTGCTCCTCAAGTGTTTTGGCAAATTAAAAATTTTATTTTTAAAGTATTTATTAAAGTAATTATTTGTGACTTTGTCGAAAACTAATATAAAATATTAAATTTCGATAATGTTTTTGTCACTTATAGCTTTAAGTCTTATCATTTAAATATTTATTATGATTAATTTGAAATACATATAAATAATATATCAAAATAAGTAATTTAAGTTGACTTGTATATATATATATATGCCGATTAAAATTATTTAATTAAAGATAAAAAGTATTAAATAATTATCTTTGTGCTCCTCAAGTGTTTTTACAAATTAAAAATTTAAACGCTTTTTTTATAATAAATACAATTACTTAAATTTAGCTTAAATTAGGTTTATTAAAGTAATAAATAAAACATAAAAAAAGTATAAATATCCCACTCATATTTATTGATTTCTTCTTTGGGAAATCTCTACGTCAGCAATCAGTGTGTTCTCTTAAATACTTTTATTTATTTAGTGCATTTAAAATCCTGAAATAAAAAATACACAAGTTCATAAATTTTAAAATTCCATAACGACTAAACAATAAATTTTGGAACTAGATTTCAAATATTATGAATATTCTAAAATGTACATTTGCAAAAACAACAAACGACGCACAGATGTGTAGAATATTTTAATTATTTTTGTTTTTTTTTTCTTCTCCAAAACAACAAGTAGTTCTTGTTCCAAAAAAAGTAGAACAAGGCAAAAACAAAAAAATTAAATAGAGAGACAGAGAGAGGGAGAGAAAAAAAAAACCTAATAATAAATATGCAAATTAACAATAATAACAATATAAAATAGCATAATTTACACATGAATTAAACAAAAATATAAGCAAAAAAAAAAAAAACATGCACAACTGGAAATTGAAGAGTAAATAAGTAACATCCCAGCAAAAAATTTTTGGTTTTCGGTAAAGTAGTTTCTTGGTAATGAGGCATCATTATTATTTGCCTACTGTGTATTACATAAATAGTATAATAGCACAGTAATATTGCAATCACGTGGATCAGTTGGCTAGAGTTGGCTATAGAAAATTTATCGATGACTAAAATTTACTATAAGCATAATTTTTCGATAATCTATATTTTCTAAAGAAAGTTTATCGATAACTTTAATTTTCTTATGAAAAATTTTCAATAATTTTAATGTTGTAAAGAAAATTTATCGATGATTCAAATTTTTTAAAGAAAAATTAACAGTTTAAAACTGCTAAATAAACATTTCGATTACTTATATGATCCAAAGAAAAGCTATCGATAACTTAAGTTTTCTAAAGAAAAATATTTCGATAATAAACATTTTTTAAAGTGAATTTATCATAAACTTAAATTTTCTAAAGATAAATTTATCGCTTATTTAAATTTTCTTAAGAAAAGTTATCGAATTTAAACTTCCTTAAAAAGAAGAAAATAAGAAAATTTTTCGTCAACTTAAATTTTCTTTAAAAAAAAAAAAATTATCTATAACTTGAGTTTTCTTAAATTTTTTTAAGAAATTTTGTATAGAAATGTACTGATAATTTTAATTTTCCAAATAAATTTATCGATAACTTAAATTTTCTGAAGAAAGTTTGTCGATAACTTTGGTTTTCTTAGGAAATTTCTTTTATAACTTCAATTTTATATAGAAAATATATCGCGGCTTAACTTTAAAAAAAATTATAGACAGATAATTTAAATTTCCTGCACAAAAATTATCAATAAATTAAATTTTAAAGAAAATCTAAAAAAATATTTCGATTACTTAAATATTCCAAAGTAAAATTATCGATAATTTGAATCTTCTAAAGAAATAAATCGATAAATAAAATTTGTTAAAGGAAAACTATTGATCTTAAATTTTAAAAGTTAAAATGAATCGATAATTTTGATTTTCCTAAAAAATATTATCGTTAATTTGATATTCTTAAGAGAATTTATCGATAATTTAAATTTTCTTAAGAAAACTTGTCGATAACTTAAACTTTCTTAAATTTCTTCTAAGTAAATTTATCGATAATTTGAATTTTTCAAATAAATTTATCGATAACTTAAATTTTCTAAAATAAAATTTAACGATAATTAAAAATTGGAAAAGGAATGTTCAAAAAAAAATATATCGATTTCAAAATTTCTTAAGAAAAGCTATCGATGACTTTAATTTTCTTTAAAAGAAGTATCTATAACTTCTTAAAAAATATCGATAACTTGAGTTTTCTTAAGCAAATTTATCGATAACTTGATATTCTTAAGAAAATTTATCGATAATTAAAATTTTCTGAAGAAAACTTGTCGATAACTTAAATTTTCTTCAAAAAAGATTATCCATAACTTTAATTTTTTCTCAGTAAATTTATCGATAATTTGAATTTTTCAAGTAAATTTATGGATAATTTAAATTTTCTAAAATAAAATTTAACGATAACGAAAAATTGGAAAAAAATAACGATCTCAAATTAGCTTAAGAAAAGCTTGAATTTTTTTTAAATGTATCGATAACTTAAATTTCTTAAAAAAAATATCGATAACTTGAATTTTCTTAAGTAAATTTATCGATAACTTAGTTTTATTACGATAGTTTACCGTTAATTTAAATTTTCTTAAAAAAAGGTTATCGATAACTTAAATTTTTTCTAAGCAAATTTATCGATAATTTGAATTTTTCAAGTAAATTTATGGATAACTTAAATTTTCTAAAATAAAATTTAACGATAACGAAAAATTGGAAAATGAATGTTCAAAAAAAAAAAAATTATCGATCTCAAATTTTCTTAAGAAAAGCTATCGATGACTTTAATTTTCTTTAAAAGAAGTATCTATAAGTTCTTAAAAAATATCGATAACTTGAGTTTTCTTAAGAAAATTTTTCGATAACTTGATATTCTTAAGAGAATTTATCGATAATTTAATTTTTTAAGAAAGGTTATCGTTAACTTAAATTTTCTTAAAAAGGATTATCGATAACTAAGTAAATTTATCGATAAATTTAAAGGTAACAAATTTTTTAAAATAAAATTTAACGATAACGAAAAATTGGAAAATGAATGTTCAAAAAAAAAAAAAAAATATCTATCTCGAATTTTCTTAAGAAAAGCTATCGATGACTTTAATTTTCTTTAAAAGAAGTATCTATAACTTCTTAAAAAATATCGATAACTTGAGTTTTCTTAAGCAAATTTATCGATAACTTGATATTCTTAAGAGAATTTATCGATAATTAAAATTTTCTTAAGAAAACTTGTCGATAACTTTAATATACTTCAAAAATGGTTATCGATAACTTAAATTTTTTCTAAGTAAATTTATTGATGATTTGAATTTTTCAAATAAATTTATCGATAACTTAAATTTTCTAAAATAAAATTTAACGATTACGAAAAATTGGAAAAAAATAACGATCTCAAATTTGTTTAAGAAAAACTTTAATTTTCTTTAAAAAATGTATCGATAACTTAGATTTCTTAAAAAAAAACGATAACTTGAATTTTCTTAAGTAAATTTGTCGATAACTTGGTTTTCTTAAGATAGTTTACCGTTAATTTAAATTTTCTTAAAAAAAAGGTTATCGATGACTTAATTTTTTTCTAAGTAAATTTATCGATGATTTGAATTTTTCAAGTAAATTTATGGACAACTTAAATTTTCTAAAATAAAATTTAACGATAACGAAAAATTGGAAAATGAATGTTAAAAAAAAAAAATTATCGATCTCAAATTTTCTTAAGAAAAGCTATCGATGACTTTAATTAAAAAGAAGTATCGATAACTTCTTAAAAAATATCGATAACTTGCGTTTTCTTAAACAAATTTATCGATAACTTGATATTCTTAAGAGAATTTATCGATAATTAAAATTTTCTTAAGAAAACTTGTCTTAAATATAATAAATATAAATATAATAAATTTATTGATAACTTGATTTCCTTAAGAAAGTTGTTAACGAGAAATTTTCTAAAGAAAATTGTTATCGTTAACGAAAAATTTTCTAAAGAAATTTGTTATCGTAAGGAACATATTGTCGGTGCGCTGACGAAAAGTCCTATGTGTTTTTGAACAACTTTTCAGGAGAGTGAAAAAACTATTTATTTTTTTAATGAAAGCTGTACAAAATTATATGCTAATCGTTGTTATAAATTCGAAACTAATCCAAATATTTGATAATACATTAAAATTGAAAATGGACGATCAATATAACTTTTGGTTGATCCAATAAAAAAAACTTTCGGAAAATTACACATAGGATTTTTCGTCTGCACATTATTTCCATTATTATGCCATTATTTCTCTCAGTGTATTTTAGTTTTAAGTACATATTTCCTTAAAATCTTAAAAATATTTCTAATACATATTTATTTTTTCTTCTCCCATTTTTCTCTTAACAGTTTTTTATTTACATTAAAATTTCTTTATCTTCAAATTCTTGGAACTACAAACTACAACAACCAGCACTTTAACAGCCTTAAAATGTCGACAGCTACTGCTGAAGCCAGACGTGCCTCCTTCGCACGACGTGCCGAGAGTCTGGTGGAGAGGGTGAGAATAATGAATACCATATACGAGGTATCGAATGACCAAGTGTAAAATGTTTTTTTAAAATCTATAATAAGTAGTTGAAGAATGTTTGAACAAATATTTCTTTGCTAAATTTTTTTTATTTTCCTTTAGAATATCCAGCCGACACTATATGTAGCTTTCTTGGCTGAAATTATGCTTGGCTTTTTCATAGCCAAATAAAAAGTAGTATGCATTATATATTAGATCCACAATTAATCATCATTAGGTAGTATGAAATACTAAACATTTACAAAATTTTAAAAAAGCACTATCATTTATAGATTTATTAATTAATTTGATCATATTACAGGTGAAAGGAAAAGGGAAAAGGGTTTTCAAAATGAAAATAAATTTTCTAGTCCAATTAAATTTATTTGTTGTAATTTTTGTAACTTGTTAAACTTAAGCCTCCATTTTTATTATAGAGCTGATTGTTTAATATTTTAATTTATTGTTGTTGTTGTTGTTGTTTTTATTAATTCCTTAAATAATCTATGGCATAAACCTTAATTAGGAATTTATTTATAAACATACATATATATATATGTACTTTTAATTAAATAGATTTTGTTGTTGTTATTTTTTCCATGTATAAAATTTTTATTTATGTCGTCGTTTAAAATTTATTCTACGTATTTATTGTATGTAATATAAATTATGGAATTTAATAGCTTTGGACCAGTGAAGCAATACAATTACAAAAATAAAAATAACAAATAACAATTCATTTAATCATTCTGTTATATCAGAACTGTAGCAGAGGCAAAACACTAGCCACAATATGTGGTGGCAGACTTAAAAAGAATAAATTCTTTTAGAGAGAAATAATAGTAAAATTTAATATTTTAAAGCGTTATAAATTTATTTTATAAAAGAATTGTATTGATAACTTATTATATGCTTCAGTACAGGGGTAAGGGGTATATATATATATATTAATTTAGTATCCAAAAAGTATATATATTCTGGGTCTTTATTGATGGGGAATTCGATACAACAATGTCCGGTATGACCGTAATGTGTGTGAAGATAAATTCGTAAGTTAAATACGTCCCACACCTCTGTTAAATACGTTCCACACACTGTTAAATACATTCCACACATTTTGCAATTCAAAAAAATTATTTTTAAA
Source organism: Protocalliphora azurea (assembly GCA_932274085.1). NCBI lineage: Eukaryota > Metazoa > Arthropoda > Insecta > Diptera > Calliphoridae > Protocalliphora > Protocalliphora azurea. Next base: position 57,064,602 of record OW026519.1, read on the forward strand.
GCAAAAAAAAAAAAAAACACTTTTTTAAAAATAATTTATATTATTTTATTAAAAAAACATCACAATAAAACATTTTTGGACAAAAAAAACAAAATAAAGAAGCATATACAGCATTAGGATATGGTGCAACAAAAATGAATGGGGTTATGGTACATCAGATTAAAGGTCTGGTGGAGTAGAACCCAAAAATGTTTAGACAATATTCACTTATTTCCTAGGGAAGATACTACGAGGGTCGGAACTTTGCGCAAATTCTTATAAATTCACACCTGAATGGGGGGCTTTTTGGACAGAACTGAAATTTCAAGTTTTGGGAGGGCCATTTCGAACAGACCTGAATGGGGTTGTGATACATCGGATGAAAGCTCTAAGGAAGTAGATCTCAGAAATATATACGGTATACCCAGTTGTTTCTCAGGGAACATGCTACGAGGGGTGGAATATAATATCAATATTTTTCAATGGTTTATATTTCAAGTTGTGGGAGGGCCATTTCGAACAGACCTGTATGGGGTTGTGATACATCGGATGAAAGTTCTAAGGATGTAGATCTCAGAACTATGTAGGGTATACCCAGTTGTTTCTCAGGGAACATGCTAGAAGGGGTGGAATATAATTATTCATGTCTCAGACATATATATTCCAAGTTGTGGGAGGGAACAGACCTGAATGGGGTTGTGACACATCGGATGAAAACTCTAAGGAAGAACAGAACATACATGATACGAAAGTTCGTTCATAATACCAAATCTGCTTATAAAAAAACTATTGTTATTGGCAAATTCTTTATATATATACACTATATATATAACAACTGTTACTTTAATAGACACTGGAAAAAACAACAATAATCTATATCGTATTTAGTTTTTTCAAATTTTTTAAGTCCCTCTGTAATTTAAAGACTTCGTTCGTTCTCAGAAAATTTGGAATTTTTTCAGAATTTTGGTGTTCAAACGGCCCATTACTATACAAGATATCGAACAAAATTATCTTTAAGATGTTTTGAAGCTCCCCCCCATAAGCTGCGGATTTTGTTCCCGAAATTCGAATTTTTAAAACAATTTAATCGCTTCATAAATTTTTAAAATACCCTTTTTAATTAAAGTTGTCTTTTTAATTAATTTAATTAAAATTGTCTTCATTTGATATTGTTGTTGTTTCATTAACTTCAAAATGTATACATTTTTCATATAACATAACAACAGGATGAAGGGTATATAAGATTCGGCACAGCCGAATATAGAACTCTAAATTGTTTTTATTTTAAATTTCTAGTTTAAAGTCTAGCATATAATTCAATAGTTTGATTTATAGTCTAGCCTAAAGTCTGTTTTATACTACTATATGGTATAGTCTATACCCTACAAGCAAACTAATACGACAATGATTGGAATCGTATTGCTTAGAAGAAACATTTTATTGCCGCAATGACTAAATTCGTATTGCGGAAGTTTAACCCATCGGGAGAGGTTGTGCGTCAAAGACAATACATCTAAGCAATAAGAATTCAATACGCCTGGAAGAAAAATAGGCAATATTGCTGGATAATCATCTAGGTGAAAAAAAGAGAGTTGTAGAGGAGGATCTAACCTTTCAAGAAAATCATATTGTAGTCACCCTGTAATAATACAATATAAGCTACAGGGTATCAAAGTTAACCACCTCGAGTATGTAAAAGTTTCAAAAAATCGTAACTTTTACAAATCAAATTCGATTTCAAAGAATTTTATGTTTTTGTGAAGTGTTTGATGATATAAATAAAAAACATGTTTACTCACCTAAGTCATCTTGTACAATTAAAAAGATATTTACGCTTGAAATTTTTTTACCTCAACTTTATTTCGTTTTTCGGCAATAAGTCCTTGGCTATATGAGGGAAAAATGTTTTTAAAGTATTCAGTAATTTCTAATACATTCCGAAATAATATACTGAAAACATTTTTTGTTTTTATTAATTCCTCTAGCCTTGAAAAATATTCAAATTCAGCACTCTGAAATTAGCATGAAAAATTACTATTTTTTTTTACAAAAGTATAGTACAATTCTTTCACCTTTTAATCAAAATAACGTTCACAAAAATTTTTTTTCTTTACATATTTCAAAAGGCATCATAAATGTTTAATAATGAAAATTTAAATTGATTTAGATTTGCACCTTACATCCAGTATTGTTCGAAAATGATGTAATTTAGAAAATGTCATGTTTATCTATTAACAAAAAAAAAAAACATGTCACGCGAGTTTCTTTTTAATTTATTGATGCTGTTAAATCACAAAATATATTTAGATCAATTTGGCACTAAACTGCTTCCCGTCCAGCCAAAAACTAATGTAGGAGTACAGATTTTATCAAAAAAAAAGTCTATTTTTCAAAAGACTTTTTCTAAATTGTACAAAAAAAGATACAAGTACCATATTTTTACAAATATTTCTTATGTATTATATAAAATAAACATAAGTCTTTCATTTCTCAAAAAAATAGTTCAAATAGCTTAGACAATTTATTTTTGGCAAACTTTCAAATAAATAAATAATATTTAAAAAAAATAAAAACAAAAATAATAATAATAATTTTTTAAGCAAAACTTCATCTACTTTTCAAAAACTTATAAAATATTAGATGAGTACAAAAATAGACTTGTTTACCAATTCACTGATATATAACATGTTTATATAGATCGTTCTAAAAAATATAATATAATGGCGTCAAAACTGACAACTCGTAACAAAATAAACTAAATTCACTATTTTATAATGGTGTCTATTCTTGAAAACGTGTCGAAGAAATGAAAATTTCCATTAAAACAAAAACAAAGTTTAAAAAATTGTTTTTGTTTACCGTACATTTCTAAAATGGTATTTACCGTTTTTAAAAGAGAGAGAAACACGATAAAGTTCTCACGTTTGTTACATTTTAAAAATATATGTTAAACAAAAACAATTTTTTAAACTTTGTTTTTGTTTTAATGAAAATTTTCACTTTCAAGAATAGACACCAATATTTTGTTATGTGTTTCTATATGTGCGTATACGTAACACCACAATTATACTAGCGCGTATTTGTGTAGTTTGTCTAAAGAGATTATATTCATAATACAAATTTAATCTAGTAATTTGTTTTCTGTTTTATTAAGAACTTCCTAATATCATCGATATCTTTAAATCCAATAATTATCTCCAGGGGTGTGCATTATAATATTTGCATGTAGTCCTGCAGATCTTTCCACATTTCCTTCAAAATCTTTAACGTTGACTTCATTGGACATATCAAATTTCAAAATATTATCGCCTTTCTGGATTCTTTTTATGTGAGACACACATTCTCTATGATCTTTTAAGCTTTGCTCTGATTTAATATACTTTTATCTATCACTATAACTTGCTTCATCATAACATCCTTTTTTCTTGAGATTTCTTTCTGGATTTCATAGCTTCCCAAGAATTGGATTTCTTTTGGACGATGTAATTTATTACTAGAGTTTTATTTTGAGTTTTGCTTGACTCTTCAGATCCTTATGCTCTATTTCAACTGGCCACGTTTGGTATTTTTCATCCCTAACTTTGTTGTACATTACACTTATTGATGTTGCATGCTGCTTTATGGCATGCAGCACATTAGACTTGCCCTTCATAAGTTCTATTAGATCTATAATATATATTTTATGGCAGTATCCCCTCGCCCTGTTATCCAACTTCATCAAGCTTGTGTATCATTTTAGTACGCCCGGGATCGTCACTTACATTATCGCCTCCTGCCTATACCCTTGTTGATAGTATATGGTCTAGTCTAGTCTACTCTGTAGCCTGATATTTAGTCGAATTTTTCTTAAAAGAACAAAATGTTAAAGTTTTAATTCCATTACATAACTGTCTTACGGATGTGTATGCATATATTACTCATACGTACATAACATTTTCAATAACAAATATTTAAATAGCAGAGCAAATCTCCTAAGTTCGTTTAAAAGCATTAATATTTACAAGTTTATTTGTGTCTCTTATTTAAACGGGTGTAAAGATGGGGGGTAAACTTACATATTTATATTACTTTTTTACCATTTTAGAAAGAGAGAGAGAGAGAGAGAAGAGAAGAGGTCAAGTTCAATGGAGAGGTCGATAAGTTATTATTGTTCTATTAGTATTTATGATGGTATCTTGTTATTGTTTTTTGTTTTAATATCATTTAAGATAAGTGAAGTAAGTGGGTGTGTGTCATTATTTCCATTTAATGTTTTTTTCTCTTAAAAAAAAAAACAAGTAAAAATAATTATAAATTATCTAAAAGTAAAAAACACATTTGTGGTTATATATATATATATATATATATATATAACACCAACATTCAAAAATACACGAAGCTAAATTAGGCCAACTATCCGTCTGATAAAAAAATAAATATAAAAAATACAAAAATGTTTATGCATGGCAGGCAAGCTGTCGTCTGCAACAAAATGATCATTACTTATTATGTGACTATAGTTCCCTACAGTAGGTAGAGTAAATCTAAAAAGACTCATTCAAATAATTTTATAATTCTGTCGTCATTAGTAAAGTTTATTTATAATACATAAGGAGATTTAGATTTTTTTAAGAAAAATTAAAAAAAAAAAAACATTTATTGATAAGAATTAAACCTAGAATTTATTTTTAGCAAACCTGCTTAATGACAACAACAATCAATTCACATGGTTTCCTAATTTGTTAGGTTTTTGCAAATAAATTTGCTAAAATTAGAATTGTTTCCTTAAGAACAGTGCAAAGTGGGTCAGAATAAAAAATTTTTGAAAATAAATCTAATTAACTTCTAATATGCTGATTGAATCTACATAAAATTGCACATAGCCGTAGCAGAGGAGTGTACAATTTTAAGTTTGGAAGAAGGAACCTACAGACCCCTCAGAAGCGGTGCCATTGGTGTTCAAAATAGGGTAACTCCTACAATGAAAATTTTTATAAATTTAAAAATTTTTCAGTTTGTGCTATTTATTCCTTACAGTTTTTAAGTTATTTGCATTTGAAATTTTAACTATTTCGATTTTGCAAAATCTTGATCCAATTTTTTAAATATATAGACCAATATTTTCATTAGATTTTCTAAATTTTATCCAGTTAGCTAAAAAACAAAATTATCTATCGAATAAAGGAAATTTGAAGTCGCTATCTTTTCCGAGTCCAAAAATAAACGATTTTGGATTTGAAAAATTGCAAAAATTATGATTTTTGTGTTTTTTTTTTTTTTTTTTTTTGGCATAAAAAGTGTACACTATTTTTCTAAAATAAAATTTTTTTTTTTAAGAACGTATAATAATTTTATGCTTTTCCGAAAAGTATCTTGACGAAGATGATTTTAAAATTAAAAACTAGCCAAATTATCGAATACTGCTAAGTACAGACCCTCCCGAATTTAACCTATTTTATGTCGAAATGTTGACTTTAGCCTATATGTTCTGAAAGCCCAAATCTTAAATCTACAAACAGTATGCAGTTTCGGAATCTACTATGAATACTAAAAAGTTTGCAAGCGTAATTCATGGTACCTACAACAAATGTGGACTTTGTGGGCAAAATTCCAAAAGAATCACATTTTTGGGATTTTCACCGATTTTTTTTTTTTTTTGTGAGATTTCTTTTACAAAAATCTTAAAATTTTTTACACTTTATCATTTTAAATGATAAAGTCTACAATCACCTAAAGTTTTGTTAAAATATCTTAGCTAACAAAGACTTTATTACAGATAAAATATTTATAGTTTATCCAAAAACCAATTTTTTACAAAAATATTACTTTAATACCAAAAATCGCAAAAAGTATCGACCTCAAATTTATTGTATTCGATAGGCAATTTGTTTTTAACTAACTGCAAAAAAATTTACTAAATCGAATGAAAATATTGAACTATATATGTATAAAAAAAACTGGGCCGAGATTTTGCAAAATTGAGATAGTTGAAAATTCAAATGCAAATAACTAGAAAACTATAAAGGATAAATAGCACTTGCAAGCATGTTTTTCATAAGCCTTACCGAGAGTTTTAAGATTTTAAATCGGATAAGAGACCAAAAATAGGCAAACGGTTAATAATTTTCCATGTCGGTCGCACCCTATTTTGAGCCTCCAAGCTTAAAATTGTACATGCCTATGTGAAATTTTATGTAAATCCAACCAGCCGATAAGAAGTTACAAATTTATTTCCAAAAATTTTCTATTCTGCCCCACTGAAGCAGTGTGAAAAACCTAATTTAATTTGAAAATAAATTATAGTCAGTTACAGTTTTCAAATTTAAATATATTATAATTTATTTTTAAATGAATTTTTATATAATAAAATTTTCCTTTATTTATTTAATTATTTTTTTTTTTTTTTTTGCTATGATTAAACATAAATTTTATCTTTAATTTTTTAATGAATATCTGTTGTAGTAGGGCATCACCTTTGATGTCATAATGATCTCTCATAATTTGTTTACTTGTTGTTTTTAATTGTTTGTTTGACTTTTCTATTTGTCGCCATAATTACTGTATTTTTATTTATTTATTTTTTTTTTTGTCATTTTTTTCATGTTTTCTTATAAATTGCGTGCTTTCTCTGTAGAAATTTTTGTGTAGTTTAAAAGTCACTCTTTTTTTGCAATTTTTTGTATGCGTTTAATTGATAATTACTCTCTTGTGTTGTTTTTTTTTTCAATTTTGTTATTGTGCACAAAATAAAAGCGAGAGTATACAGGGCTACCAGATTTGGAGAATTTTTGTTGTAGAAAATGATGAAAATTTTAGTTTAGCGATTATGGAATTTGTTGGGGATAACTAAAATATGTTGGGGATTTTTTTCAGGGAAATTATGTAATAATTGTATATTTTTTGTTTATTTAATAAAATTGAAATTTTTAATAAAAATATATAATTTTAAAGATGCTATATTTACATGTTACTATAAAGAACTTGCATAAGTAGTCCTTAATATACTAATGATCCCTACAAGCAACGTATATAATATATATAATGTATAAAGCAAACTTCAAGATAGCATGAAATATGAACTTCAGGAGGCATGTATAGTACCAATTCTTTTAATTTGATTGATTGATATTGTACCATGGATGGAAAATGGCTTATTTTATTTTGTAACAACCATAAACATAAAGTGAACTTTTTCGACTATAACTGTAACAGTTTTTTTAATTACACAAATTTACATTTAAAGTCAGTAGATTATTGTTTTTATTAAATAATTTTAGTATAATTATGATGTACAATTTTAAAATTCCAGCAACAACTTTTTTGTGTTCAAATAATATGCTTGAGTTAACCTCGTCATAGTAGAGACATTAAATATATATTTTTCTTTTGTTATAATATAGAATAGACAGAATTCCTACAATAACTCTTGAGACATCTGAAAACAAAAGCTGAATTTGTTAATTTTACTTTTGCTATATTTTAGATTAAAAGTATTAAATTTTGTATTTTTTGTTCCTTCATACCGATTAGTTCATCATATTAAATATTTATTAACTCAAATTTTATTTTCATTTGGAAAAAAATTGGAAAAAAAATATATTCCTTTTTAAATAATACAACAATTTTTTACTAACCCGGCAAAAACTTTGCTAAATAAATTACTTATTTCTTGCCTGAATAACTAGTTATTTTTGTTCGAATTGTCCACAAATTCATGTAGTTATTTTTTTTTATTCTAGGGGTACTCAAAAATATGTACCTAAACGAAAATAAAAATAGAAAAAAAAAAACTAAAAAATCTTGCCGTCAGTGAGATTTGAACTTGAACACAAATTAACCATTCGTTTTTAATGACTAACGTCTTACTCAGTACACCATCTCGCACATAGCATCCTAAGCGACAAAACCTCTATTTAGTTTAAAATATCTTTTTAGACATTTTGTTATAAAAAACTAACAGCATCAGAATGGAATTGAACCAACAACCTTTTGTTGGTTAATCCAGCGCTCTAGCCAACTGATCCACGTGATTGCAATATTAGTGTGCTATTATACCATTGAGTACTTATTTATATAATACAAAGTAGGTAAATAATAATGACACCTCATTACCAAGAGACTACTTTAATAAGTAGTTGCCATTACCAAAAACCAAAAAGTTTTTGCTGGGAAATAGTACTATTAAATACATACCACAATACACAATACATACAACAGGCATTTTCGGATTTAATATCTTCGATTGCAATGAAATTCACTACAAATATTACGTATTGCAAGTGTTGCTCAAATCACAGACTGAAGACCCTTTACGGTCCAAAAATATGATGTTTTAAAAACGAAAAAACTGTCGAATTTTTTCCAAAAGTGTACAACATTCTAAGCTAAATATCTTAAAAAAAGCTGATTTTTTTGTATATAAAATTTACAAAAATTAATTTCAAAGTATGTTTTTTATGAGTTCATATTTAAAAAAATTTAATTTCATATAAAAAATTTTACTTTAGTTTATATTAGTTATATAACTTCTAAACTAAAGCAGTGTCCAACATGAAATTTTGCACGAGTAAATTATTATATAATTTTTTTAAGAATTTTAAATATATCATTTATAGAGGTTAATTTTAACCTTTGAACTTTTGAATTAAATTCACTTACTACATATCATTCTTAAGGCGATAAATATCTTTATCTTTAAAATGATACTCAAATTTAAATTTTATTGTACATCGTCCAGAAGTTATTAGTGATTAGTTTTTAATTTTGGTCCATAACTTCTAAACTAAATGAGTGTCCATCTTGAAATTTTACATGCTTAAAAAAAATACAATGTTATTTTGTAAAATTGTTTCCTTTTAGTGTTTGTTTTACATGTTAAAAATCATTTTAAAAAAAATCATTTTATAAAAAAAGTGTGAATTGCTTAAATAAAAAGGATATGTTTACTCTGTAACTGATTGAAAATAATAATATCTTATAGGATTTATTAGAATACGTGTACCCCTTATTTAAGATTTAACATAATATAAACAAAATGTTTACACTCCTCTGCCGGCGTTATCTCACATATTATATCAGCGTTAATCTCAGTTGTAGACCTGGGGTAATTTTGTAATATTGTTTATTGGCCTTGAAGGCTTTAATATTACTTTGATTGAATAAATAAAAATAAAATAAAATATGAGCTATTAGTGGGCAAAAAATAATAGTCTAAAAAAATAATAATAAAAAAATAAATAATAATAATAATAATTTTTATTAAAATTAAACTAAAATAAAAAATATATATGGACACTGTATTTTTATGTTGAGCAAATTACATGCAGTATTTAGTTACATAGATTTATCAATGTATTATTTTTGTAACACTAAAACAAAGCAATTTTTTAAATAAACCGGTTTGGCCAACTTAGCTGGCTCAAAATGTTAGCCGAATTGAGACGCCTATTTTAGTGGCGGCTTAGTAATTCCGATTTAAGTTGACGGCGGCTGTAAGCCGACTTTCAGGCAATCGGCTTCGTGCCCTGATGCTGACATAAATTATAACTGTTATAACTCACCTAGTGTCTACATTAGATTAAATTTTATCAAAACAAACGTCAAAATCAGTGCGAATATAAGCATGGTAACCTTAGTCGAACAGCTGATTATTATTTTGGTTGTTACAGTTGCCAAACTGCATATATAAAAAATAATAATGAATACGCCATATTGTTGGTTTTGTGCAACTATTGCCACCTTCCACAAATTCGCGTTAAGTTTGACGTTTATTTTGATAAAATATTGTCTAATGTAGACACTATCTGTCTGTTTTTATAATACGAGCGCAAAAACGACTCGTATAACTTACATTTAAAACAAAAACAAATTTTGAAATTTTGTTTTTTGTTTTAAATGTAAGTTAGACGAGTCGCTTTTGCGCTCGTGTTATAAAAACAGGCAGTATGTCACTAGGAGTTGATAACGGAAGTATGAATTGAAACCTAAAATAAGTTAAATACAAAGATTTGTTATTAAAAGGAAGAAAATTATGTGCTTGATGTAAAACCTGAAAATTAATCAAAATGTTATAATTACTATTACCGTTTTCCAAGATTTTTGGTTTGTTTTTCTATATGTCCAAATTTGACCTTTGAACTTTTGATGTAAAAAAAACTTTATACAAAGATCTATCGTATTTAGTTTAGAAGTTATGGGAAACCAAACAAGTACACCCTTGTAAAGTTTTTAGCTTTTTTTTCATTTTGAATCATAATTTGATGGTTTACATCATATTTTTGGATCGTAAAGGGACATGAGTCTAAAATTTTATGATTTGAGAAACACTTCCAATAGCCAATATCTGTAGTGAATTTTATTGACATTGAAGATGTCAAAATAATATACAGTGGGGCGCATTAATGAGTATATAGATGTAATTCGTGTACTTCGGAATGCATAAAAAGTGTAATGTACTCAATTTTGCACCCGTTATCTTTTCAGCAGAATATTAAATATTTTCCGTTATTTTTCCAAATTTAATCCAAGATATTATTTTACATATTGTGGACGTATTTTAGACGCTTTCAAGGTAAATACAAATTAAATAATAAATAACAAAAAAAAAGAAATATTTTAATAAATAAAATTTAAACAAAATGAAAAAAAAATTAGAATGGATTATCTTCTCGAAAAATTGTTGTGGAACTAAAAATTAGCCAGTCACTTTTGATGAGAGTCCATAAAAGACGCAATGTATAATCTAACGTTAAAGTCAGAGAGCGTAAAAGGCTTTTGGCAGATGCGGACGCACACCTTATGATGATACATATGAAAAAAGATAAGTGTTTGACTCCAGGAAATGCAGCTTTGGCAATTGGAAAACCTGTTAGCCGATGGACTGTAAGAAGATCTCTCCACAACATTGGGTATATTTCTGCAGTAAAAAAAAACCTACTCTATCCGTAAAAAATGTTAAGGCGCGACTAAAGTTTGCATGAGAACACCTGAGTTGGACTGAAGATGACTGGAAACGTGTCATATGGTCAGACGAATCGAAATTCAACAGATTCCAATCTGATGAATTTTTATGGTTTCATTGGGCCGGTGCCAGCCAGACATCACGTAAAGGAAACGGTGAAACATGGTGGTGGCAACATCGTGGTGTGAGGTTGTTTTACATGGTGGGATGTTGGGCCACTTCAAAAAAAAAAAAAAAAAATGATGGAATAATGAGAAAAGAGGATTACCTGAATATTTTATAGAGCCATCTTCCCTATTTTGTTGCCAGAAGTGCCTACCCTGAGGAAGAGGTCATATTTCAGCAAGATGGTGACGCTAAACATACGTCCAAAATCGTGAAGAAATGGCTTATTGAACAAAAATTTCAGTTGATAGAGTGACCGGCACAAAGTCCTGATCTCAATCCAATTGAAAATTTGTGGTCAATTGTGAAACGACGAAAGAGCACCAACAAGTCTGGTCGAGCTTTGGGAGCGTGTTGCCAGGGAATGGCAAAATATTCTTCGAGAAGTATTGCAGAATTTGATTGAAAGCATGCCAAAGCGCATGAAAAATTTTATAAAAAACAAAGGTCTATGAACCAAATATTTGATATTTGTCGCGCAAATTGAAATATTGAAAATATTGCATTGTTGTTTTGGTTTTTGTAAATTTGTTATTGGAATATAATATTTTTTTTTTTTTTGTCTTTAAAATAAATTAAACTTGACGTAACAACAAATAAATGAAAAAAAATTTTTGTTATCTTTCTTATTACACTTTTTATGCATTCCTAAGTACATGAATTACATTGTATGTACTTAATAATGCTCCCCACTGTACATATTTTTGTATAGTTGTGCACGCATAATTTTGCTGAACTCATATTGCGCAGTATTATTTATTTTCTATGTTGAGCTAACACTCTTCTCTAGTAGTAAATTTTTATTTTGATTTTGCTGCTATAGTGAAATGTTTAGCAGTCTGTTTTTGTTGACAATTCCGTTGCTACTAGACTTTCTTGTATGAAAGTAAAAAAAAAACATAAACATACATACGAACATATATATTAACATACATACCAACATATATACTAACATACATTCAAACATACATACCAACATATATACTAACATCCATTTAAACATACGTACATACATACATACATATATATATATGGTATGTATGTTAGTATATATGCTGGTATATATGTATGTATGTATGTATATGTACTAACATATATACCAACATATGTGCTCACATAAATATGTACCTAAAAAAAATAAAATAAGAAAAAAATTTTGCCATCAGTGAGATTTGAACTTGGGCACAAATTATCCATTCGTTTTTAATGACTAACATTTTACTCAGTACACCATCTCGCACATAATTTTCTAAGTGGCAAAAACTTTTATTTTAGTAAAAAATATCTTTTTAGACATTTCATTATAAAAAACTAACAACACCAGAATGTGGTTGAACCAACAACCTTCGGGTTTCTAATCCATCGCTGTAGCCAAGTCATCCACGTGATTACAATATTACTGTGCTATTATACTCGTACTATTGAGTACTTATTTATGCAATACCGAGTAGGCAAATAATAATGACGCCTCATTACAAAGAAACTACTTTAATAAGTAGTTGACATTGCCAAAAACCAAAAAGTATTTGCTGGGTGCTAACAAAATTCTTTAAATGCTTTTTCAAAACCTCTGTTTTACAATTTAAAAAATTAGTTTTGCTATTTAATTAAAAAATAATTAAGATCACATCAGATTGTACCGAATGAGTCGTGGTACAAATATAAGAATGTACCAAAAAAAAAAAAAAAAAAAAAAACTACAATTGTGTTTTCCATCCCTGTCTGTACTTATTTTTGAAATACATACTTTGTAAAAATATGTAAAAATATTCATCAAAAATTATTTCTATAAATAGAAAAAACAATTATTTGTTAAAAGTAAGAAATTAAAATAATAATAATTATTTTCAATAATAAGACGTAATTTTTTTTGTTGAGTGGGGATTTTTTGGGGAAATTTTTTCTTTTTTTTTTTTCTTTAAATTTTGAGGTTGACCAAAAAAGTATCTGGCAGCCTTGAGAGTATTTATGAATAAAAAAATATATTCACTTAATTTTTTGTGTTATTATATTAAAATTTAAAACAGTGTTTGAAAAATTACACGGTGCTACAAAATTTAAAAAAAAAAAATTGAATACATTTGGAATGTAACATAGTGTAGTTTGTAGGTATGGATAAGTAGATTATTATACCATTTTTAGAATTTTCGATATACCTCTAAAATTGGGAGTTATATCGAAATTAGCAATTTTTTTGCACATCGCGGCTTCAGAAATGTTTATCTCGAATAACTGTTAACCAATTTAAGTTTCTTAAACTGCATTAAAAAGAAGAGGCTCTACCCTTTTCAAAATGTATATACACATTCATAGCAAAACTGTGTAGGATATTACGGACACAAACTCAATTTTTTATTTTTTATTTAAATTTTTTGATCTTTACAATCATTTTTATCCATTTTTATTTTCAAAGTTATAAAACTAGTGTATTCAAAAACCGAAACCAGAAACCGATTAACCGGTTTTTACCTTTTAAAAAACCGGCTGGTTTATATTACTTGACATCACCTTGACATTTTGTATTACTTTGACATTACCCTGTCATGGCAGAGACTTCTCAGTATCAATCTCAACTACCCCAGAATTAAGGGCTGGTTGAGTTGAGATTTATATTGATGGATCCAAATCTGCTGAAGGTGTTGGGGGGGGGGGGGTCAGGTGTTTCTATATTCCCGCTTATATGAAAAACATTTTCTTTAAATTGCCAGATCACTGCAGCATTCTTCAAGCAAAGATCTCGGCCATAATGAGGGCGGTAAACTGGTTTATGTACTGTAGGGTATTCGGAGCGGATATCCAAATCTGTACAGACAGTCAGGCCGCTATAAAATCGCTCTCGGGTGTCTTTACGACATCCAGAATGGTAACTGAATGCCGGACATCTCTGAATAAGATAACGAGACATTCAAAAATGGAGTTGGTTTGGATTAGGGGTCATTCAAGCACACCGGATAATTTTATTGCGGATGCACTAGCCAAAGACGGATCCTTTCTTCGAGGTGAAGAAACGGACCAACTGGTGGGAGTATCGTTTTCGGCCTGCAGATAAATAATTTTGCGAAACTTATGGAGGATTGCACAGAATAGGTGGACAAATGAATCCACATGTTCAACCTCAAGGCAAATATTGTCCCATTATGATGTATGTCGATCCAATTTCATTATGGGACTATCGAGGCATCGGTTGAGAATTCTGGTAGCCGTGGTCACAAGGCACTGGATTGCTGGTGCGCATGCTAGCAAACTAGGGCTCCCTATTAACGACTTTTGTAGAATTTGCCGTCATGAAGAGGAGGAAGCGATTGAGCATCTTTTATGCCACTGTCCCACTCTTGCCGGGATCAGGACTGAAGTCCGTTTGTGCATGTATTGTTAGATCTCTCTGATATTGATGTCAGATGGATCAGTTCTTTCATACATGCGTCGGGTTGGTTCGTTTCGGTCGTTGGTATGGACATGTGAGTTAGATCCCTCAGTGTTTCACAACTGAGGATCAAATTGGACCCAAGTGGGCAGTCTCTTATTGACTAAACAGCTGAACTAATAACCTAACCTAACCTACTTGACATTACAAATGACATATATGATAAGTGACTTTTTTTTTAGTAAAAATAATAATAAATTTTTAAATATTTGTATTTTTAATAAAGACCGATTAACCGTTTTTTTACGTAAATCCGTATTCGAAATTGGTTTTTTGAAAAGAGCTATTTTTCGAATAACTCGAAAACCGGTTTTCTAAAAATGTCTACACTCATAAAAAAAAACTGTTATTTTACGTGTTTTTTTTTTTTGTTGCCATATTTATGATGCAAAATAGTGGCAACAACAAAATACACTAAAATAACAGAATTCTATAAGTTTTACAACTTGAAAAAAAAATCATAAGTTCTACAATCCTAATCCGATTTTATCAAATAATGGCTCATTTTACTCCTAATAAAATATATTATTAGGAAAAAATTTGAAAAAAATATGTTTTCTAACAAAATGTCGGTGAAAAATAGTTATAATGTTCAAATAATAGAAATACATAGTAACAAATTTAGTTTGTGTCCGTAGTATCTTATACAGATTTTCCCTGAATATAATTGTGTATATACTTTTTAATAAGAGTAAAGCCTTTTCTTTCTAATGTAGTTTAAGAAACTTAAAATGGTTAAAAGGTATGCGAGATAAAAATGTTTAAATTCACGAAGTCCCAAAATCGGTTTTTGGATATAACTTCCGATTTTGGTACTATATGGAAAATTCTAAAAATGTTATAATTGGAATATAACTATTATATGTTATATTCCAAGTATTTTTATCAGTGTAGCATCGTGTTATTTTTATTATTATTATCTTTTTTTGTAGTTTAATCACGTTATGATTTTTTAATAAAAAAAAATAAAAATAAAATTTAGTTTATAAATTTAATGAACATTCATTATTTCTCCCTTTGCTACCACTGTGCTTTAGTATTTTTTTTTCTTTGTATTACTACAGCGTAGTAGATATTTGTTTTGCTTCTTTTTAAACCCACTATCAAAAAAGATGGGGGTATATTGGGTTTGTCTTTACGTGTGTAACATATCAAAAAAATCGTCTAAGACCCCATAAAGTATATCGTCAGCTAAAATGCAAAAGGCCGCAACCACACTTTAAAAATTTTTTTTTTTACGGCAGAAGCAAAAAACATTATGAAAGTGCAATTTTTAATTTTGTTTTCTTTAAAATTTAGCAATTAAATAAAACTTTTTAATCGTTCACTTAAAGCAAAAATTTGAAGCCAAATTTTTCTTAAATGGAACAAATTTTACGACTGTTTCGTTTATGAATTTGGTGTTACTTCCTTTTGATTTTTGTTTTTTCATTATTATTTTTGAAGATATGATTATGAAAGTTTTTGTGAAAATGTAGTTTGGTTGAGTACATTATAATTCAGTAAAAAAATCAATATTTGATTTGTCAGTGGTTACGGCCTTTTGCATTTTAGGTGACGGTATACATATTCTGGGTCCTCATAAAATTCTGAGTCGATTTAACAATGTCTGTACGTCTGTTGAAAAAAAGATAGGGCTCGAGGGAGACAGACAGAGGGACAAAATTTTTTTCAAATATTTGTCTAATATAAGGTTTGTTTGCTATTTAAAATGGGCAAAATCGGTTCATAAAGAAAAATGTTATGGGATAAATACTAGAAACACAGGGTGTCCGTTGTAACTTTAGATCATACTTTACCGCCGATATCTCTTACAAAGAAGCATCTACGTCTACGAAATTTTGTACAAATAGTTCAAGGATCGATGTAAACTCTCGTCTATTCAAAAATAGACGTGATCCTCCCACTTCAACGCCCATCTACCATATAAGGTGAAATTTTAAATTAGGATTGAACAAGAAGTTTTAAATGGTGGGTGTATAGATTCGGCCAAGCCGAAGATAACATTCTTACTTAATATATTTTTATATTATTTTCTTTCTTTTTTTTATTTATTTAGTGGAAATTATTTATAGCCTTCCGTATACATATTCTGTTAATGTTATGATTTCTTTTCTTTTCTTTTTTTTTTTTTTTTTTTTAATGAAAACATTTTAATGTGTCTAGATAATATGATTCAATTTAAAGTAGCAGCCACGTCTCTTATTGTATCATATGTATGTTTTATGTTAAAAAATTTAAAATATGTATAATTAAGAATTACTATATACTTTATTTTATTATTTTGTTTATTTTATGTCTGAGTTAAATAAAGGGTGTCATGAAATAAATTTTATACAGTATGCCAAAAAATTGTTTTTACATTGAAAGAAAGCAAGATTTTTCGTACAACAAAATGTAACAAAAAAAAAAAAAAAAAAATTTAAATATTATAAAACATTTGTGAATTTTGTAAAATAAAATTTAAATAATAACTTGTTGTTAATTGTAAAAACAATTTCTTGACATACTGTATATGTAAATACGTATATAAATGATAAAATAAATTTTAATAAATATAATAAAGCCATACAATAGTCATCTATAATCTAGTATTTACACTAAGTAGTTTATAGCCTAACCAAATTACTAGTATTCATATATTTAGTATTTATATTTTTCACTAGTCTATATAAAACACCTGCAACTTTATTTATAGTCTAGTGTATAATATATTCTTCAGTCTATACTCTAGACTATAGTCGTTTCTATAGTATAGTTGACAGAAAATTTTATAGAGCAATATTCAGTATGTTCAATTCTATAGTTTAGTTTACAGCTTAGCATTTAGTCTAGTCAAGAACCTATTTTATAGTTAAGTCTATAGTCAATTCTATAGTTTGAGTTACAGTTTAGTCTATAGTCTAGTTTAATATATAAATTAGTCAATAGTGTAGTATATACACTAGTGTGTATATTTGACTATTCTCTAGTATATAGCCTATTCTATTGCCTATTCTGTAGTATTGTCTATAGTCTATTATATTGTTTACTATAGTCTATTCCATCGTCTAGTCTAAAGTCTAGTCTTTAGTATTGGTCTGGAGACTAGTCTATTGTTTAATCCATAGTATAGATTAATCTATCGTCTAGTCCATTGACTAGTCTGAAGTCTATTCTGTTTATATTATTTTGTATATTCTATCTGCCTATTCTTTTGTCTAGTGTCTACTATTGTAGTCTATCCTCAGGTCTATTGTCTAGTCTAAAGTACTATCTATCATCTAGTCTATCGTATAACCTCTATTCTTCAATAACATTTAGTCTATCATTTAGCCTATAGTCTAGTCTATCTTCTAGTCTCTAGTCTGGTCCATCAACTATGTTATATACTAGTATATCGTCTAGTCTATAGTCTGCTCCGGCGAATATATTATAGTCTAGTCCATCATCTAGTTTATAGTCTAGTCTATCGACTGTATTATAGTCTAGTCTATCATCTAGTATATAAACTATATTATAGTCTTGTTTATCATCTAGTTTATAATCCAGTTCATCGACTATATTATAGTCTAGTATATAAACTATATTATAGTGTAGTATATAAACTATATTATAGTCCAGTATATAAACTATATTATAGTGTAGTATATAAACTATATTATAGTCTAGTCTATCATCTAGTTTATAGTCTAGTCCATCGATTATGTTATAGTCTAGTCCATCGACTATATTATAGTCTAGTATATAAACTATATTATAGTCTAGTCTATCATCTAGTTTATAGCCCAGTTCATCGACTATATTATAGTCTAGTATATAAACTATATTATAGTCTAGTCTATCATCTAGTCCATCGATTATATTATAGTCTAGTATATAAACTATATTATAGTCTATCATCTAGTTTATAGTCCAGTTCATCGACTATATTATAGTCTAGTATATAAACTATATTATTGTCTAGTCAATCGTCTAGTCTATCATGTAGTCTATTGTCTAGCCTATAATATAACCTGTGGTCTAGTTTATTGTCTACTCCATCAACTATATTATAATTCTCTCTATCGACATGATAGTCTAGTATATGGTCTATTTTATCATCTAGTTTACAGTCTAGTCCATCAACTATATTATAGTCTAGTCAATTGTCCATACCCTAGTTTATAGTCAAGTTTATATTTTAGTTTTCAATTTAATCTACAGTATACTCTTGATTCTATTTTTCACATAGTTTTCCTCTATTTGTTTTTTTTTTTTCTCAGTGTATTAAATGAATTCCAATTAATTCCCACTAAAATGTAAAGAATTTATTTTTTAATTTGTTGCTTTTATTTCATAAATATCATAAATATTATTGTGATGTTATGAAAATCATCAAAGTGGCTAAACCAAACAACGGCGGCAGCCAGAGCACTTCGGAGCCGAGGGTTTTCAACTTTTTCACATACACAACGCGAAGGTTAACAAAAATAAACAAGTGAGAGCGAATAAGAACAAAAAATCATTTAAGCCTCAGTTAGTTAATTCGTAACGTATATATGAACGTAACAGTTGACTTAATCTGTTTTTATATGCCACACATATACATATTTATATGATACGCATTTACGTAAATATCTATTTGAATTAGATTTTTACGTACTCTCACGTAAGTATCTGCTTTACGAATCTACTAACTGAAGCTTTAGTTTTGTTCTAACTTTCAAGAAGGCAGGTTCATGTTTCATGGTAAAAAAGACACATAACAAACAGTGTTGCCATTTTAATATTTTTTCTGCTAGATTTAGCAGAATCGTTTGGCAAATTGCATATTTATTTTGAAAAATTCTGCTAAATGCTTTTTAGCATAATCGACTTACTGAAAGCAGATTTTTAGCATAATTTTTAACAGATAAGAAGAGACTAAATTTCTTGAGTCGACTGTGAATCTAAATTTTCTCTTGGCAAAAAATTTGTAGTATAAAACTTCATTATATAATTTACTGAAAATCTAGATTAGAGAATGAATTTTCATCTAATGACAAAATTATCAACTATATTGCACTACACAGTGGGACCTTTTGCAAAATAAATTTAAATAAATCTTGATATTTTAAACTACTGGAACGATTTTGATGAAATTTGAGACATTGCCAGAGAAAGAGTTATGCTTTCAGAGTATTGTTAGATGGAGTGTGTAACTGAAGTAGAAACGTCGCTATAGTGGGTCAATATGACCACCTTGTATATAACTTTTACAAATATGAAGCAATTTAAATACTTTTACATTTCCGAATTCTACTAAAGATATTTTTACATCATAATACTTTGTATTAAGATTTGTCAAAAATTCGAATATCAAAATACAATTTTATCATCTAAACACAAATTGTTTGATCATGAAAAAAAAAATACTTATAATTTGTTCGAAATATCAATGGTATTTTTAATTTGTTTAAATTATACAAAAACATTTGATTTTCATGTTTATAAATTATAGAATACAACTAGAAGTTTATGTGAGAGCCAAAAACCCAATTCAGTTGTTAAAACCCTAGAGATTTCAGAATTTTTTTTTTTTCTATCTTTCATTTCCAGAAACTGTTTAATTGTTTGTGAATAGTTCATGATTATTTTCCTTGTGCATAATGCTGTTTATTAGTACTTTTTGTTTCACCATTTTCTGAGTTTAGTAATAATGGATAATTCCTATTATGAACCGAAATCAGTTAATATTGTAATAGTACCATTTTGTGGGTAACAGTAACATTGCACCTATTAATTTTCATAGCTATTTTTGGGATTTCATTTCTCAGCTATATTTTTTTGTATATATAGTATTAACAAAATATGTGTATATTTTTTATTTCTTCAGGAAACTAAAGCCTACAATTTGAAATTTGGTTGCGCAAAAAATTATTTTTTTCTGAACTTTAGTTTAGGAGATATACTTAATTAAAGTTAAAAAAATGTTATTCCTTATTCAAGTGGCAGGCAGTGTATTTTATTGCGAATGTCAACATCCATGAGAATGGCGTTAGTTACTTTTGATATTTACATTACCATCAAATGTATTATCTGATGTTTTGTAAAAATAAAAGTAGAAAATAGTAGAAAAATGTTATATTTTTTTTAATCTTCAAATAGATTCACATGTGCAAAGTAATAAAAAAAAAACAAATATTTAGTATTTTTGTATATATATGTATATATATATATATATATATATATATATATATATACATTTTTTATTACTTTACTCTGTTTTTTTTATTTTTTGTTTATTTAATGATTTTTTCAAATATTTGCCATGTTTTTTGTTGTTGCTTGTTTGTTTTTTGTTTTGATATCAGCTTTATTTTGGCAAAATGTTGTTTTGTTTTTTTTTTGGGTGGGTTGCGTGAGATTTGAAGTGTTAATGTGACTGACGAATACTTAAGCTGTTTGTTTCAATTCTTTTTCTTTTTATTTTATAGCTTTCTTCAGGAATTTGTTTTTGTTTATTTTTATTTATTTCACTATTTGTTTGTTTTTTTTTTAATTTATTTTTAATTTTCGTTAGTAAAGAGTGATTTTTGAAACAAACAGAACATGATGAAAAGTATGGACAGACTACAGACTAGACTATAGACTGGACTATATACAAACTATAGACTAGACTATAGAGCGGACTATAGACTAGACTATAGTCAAGACTATAGGCTAGACTATAGACTATAGACAAGACTATAGGCTAGACTATAGACTATAGTCAAGACTATAGACTACTCTATAGTAAAGACTATAGACTAGTCTATAGTAAAGACTATAGACTGGACTATAGTCAATACTATAGACTGGACTATAGTCAATACTATAGACTGGACTATAGTCAAGACTATAGACTGGACTATAGTCAAGACTATAGACTGGACTATAGTCAAAACTATAGACTATGGGCTAGACTATATTCAAGACTATAGACTGGACTATAGACTAGACTATAGTCAAGACTACAGACTAGATTATAGTCAAGACTATAGACTGGACTGTAGACTATACTATAATCAAGACTGTAGACTAGACTATAGTCAAGACTATAGACTTTACTATAGACTAGACTATAGTCAGGACTATAGACTGGACTATAGACTAATCTATAGTCAAGACTATAAACTGGACTATAGACTAGACTATAGTCAAGACTACAGACTAGATTATAGTCAAGACTATAGACTGGACTGTAGATTAGACTATAGACTGGACTATAGACTAAACTATAGTCAAGACTATAAACTGGACTATAAACTAGACTATAGTCAAGACTACAGACTAGATTATAGTCAAGACTATAGACTGGACTGTAGATTAGACTATAGACTGGACTATAGACTAAACTATAGTCAAGACTATAAACTGGACTATAGACTAGACTATAGTCAAGACTACAGACTAGATTATAGTCAAGACTATAGACTGGACTGTAGATTAGACTATAGACTGGACTATAGACTAAACTATAGTCAAGACTATAAACTGGACTGTAGACTAGACTATAGTCAAGACTGTAGACTAGACTATAGTCAAGACTATAGACTTTACTATAGACTAGACTATAGCCAAGACTATAGACTAGACTATAGCCAAGACTATAGACTAGACTATAGCCAAGACTATAGACTGGACTATAGTCAAGACTATAGACATGACTATAGTCAAGACTATAGATTTAACTACAGTCAAGACTATAGTCAACACTATAAACTTGACTGTAAGCTAGACTATAGACTAGACTAAAACCTGGACCATAGATTAGACTATAGGTAAGACTAAAGACTGGACTATATAGACTAAACTATAGTCATTAACATAGTTATAGATATAGACACCACTGTAGATATGTTTAAACATTTGCCTCTCTTTAATATCTTTTACAATTTAAATATTATTGAACATTTTTGACAGAGTTTACATTTTATATTGTATTTGTGTTAAATATTTTTCACAGTCAATAAGCATTTATTAAGTTGCAAAATTTATTTATAACTTTTTTTCTGTATGCCTGTAGATTTTTCGTTATAAATCTGTTATTTATTTATTTTTTTTTTTTTTTTTAATTATGCATTTTAATGATTATTTTATACACAACGTATTTGTTGATTTTGTTAAAAGCAAAACTTCCAATATTTGCTTTTTCTATTGGGTTTAGTAATTTTAAAAATTTCTTTTAAAGATGTGTTTATAATAAAAAACACAAAAGTGTTGTTAGAAGTAATAACAGATTCAAATTTCAAATGATTGCGATGGCAAAAAAAAAAAACAATTACTATAGTTTCTTAGGAAATGAATTTCAAATCTATTTCTGTCTATAGTCTTACAACTAGACTAAACAAAAAAAAAATCATATTAGATTTACTCTTGTATACTCTTTATATATAAGGTTCTCATTTTATACGAAAGTCTTTAAATATATATCCAGGGCCTAAAATTGAAAAATACTCATGATTGTCATGATTAAATATAACTTTTGAGAATATATGTCTTGTCTGCCCGTCTCTATGTCTGTTCTATGTCTGTTCTTCTGTACATTGAAATGGATTTTTTGAAGTCCATAGTAGTACAACAAATTCATTTCTCTTTCAATACATGTGTGGCATATAGTTTCGAAAATATTGCTAATGAAATTCAGCGAAATTCGTTTAGGAATGACGATTTTTTAGAACGACCTTTCAATTTTCTTTGCCCAAATTTAATAATATTTCTGTGGTACTTTTTCGTGTGTCACTTGAATAAGGAATATTTTAAAACTAAGCAAACTGTAACTTATTTTTAAATTTTAGGTTATAAAAATGAAAGTTATTATCTTCTAGCATTCAATTAGTAATGAGTACTGCCACCATTTTTAGAAATAAGCTCAAAAATGCGATTTGGCATCGACTTGTATAATGACTCTAAGTAGTTTAGCGAAATTGAACTCCATGCTTCCGTTATTGCATCCCTTAAGGATTCTATCGTCTCAAATTGTTTTCCTCCTTCATAAACTTTTTTTGTAAGCTAACCCCAGACATATTCCATTGGATTCAGGTCTGGTGAATATGGGGCCCAATGCAAAAGTTGAACACCTTGTTGATTAATCCATTGTTTTTTAGTGCTCTGGCGGTATGAATCGGAGCATTGACGTGTTGGTACGTTCAAGGTATGGGTCCAAAGAAATCATTAAATTTTGGAAATGCTTCCTACAGTATGTTTTTGTAAGTCGTTGCAGTAATTTTGTTGGATACAAAAATCAATTCTATGGTACCATAATACGAAATGGCACCCCATACCATTATTACGCCCTCTCGGCTGTGTCTGCGGCTCAAAAATAATTCCTCTTTATTTAAGTCATGGAAGTAATAGTTATACCCATCGGGACCATCAATATTAAACTTTTTTTTTTCATCGGAAAATACAACATTAAACCATTTGTCGGACCATGTCATTGTATTTTTGGCAAACTGTAGACGTTGTGATTTGCGTTTTTCATTAAGTGGTGATTTTTTTTTTTGCAGTTTTCCTCGGACTATGTATGGGCTCGACTCCAGTTTTTTCACATATTCTGACAATTGTTAGAATTTTTCGTCTTTCTTTTGGTGTTGTTGCCATATTCTTCCGCCCTTTCAGGTATTTTCCATATCTTTCTATGTTATTTAAATAATTGTACACAACTGTCTTTCCTCTATTAATGTTTTTGACTATTTGAACCGGATTCTGACCCTGAGATTTCAAAATTAGAATTTTTTCTTTTTCATAGTTATTAAGAGCCTTATCACGTTCCATTTTGAATAAAAACGATTTAAAAACTATCAAATTAAAAAATTCTCTAGCAGTTTATATTGAAAGAAATTTAAATCATAGCCTCCTTCCTGATTAATATTAAAAGAATTCCTTATTCAAGTGACACACGAAATACCCAGCAAAAACTTTTTGGTTATCGATAAAGGCAACTACTTATTAAAGTAGTTCCTTGGTAATGAGGCGTCATTATTATTTGCCTACACTGTATTACATAAATAAGTACTCAATAGTATAATAGCACAGTAATACTGTAATCACGTGGATGAGTTGGCTAGAGCGCCGGATTAACAACCAGAAGGTTGTTGGTTCAACCCCATTCTAAAGCTGTTAGTTTTTTATAACAAAATATCTAAAAAGATATTTTAAACTAAATAGAGTTTTTGTCGCTTAGGATGCTATGTGCTAGATGGTGTACCGAGTAAGACGTTAATCAGTAAGGACGAATGGTTAGTGTGTGTCCAAGTTCGAGTCTCGCTGACGGCAAAATTTTTTTGTTTTTTTTTTATTTTTGTTTTCGTTTAGGTACATATTTTTGAGTAGCCCTAGAATCAAAAAATAACTACATGGTAAAAAATAAGTAGTTTATTTTTGTTTCCAATTATAACTGCTAGCTTACCAGGAAAGCAAAGTTTTTGCTGAGTAGTACCACAGAAATACTTGTCTTTAAATAAATGCATAATTTTAGTATAATAAAAATATTTATATATTTTATTTCTTGAGGAAACTAAAACCAACACCTGGAAATTTGGTTGTGCAAAAAATTATTTTTTTCTGAACTTTAGTTTAGGAGATATACTTAATTAAATTTAAAAAAATGTGATTCCTTATTCAAGTGGCAGACAGTGTATATTTTATGAAAAAAAATAAGTTTGACTAGTAAATCTGAGTACATGAGATGTTTTTTTTTTTTTTTTTTTCTTAAAATATTATCATTTTACTGTAATTGTGTTTTAGGTTTTTAATGTAGATGATAAGATGGCATATCATGTTCGATGGAATTGTTCTTAGAGCCCCAAAGTTAAAAATTCTAAATGATATCGTTTGTTTACTGAATTTTCAATTTTCTTTAACTTTTCATTCATCAGACGCCCCTATAAATTGTTTGAACCATTTTATGTAGATACTATGTATATTGAATGCTAATGGTTTAGTTTATTCAGTTAGTTGGTTGATTGCTCTGCTTGTGGCAAATCACAGCCCAAAATGACATACACATGATTGACAGTTTAACAGATACAATTTGTGAGATTAAAAGCAACAAAATATTGATTAAATAAAAGAAAATATTTAAAATTGTTAAAAGGAAAAAAGTTAAATATTTAAATATGTTTTATTTGTACAATATTCCCAGCAAAAACTTTGCTTTCCTGGTAAGCTAGCAGGTATAATTGGAAAAAAAATAAACTACTTATTTTTTGCCATGTAGTTATTTTTTGACTCTAGGGATATTCAAAAATATGTACCTAAACGAAAACAAAAATAAAAAAAAAAAAACAAAAAAATTTTGCCTTCAGTGAGACTCGAACTTGGATACACACTAACAATTCGTTTTTACTGACTAACGTCTTACTCAGTACACCATCTCGCACATAGCATCCTAAGCGACAAAAACTCTATTTAGTTTAAAATATCTTTTTAGACATTTTGTTATAAAAAAACAAACAGCTTCAGAATGGGGTTGAACCAACAACCTTCTGGTTGTTAATCCGGCTCTCTAGCCAACTCATCCACGTGATTGCAATATTAGTGTGCTATTATACTATTGAGTACTTATTAATGTAATCCAGAGTTTGCAAATAATAATGACGCCTCATTACCAAGAAACTACTTTAATAAGTAGTTGCCATTACCGAAAACCAAAAAGTTTTTGCTGGGTTGCTCAATATTGTTTAAAAGAATTTTTTGGCAATATAAAATAAGTCATGAATCATAGAATAGTTGATAGTTTTGTACATGTTTTTAGTCTAGACCATATAACAGTCCAGCATATTCTATATTCCCGTCTATAGTCTAGTCTTAAATTTGGGCTAGAGTCTATTCTAAAATTTTGGACAATAGTCTTTAGTCTGGTTTATATCCTAACCTTTTTTATAATCTATAGTCTGAGCTAATGTCTTTTGTATAGTCTAGACTATAGTCTATAGCCCTTAGTCTGGACTATAATCTAGTTTATAGTGTGGACTATAGTTTGGACCATAGTCTAATCAATAGTCTTGTTTAAAGTCTATTATAAACTCTGGACCATAGGCTAGTTTACTTTATAAAATGAACTATAGTCTAGTCTTTTTTTTTCATTAGGCTGGTGGAAATCTTTCATAAGATTCTCACGATTTTAGATTAACCATGAGATATGTCGAATTCATACCGACTAAAACCAACTCTTTCGTCATTCAGCAACCCTGCGGAGGAGAGCCTTATCCTGGCTACTTCTGGTGTCTGGGATTTCCTCAGATTCTCTTCCGTTCTAAGTTTATCATGGATAGTTTTAATCATTGAGGATATTAGATCCCAATTTTCTCTCTTATTAAGGATGATGTCAACAATATTTTGCGTATTCAGTTGGCACCCAAGGACTTCTTCTGTTTTCTGGCGAAAGCGTACGCAGTTGAACACAACGTGTTCTGTGTCTTCCTTTTGGTTTGGACAGTTAGGGCAATATGGGTAGTTATCTAACCCGAATCTATACAGGTAACTTCGGTATCCTCCGTGGCCTGAGGGAAACAGCGTTAAGTGGTAATTTACTTCTCCATGTCGTCTGGATTAGTTTAAAGGTCCACCTTCCTTTGCGGCTGTCTTCCCATCTGCTCTGCCATTTTCTTAAAGAATCTTCTCTTTCAAATTTACGTACACGAGTGTCCAGTTGATTTTGGGTCTCTTCTGATTTCATCCAACTATACTCTAGTCTATTATTTGGTGTGGACTATGGTCTAGTCTGTAGCCTATTTTCTGGACTACAATTAGAATTATATTCTAGTCTATTAGTTTTACTTTTGTCTTTAGTCTGGAATATATTTTGGATTATAGTGTACTCTATATCTTGGACTATTGTCTGTACTATAGTCTAGTCTATAGTTTGGACTATTGTCTGGTCTATAGTCTAGTCTATAGTCCAGTTATTAGTCAGGACTGTAGTTTAGTATATAGTCTGTACTATAGATTAGTCTCTAGTTTAGACTATGGTCTACTCTATAGTCAAGTCTATAGCCTAGCCTATAGTTTCCGGTTTATACTACAGTCTAGTCTATAGTCTATGGTATAGTCAAGTCTATACCCAAGTATACAGTCTGGGCTACAGTGTAGACCATTGTATAGTCCGGGCTATACTCTAGTCTTCAGAATTATACTCTACTCTTTAGCATAGTCTAGTCTTTAATTTAGTCTATAGTGTGAACTAAACTCTAGTATATAGTAGAGAATATAGTCTAGTCTGTAGTCTAGACTATGGTCTAGTCTATAGTTTGGACTGTGGTCTAGTCTATGTTCTGGACTATGGTCTAGTCTATAATGTGAAGTAAGGTCTAGTCTGTAGTCTGGACTATTGTCTAGTCTACGTGGACTACACTCTAGTATATAGTCTAGACTATGATCTAGTCTATAATCTTGACTATGATCTAGTCTATAGTCTGGACTATGATCTAGTCTATAGTCTGGACTATAATCTAGTCGATAGTCTGGACTATAATCTAGTCGATAGTCAAGTCTATAGACTAATCTATAGTCTATGCTATAGTCTAGTCTATAGCCTATTTTCTGGACTACAATTAGAATTATATTCTAGTCTTGGACTATTGTCTGTACTATAGCCTATAGTCTATAGTTTGGACTATTGTCTGGCCTATAGTATAGTCTATAGTCCAGTTATTAGTCAGGACTGTAGTTTAGACTATGGTCTACTCTATAGTCAAGTCTATAGCCTAGCCTATAGTTTCCGGTTTATACTATAGTCTATAGTCTATGGTATAGTCAAGTCTATACCCAAGTATACAGTTTGGGCTACAGTGAAGACCATTGTAATGTCCGGGCTATAATCTAGTTTTCATAATTATCTCTACTCTTTAGCATAGTCTAGTCTTTAATTTAGTCTATAGTGTGGAATAAACTTTAGTACATATTAGAGAATATGGTCTAGTCTATAGTCTAGACTATGATCTAGTCTTTAGTCTGGACTATGGTCTAGTCTATGGTCTGGACTATGGTCTAGTCTATAATGTGAAGTAAGGTCTAGTCTGTAGTCTGGACTTTGGTCTAGTCTACGTGGACTACACTCTAGTATATAGTTTAGACTATGGTCTAGTCTAGACTATGATCAAGTCTATAGACTGGAATATAATTTAGTCTATAGTCTGGACTATGATCTAGTCCATAGTCTGGACTACGATCTAGTCTATAGTCTGGACTATGATCTAGTCTATAGTCTGGACTATGATCTAGTCTATAGTCTGGACTATAATCTAGTCTATAGTCTGGACTATAATCTAGTCGATAGTCAAGTCTATAGCCTAATCTATGCTATAGTCTAGTCTATGGCCTGTTTTCAGAATTATAGTCGAGTCTGTTGTTTTATTTTAGCCTATAGTCTGAACTTGTATGTAGTCTATTTTATGCACCAGTCAATAGTACAATATAAAGTCTATTATATTACCTAGTTTGAAGTTTAATCTGGAGTCTATTCTACTTCGGTATATTATCATTTTCAAAAACATTTTCATATTCATGCATATAAATGAATGCTTGTGTGAATTTTAAATATTTTTTTCTTACAAATCAAGGTCGTTTGATTTGATTTTCAAAGCAAATACATTCTACGATTTCCAAAATACATTCAACCATAAAAAGAAAAACGTTTTTATTTTTAGCAAATATTTAATGGCCTTTTTTATATTTGTTATTTTGCTGCTAAAGCTGCTTTTAAGCTAAATTATGCATTTTTAATAATTATCTCTAAGAGGTTCCTTCAACTCAAATTTAAATGTGTGAGCACATGAAATTGTCAAAACAAAGATAACAAATAATAATAGAAAACGAAAACGTAAATACTAGGAAATTAAATGTTTGTTATACTCTTTGGTACACTCGTATACATATGGAAAGTTAAACAGCTTTCCACCAATGCACACCTGTATAAATTTCAAAACAACAAAGCATACAATGAATGAAATGCAAAAAGAATGCAATACGAATACAATACAATTCAGATGTATTTTTGAACAATACATTCTCTGACTTATATGTGAAAAGCACACACATACTAAATGTTTGAATAGAATCCATTTTTGTTCGCATAATAAAACTACCGATATAAAACAATTGTGTAACGACAATAACTACACCAAAATACCATTATCATTATTAGGTTTTCCTTTCTGCCTTCTCTCTTCTTTATTTCTTTCTATTCCCTGGCATTAAATGACTTATTTGTTACTTTTCATTTAGTTTCTAGTAATTTGTATTAAAAATGTTACTTTTATATTAAAATAGGATAAACAAAAATCTGTTTTAATAACCACAGAAAGAAAAAAAAAAATATATATATATATATATATATATATATATATATATATATTGTGCTAAATCATTCATTATTAATTTGTGTTAGTTTATTGCGTTTTAATTTTACATACAAGCCAAAGAACATACATACAAGCATACATACATACTGACACAGTTTATTACAATATTATTACATACATTTGTGTGTGTGTTTGTTGTGTAATAAACACCACCAACAGCAACCAACGAACCCAGTTAACTCTGACCTAGGGCACTGATTTTTCTAATGTCTCTAACCCTCATTATCATACCATACGTTAGCATCTAATTTCCCTCCCGCCTTTCCCTATATTTTATTTGTTTTTATTTTTTATTTTTTTCATTTAAAGCATCACAATGTTGAATGAATTTATGAGATTTCCTTAGTATATGTACGTAATTATGTATGTATGTATGTATGTATGTATGTATTTCAAAAGTCTTTAAGGGATTTGTTGTAACAGTTTTTGGTGGTGGGTGGGTGGTATGGGCAGGTTTGGTGTTTTATTTCTTGAAGGTTTAATAGCAGGAACAAATGTTGGTTAATGCAACATAAGTAGGTGATGATAAAATATGGCATCAAAATAAAATAAAATAACCAAAAACAAAGTACTTAATGTGTGAGAAAAAAAGAAAAGAAAAAACAAAAATGGCGAAATAGTAAACAAATTCAGTTTTATTTTCAGCAAGAGAATTGCTGATTTATTTTTTAAGGGGTAATAAAAGCTTGTGCTTAAAAGGATAGAGAGAGAGAGAGAGAAAGAGAGGTTAATTAAGGACGAAAGAGTTACCAGATGTTTTAAAGAGAAAAAGTGGTCTATAGTCTGGTCTATACTTTTGACTATTGTTTAGTCTATAATAGTCATGACTATTATCTGGACTATAGTTTATAGTTTGGACTATAGACTAGTCTATATAATATAGTACAGACTATAGTATATTTTTTATAAATTAGTAGAATACTGTATACTTTTCTATTTCTCGTAAACGAATTTCCCGTATACTACAATATGGTAGCTCTCTTGAAAAGTTCTAGCTAAGAGAAAAAGCTTTTCTTTGGCAAATTTGAACCGAGTGTTCTATATATGTGACTACGAATAAGGGAAACAAAACATAAAACGTAAAAGTTAATGTTTTGATTTTAAACTATTGTTAAAGTTCATTTAAATGTTGTTGTTTTCTTTCACTTGTTCTTATTATGGTTTTTGTTGTAATTATACTCTTATATATTGTAGTTATTTTGTGTGGCATACATTTTGTTTTGTAGTTGTTGTTTTTTTTTTCTATGTGCACTTTTCCAGTTACTGCCTTCTTTGTTGTTCGTATCATTTAGAACATGATGAAAAAAATGGTTGTTGTTTATGTTAAGGAAGGTTTATAATCTACTAACGGTGTCAGTTACTCGGTAGACGTCAAAGTGTTTATTACAACAATACAGTTATTACTGATAATAAAATTGAAGAAAATCTAAAAATAAAAAAAAAATATTAATAAAGGACTTTGTTAAGATTTATTCTTAAGTGAAGTAAAAGTTTGATAAAATTTACATTAATAAAAGTGTTAAATATACAACAAAAGAAATTAATTAAAAATGGAGAATACCGAAAATCAGGTGGAAAAATCATCTACACCAATTCCTTCCATACCTGTAAATGCAAATGATAAACTTAATGTAAGTTAAGGCGCAATTTTTATTTTCATTCATTACATTTTTCTTTCAGTTTTTATTTTGTAGTAAAGTTTTTAGAAAATTTATTTCAAGATCTTTCTTAAGTTATTTTTTTTTTTTTTCATAATAAGAAAATCAAGAGGCTATTGAAAATTTTTTGAAGTGATTTCTTCCTTTCTGTTGAAATTTTCAAGTATCTTGGAAAATGTTTGCAAGTTTTTGCCTAATTGTATGTTAAGTCTTTCCATATTGTTCGATATTTTGTACAGATGTAACTGTACAGCTTAAAGAAACTAAATGTGTGTGGGTATTGCCCGTTAGATTTTGTTTTTGAGAGAATAGTTTGTTTTTTCTATTTTTAAAATCTATTATCTTGTTTTAATTATTGAGAAATGTACAAATTGTGTAATAAATTTAAATTTAGTTTAGTTTAGTTTTTTTTTTTTTTTTTTTTTTTTTCTTAAGGATACTTTAAAGTCTGCAAATGGTTATTCAGTTTTAATTGCTTATTTGGAGTTTTAGTTGGAAATATAAATTTAGGGCTTACGTTAAAGAAAATAGAAACAAATGGCTTCAAAATATTTAAAATAATCTACTATATTATGTTGGAAATAATCAAAAACTTTGTTAAATTTTAAGAAATTAAATTTGATTTTTTTTTTAATTAAAAAATAAAAATAAAAAAATCATTGTAATGGAAAATCTTCAATTCAATTTAAATTTTATTACAGATGGAATCATAAACTATTAAAAACTCAAAATAATTAAAAATATTAATACCTATTTTTTTTTTTAAATTCAAAACTTTTTAATTTTCGATTGGAAGATGAAATTAAAAAATTATATATATATAAAAATAAATAAAAGTTATTAGAAGTGAAAATGATTATAAAAGAAATAAACAAAGTACATATTTAATACCTGGTTTTTGAATTAATTTTAAAATTTTGTTAATTTCCTACAAATTCTCAAAAGTTTAATATATTTTTGCAATTAAAAAAACCCCCGTTTTTTTATAAAAGATGCTAAATTTTTAAATGATTTCTAATAGTCTAGTAAAAAAAAAAAAAACTTTAAATAAAAAATATAATATACGTTTTTTTGAATATTTGAAGGAAATTTTTTATAACCTCACTTAAGGTGAAAGTTAAAAAAAAAATAATAATAAAAAATCGTTAAAGGCAAAAATGGTAAAATTATTTTTTCAAATTCAGCAAAATATAAAATAAATAAATAATTAAATAAATAAATAAAATATTTAATAATACAGCAAACTTTGTTTATTTTTAATAAAGTGACAAAAATCAACTTTTATTTTTAATTAAAATAAAAAAAAAATGTTTTCTATAAAAGACACTAAATTTTTAAATGTCTAAACTTTGCAAGTAAAAATATACATTTATATTTTTATTGCTTAAAGATATTTGTTTATAGCCTCACTTAAGACAAAAATTATTTTATTATTATTATTATTTTTTTTTTAATCTTTGAAAGCGAAAATTTTAATATTATTTTTCAAATTATGAAATCCACAACATAAACTATTAAATTATAAGAGAAATAATTAAAATATTTAATGCCAGATTTTTTAATAGTCCAGAAAATGTTAATTTTCTTTAAATTCTCGAAAATTAAATTTTTTTTTTATTAAAATAAAAAAATTTTCTATAAAAATTACAAAATTTTTAAAAGTAAAAAAAAAATTTTAAAAGTTAATAGCTATAAACGTTTTTAATAAAAAAAAAAAAATTAATTTGTTTATAACCTCACTTAAGGTGAAAGTTTAACAATAAAAAAAAAATAATAATAATAAATCTTTAGAAAGCAAAATGATAAAATTATTTTTTAAACTATTAAATCTATGAAATAAACTATAAAGTTTTTTATAAAAAAATTGTTTTCTATGAAAATATTGAAATTTTTAAATAATTTCTAATTAATAGTTTAGTTTTTGAAATTTTTTAATTAAAAATTAAAATTGAAAAAACTTTAAAAATATATTTGTTTAATACATAACAGAAATTTGAGCATAACCTCACTTAATGCGAAAGTTTAAAAAATTTTTTTTTGAATTTTTAAAATTATTTTTCAAATTATAAAAGACCACAACGTTAGCTATTAAATTATAAATTAAATAAATAAAATATTTAATACCTGATCTTTTAATAATTCACCAAATTTTATTTTATTTTTCAAAAATTAAGTTTTTTATATTAAAAAAAAAAATTGTAAAAAACTTTGTAAATGATTTCTAATAGTTTAGTGCCCAAATTTTTTAAATAAAAAGTCAAAATTTTAAAGTTGTTTATAACACAACTTAAGGTGAAAGTTTAAAAAATTTTGTAAAATTCTTTGAAAGTGAAAATGGTAGTTATTTTTCAAATTATAAAAGATCACAACACAAACTATTAAATTTTTAAAAGAAATAATTAGAACATTTTTTTTAATTATTAAATTTTCTTAAAATTTAAGAAAATTTTAAACATTTAATATATATATATTTTTTTCAATACTTATAAGAAATTTGTTCATAACTTCACTTGAGTTGAAAATTTTAAAAATTTTGTAAAAATCTTTGAAAGCGAAAATGGTAAAATTATTTTTAAAATTATATAAGACCACAGCAAAAACTATTAAATTATAAAAGAAATAATCAATTCATTTAGTACCTATTTCTTTAATAATTCAGCAAACTTTGTTTATTTTCGAGAAAGTGAAAAAATTAAGTTTTGTTTTTAATTAAAATTAAAAAAAAAAAAATCTATAAAAATATTAATAATTTTAAATGATTTCAATAGTTTAGCAACTAAGTTTTTCAAATAAAAAAAAAATAATTTTAAAAATTAATATATGTTTTTGTAACAATTAAAGGAAATTTTTTATAATCTCACTTAAAATGAAAGTATAAAAGAATTAAGAAAAAATTTTTAAAACAAAAAGGGTAAAATTATTTTTTAAATTATGAAAAAAACATAAATTATTAAGTTTTAGAATAAATAAACAAATTATTCAATACCTGTTCTTTTCAGCAAATTTTGCTTATTTTCCAGAAGGTGATAATTAAAAAAAAAAAAAATTATTAAAAAATTTTTCTATAAAAAATAAATTAATAATAAATAAAATTTAAAAAAATAATAATAATAAAAAAATAAAAATGTTAAAAATTAAATATTTAAATGCATACTTACAAAGTTATGAGGGTTTAAAGATTTTTTACAAATTTCACATAAAAAAAAACCGATTTTTGGTCAAAAATACTGGTGATCACAAATAAACACCCGTTTCTCATTTAAATGCTTATTTACGAAGTTATGAGGATTTAAAAATTGTTTACAAATTTCACATAAAAAAAATAGATTTTTGGTCAAAAATATTGATGATCACAAATTAACACCCGTTTCTCATTTAAATGCATATTTACGAAGTTATGAGGGTTTAAAGATCCTTTACAAATTTCTCATAAAAAAATCGATTTTTGGTCAAAAATTTTTATTTTTTATTTATTTAAATTTCTTTTAAGTATTAAATTATACTTTTTAATATTTAAAAGAAATTTGTTGATACACTCACTTTAAGGTCAATTTATAAAAAAAAGACAAAAAAATAAAAAAAAAGATTTAAAAGCCAGAATGGTAAAATTACTTTTTCAATTTATAAAAGATCACAATATAAATTATTAAGTTATAAAAAAAAAAATAAAAAAAAGAAAATTAATACCTGATTTTTTAATAACCCACCGAACTATGCTTATTTTTCAAAAATTAGTAGTTTCTGAAAATATAGTACTTTTTGTACTATTTTTAAATGAAGAATTGCGCTTTTGTTTAAAAAATTTGCTTTTTATGAAACTTTGAACTTTTTTGAAAAATAGTACTTTAAAAAAAAAAAAAAAAAAAAAAATTATGACTTTTCTTAAGTTTTATTTAGTAGTTTTTTGAACAAATGTTGCTTTTGTTTGAAATTTCGTACTTTTTTAAATACATAGTATCTTTTCTAAAAAGTAGTACTTAAAAAAAAAAAAAATTACTCTTTTGAGAAGAAAAAAACTTAATTTTACTTTTTTAAAATTTTGTATTTTTTCAACATCTAATACATTTTTTCAAATTTAGCATTTTTTCTTTAAGTACCTTAAAAAAATTCTACTTTTACGAAAAAAACTTTTTTTTTTTTTTAATATTGATAAATTACACTGGTTGCAGAAAAATCCTACCTTAATTAATAATAGGACTAGATGGAATTTGACGTGCTGAATACGAATCTGCATTCAGTTTTTTTCTATATATTATATTTCTTTTTTCTATTTTTGGGTATGTCTAATACAGGGTGATCCATTTCGAGGTTCCCTACTTTTTTAAAGAAAAAAAAAAAAAAACACAGAAAATTCAAATTTAATGGGGAATGCTTATTATCATTTGAAAGAACATTCTTTGGCATTTATTTTTTGAAGATTATGTCTATCAAATGTTCGCCCTTGCTACGTCGCAGATGGTCCATCCGTTGAGTTCAATTTTCGATGACTCGTTCGAGCATTTCGACTGGTAACGGGCGAATGACAAGCATGATATTTTCCTCCAAGGCCTGAATCGCAGCGGGTTTGTCCGCATAAACTTTAGACTTTACATATCCCCACAGGAAAAAGTCTAACGGTGTGATATCACACGATTTTGGTGGCCAAATGTCGCCGAAATCACGAGCTTTAATTTCAGGCATCAAATAGTCGGTTATCATGGCACGATAACGTTTGCCATTGACGGTTACGTTCGCACCGGCATCATTTTTAAAGAAATATGGACCGATGATTTCACCGGCCCACAAACCACACCAAACCGTTGTTTTTTCTGGATGAAGTGACAGTTCTTGAATCTCTTCAGGTTGCTCTTCGTCCCAAATACGGTCGCCATTGACGGTTACGTTCACACCGTCATCATTTTTAAAGAAATATGGACCTATGATTCCACCGTCCCACAAACCACACCAAACCGTTGTTTTTTCTGGATGAAGTGGCAGTTCTTGAATCTCTTCAGGTTGCTCTTCGTTCCAAATGCGAAAATTTTGTTTGTTTACATACCCATTGAGCCAGAAATGGGCCTCATCGCTGAACAAAATTTGCCTCGAAAATATCGGATCTTCTTGGAACTTTTCACGAGCCCATAGAGCGAAGCGATATCGCTTCGGAAGGTCGAGCGGCTTCAGTTGTTGCACAAGCTGTATTTTGTACGCTTTCAATATAAGATCTCGATGTAAAATGCGCTAAGTCGTTCCATACGTCAGTCCGAGTTGCTGCGAACGACGCCGAATCGTGTCTCCACGGTCTTCGTGTACACTCTCAGCTACGGCCGCTATATATTCTTCACAGCGTGCTGGACGTGGTCTATTCGCTCGAATATTATCCAATAATGAATGCTGGGTCTCAAAATGGGTGATGGTGTTGCGAATAATACGCTCAGTAGGACGATTATGTTGACTATAAGTTGAGCGAAGTGCACGAAACACATTCCTCACAGAACGTGAATTATCGTAATAAAGTTGAACGATTTGTAAACGTTATTCAGAAGTAAGTCTTTCCATTATAAAATGCCAAACAATACTAAACAAAACTAACATGACATCATGACACGACTCACACGTGATCTGTCAAAAAAAGGCTATTGAAAAAAGTATCTCTACTTGTAGTTTAGTACCTAAGTTTTCATATAAAAAAATACAAATTTTAAAATCTTTAATATATTTTTTATACTTAAAAAAAAAATAAGGTGAAATTTTAAAATAAAATGTTCAAATTATTTTTTACTACCGACCACGACATACTGCGCCTGTTTTTATAATACGAAAAACCATTCGTCTAACTTACATTTTTAAACAAAAACAAATTTTGAAATTCTAAAAGAAATAATTAAAATATTTAATAACTAAATTTTTAATAATGCAGAAATTTTTTAAGTTTTTTTTTTTTTGCTAAATTTATTCCTAAATTATTCAATATTTCAAAAATTCTTTTAAAATTATTTTCATTGATTTATAGTTTTTCATTTTTATTTTCCTTTTAATTTAAATGCCTCATAATTTGCTACTTTTTGCAACCATAAACTATTTTCCTCGCTCTAAGTGAGTTACGAGAGCAGATCAATAGGTCAGTGACTTTTCGGACTTGCCTCGCAGTTATATGAAACGCAACACTATTCCCATCAAGTACCATCTCTTAATAGACTATTGTCAAATTTTGAGCAAGTGTCATCATTTATTTTGGGTAAAAAATAGAATTTTTCGAGGTCCTTAAAATAGGCATTTGTTTGACCAATAATTTCATCGTTGGAGCTGAAGCTCTTTCAAACCGAGCCATTTCTTTAGGTTTTTAAATAGCAAGTAGTCACTAGGGGCTAAATCCGGAGAATATGGCGGATGAGGTAACAATTCGTAGCCCAATTCATAGAGTTTTGTCATTGAGTCTGCACACGTGTGCACTCGTGCATTATCTTGATGAAAAAGAACTTTTTTCTTGGTCATATGGGGTCGTTTTCTTTTTTAAATCCTCATTAAATCGGTTTAATAAGTTGGCATAATATTCGCCGTTTACTGTTTTTCCCTTTTGAGGGTAATCGTTGTGGATTATACCGCGTGCATCCCAAAAAACTTTTTCCAGTTTGTCTTCAATTTATTAGCACTTTTTATTGTCCAAATTTCACTTGATTTGTTCTTCATAAAGTCTCAGTTTAGCTTCATATAGTTCTATATTTGCTAATATTGTAGGTCTTTATAAACTCATATTCTGACTCTTCATGTTGGTACTTGGTGGGAATAGTGTTGCATTTCATATAACTATGAGGGAAGTTCGAAAAGTCACGCACTTATTGATCCGCCCTCGTATTAGATTTTTTTGTAAAATATATATTTTTTTTTTTACATTCTTTTACAGCAATTTTAAATTAAAGAATTTTGTTTTCTTAAACTTTTCTCTCACAACTTTAAAAACTTTTCTTTTCTATAAAATATTAAATTGCAAATTCTTTTTAAGAAATTCTAAACATTCGTCCCTCTCCATCTTTTATTTGCTACTTTATTTTAATGTTTTCTAAACATTGACATATTCATAGACAGAGAGAGAGAGAGAGAGAGAGAGAAATAAATAAAAATAAAAAAACAAAGAAAAAACGGTTAAAAGGGTAAAAGAGTAAAGAAAAGTTTTGTAGTTTTAAAATTATAAACTTAAAAGTCTTTTGAAGACTAAAGAGGGAATATAAAAGAAAAATAAATAGTTTAAAGATGAAATTAAAGTATTAGAGAAATTACTTAAAGAAAAATATTTAAGTTATTTAATTTAAATAAATATAT
Organism: Protocalliphora azurea; assembly: GCA_932274085.1. Classification (NCBI taxonomy): domain Eukaryota; kingdom Metazoa; phylum Arthropoda; class Insecta; order Diptera; family Calliphoridae; genus Protocalliphora; species Protocalliphora azurea. Next base: position 57,103,416 of record OW026519.1, read on the forward strand.
TATTATAGTTTTAAAATAATTAATGAGAAATTAAAGAAAAAAAAATTAAAATAAATTTAAAGAAATTAGAAATCTATCATAAATTACAAAAAAATTTTAAATTTTTATACAAAGTTTGTAGTAATATTAAAAAAATTAAGAAAATAAGGAAATACTCGTTAATAAGATCATTTGAGTTTTTTTGAGATAGACTCTGCAACCTTGGAGAGGAGATATTATTACGTATAGCATATTATACATTTTAAAAATGAAAACCCCTCATCACTAGCCATAGATTTGTTTGCATATTGAACATATTTTTGTGCCCAAATGAATTTGGATCATGTAGTCCATTCTCGTTGAGAAATAAAAAAAAACTTTTAGTGCATTGTTCTGGCAATGTTTTGATCATGAGCGAACAAATTTATGGCTAGTGATAACTAGGAATTCGTAAGTACTTAATATATAAAATTACTAGACAACTTCAATATCAAGTTTCGTTATCAACGAAAATAACATCTAGAATAACACCGGAAAACATTTCAACAAAAATCTCACAAATCATTAAGAACTCATACTCATAACCTAAAAGGGTACTAATTTAAAGGATTAAGTTTCCCATTTGAGCAATTGTGCATAATTACACGATATATTTCATGAACCAACCCCCCTTTGCAAATATTGTGAAATATTAAGGATAAGAAAATAAGAAATCATTGTAACTAATTGAAAATTTATTGAAATCAAAGATAAATGCAATGATTTTTTTTTAATTAACGTAACTATCATTTTTACAACGCAGTTATTTATAATTTTTAAATATAAACAAAAAACAACTGATTTACAAATACACAATTAAACAGCACAAGTTTGCGAGGCTAAATAGTTGCGCAAACTTATAAATGTTGTGCAAATTAATTTCCATACAATTTTTATCAGTTTATTTGCGAGTGTGCAAATTTTGCATACATTGCACAGTTTGCGAGGGTTTTGCACGTTTTCATGAACACCCTTAT